>JAJGRX010001215.1:5000-588394 GCA_025461125.1 Carex kokanica | reverse complement strand
CAGCACCCCGCACCGTCCTAGTGAAATGTGCCAAACGAAATCCCTCGGTGTCAAGAGTGGTGGGACCTTTACATAGCTCACGGCCAGGGTCATCGATGGCAAGATGCTCCTTGATGAGGGTGACATAGGCGCCAATTTTGATCTTGCCACCCGAACGAGTCGAACCCTGGAGACCGAGCCAATGATGAACCATGAGCATGGCAAGGTCTGGACGGTCTGGATCAGTGCGAAGCATCTGGTCAATCAGAAGGAGGTCATCCTTGTTCGCGCGGTTGACCGTCTCACCGCGTGCGAAAATGGTGCATGCAAGAGCCCGCTGGACAATGCGGATAACGGGGTGTGGAATGAAACGGGCTT
Source organism: Carex kokanica (assembly GCA_025461125.1). Classification (NCBI taxonomy): domain Eukaryota; kingdom Viridiplantae; phylum Streptophyta; class Magnoliopsida; order Poales; family Cyperaceae; genus Carex; species Carex kokanica. Next base: position 588,037 of record JAJGRX010001215.1, on the reverse strand, counting down.
TGAATTCATGGTTATCGGCCCCTCGTTTGCCAGTGAGCATGGCCCAGAATGTGTCTTTCTCCAGTTCTTCGCGAAAGGTCAGATCTTCAATGGTTGGTACGGCGTGAAAGCCGAACCAGATGCGGAGAATGCGAAGGGTAACTCTTTGAGTGGAGTTGCACAACCTGAACTTGATGTAAGGTTCATCATGTTCATCAACTTTGAGTTGGAGAGAGGAGAGAAACTCGTGGGTATCAACCTTGTAGGATTCGTTTTCTATGAGCCAAAAGAAGGGTCGAACCCGATTCTCTCAGTGAGTAGGAGGAAATCCTCCCGAACTCCGAACCGATCAAGTGTCGGCATGTCAATTCGTTGAGTGTTTTCGAACACTCTGGTGGATAGGTTCTTGAAATGTTTTAGCATCCGTTTAGTGGGGATGCGAAAATTAATCTCGAATGGTGCCGCAGAGTCAGTGTACTCGCCAGAAGAGTACTCTTGGGCGTCAGAATCGTAGCGTTCTGGGGAAGATGGTGGAGAGGGTGGTGGTGGTGGGTGCCTTTTCTCGTGGGCGCGTTTGGTACGGCGTTGACGTTGCATGGTGTGGATTGGGGTTGTAGACGGCCCGTATGAGAAGTTGTGCGGACCGTGCAAACAACAATTCTCTCCTCTGGTTGGTGACAGGTTAGTGTACGGGCCGTGTGGATTTTTGTACGGTCCATATGGGTGGAGGTTTGTAGTTGAGAAAAATGGCGGCCACGAGTTTTGGCGGAAAGCAAAGAAAGGGAGAGAGAGATCTAGAGAATCGGAGAAAAGAAGAAAAAGACAGAGAGAGAGAGAGATGTACCGTGTAGAGGAGGCGGCGCCAAAGAGAAGAGAAAAGCGAAAAGCGGCGGGGTAGATCGACGAAGAGGGGATGCGGCGGAGTAGATCGGCGAAGAAGAGATGCGGCGGCGAGAAAAGGAGAGAGGCGGCGGCGATCGGCAGCGGGAGAAGGAAAAATCGGCGAGAATCGGCGATGAACAGTGGCGGCGGCGGGGTTAGGGTTTTGCACGTGGGGTTTGCTCGGACCGTATGGAGGAAGGCGACAAAAGTTAGGGTGGGGTCGGTGGGGTGGGGGGTCCTTTAAAAAGGGAGAGGGTGGAACCGATGGGTCGCGACTCCTCGGATCGCGCCTGTTGGATTTGCACGGTCCGTGTGAATTTTTGTGCGGCCCGTGTGCGCGTGAAGAAATCCGAAAATCTTCTCTGACTCGAAATTTGTTAAGATACGGCCCGTGTAGAATGTTGTACGGTCCGTGTGTTTGGGAAGAATTCACAAAATCCTCTCTGACTTGAAATTGGTTAAGACACGGCCCGTGTGGAATCTTGTACGGTCCGTGTGAACGCCAGAAACTTGTATTCCTCCTACTTGATCAGAACTAAAAATGCAGAATGAAACATTAATAAAAATAACTAAAATGAAACTTGTAGACATGTAAAAATAAAAATAAAAATAAAAAAATAATAAGAAAAATTAAAAATGCTTGGGTTGCCTCCCAAGAAGCGCTTGTTTTAGGTCTCGAGCTTGACCTCCTTCCTCTAAGTCTCGGTTGGAGCGGGGTCAGAGAGAGTCTGAACAAACCGCTCGTTGAAAGAGTGATCAGCAATATAGTTCTTGAGACGCTGACCATTGACCTTAAAGGTCCCGCATTCTTCGTTTGCAATGTCAACTGCACCGAAAGGGTACACCTTCTTCACTTCAAATGGGCCCGACCATCTTGATTTGAGCTTACCTGGAAAAAGTCTTAACCTAGAATTAAATAAGAGTACAAGATCTCCTTCCCTGAATTCGCGAGGTGTGACGTGTTTGTCATGAATCCGCTTTGTTCTTTCTTTGTAGATCCTTGCATTCTCATAGGCGTTGAGACGCATCTCCTCCAATTCGTGCAAGTTAAGGATGCATTTGTCTCCAGCTGCAAGCATGTCCATGTTGATTGCTCGGGTGGCCCAGAACGCCTTGTGCTCAATTTCGACTGGTAAGTGACACGGTTTCCCATACACTAGCTTGAAGGGACTCATGCCAATCGGTGTTTTGAAGGCTGTTCGATAGGCCCAGAGTGCATCACTCAACTTGAGCGACCAGTCCTTCCTTGTTCTTGCCATGATTTTTTCCAAGATGGATTTAATTTCCCTGTTAGAAATTTCAGCTTGACCGTTAGTTTGAGGGTCATAAGAGGTGGATACCTTATGTGTGACCCCATGTCGGCTCAAAAGATTGTCGAACTGTCGGTTGATGAAATGTTTGCCTCCGTCAGTGATAACAGCACGAGGCACTCCAAAACGAGGAAATATAACATCTGTGAACAACCGCTTCACTGCGTTTGAATCAGCCGTGCGACACGCCACTGCTTCAACCCATTTAGACACGTAGTCTACTGCCACCAAGATGTACTCATACCCGCGAGATGACGGGAATGGTCCCATGAAATCTATGCCCCATACATCGAAAATCTCTACCTCCAGAATGGAGTTTAGAGGCATTTCACTGCGCCTTGTTATGTTCCCGGTTCTCTGACCCCGATCGCAAGCGAGAACAAAAGCTCGTGTATCTTTGAAAATAGTGGGCCAATAGAAACCTGATTGCAATACCTTAGCGGCTGTCTTAGAGAACGAGGCATGTCCCCCATAAACGGATGAGTGGTAGTGAGCAATAATGGAGCTTGTCTCATTGTATGGAACGCAGCGTCTAAATATCCCGTCGATTCCGACTTTGAAAAGGAAAGGATCCTCCCAGAAGTAGTACTTGGCGTCTGATTTGAGCTTCTTCCTTTGCTGGAAGGTCATTATGGCAGGCAGTACTCCGGATGCAAGATAGTTGGCAAAATCTGCATACCAGGGAGTCGAGTTGGAGTTTGCACGGTCCGTATGGATTGGTGTACGGCCCGTGTGATGGTGTGTGCGGACCGCATACAGGTTAGTGTTTATGGACAGAAGTTGCTCGTCTGGAAATGAGTGTTTGGTGGCATTGTCATCCTCCCAATGAAGTCGAGATAAATGGTCGGCCACAGAATTTTCAACTCCTTTCTTGTCTCTGATTTCTATAACAAATTCCTGCAAAAGAAGAATCCATCTGATTAATCTGGGTTTTGCATCTTTCTTATTCAAAAGATACCTGAGTGCGGCATGGTCTGTGTAGACAATTATTTTTGAGCCAACTAAGTATGATCTAAACTTGTCGAGGGCAAATACAACGGCGAGAAGCTCCTTCTCAGTCGTTGTGTAGTTCATCTGGGCCGCGTCTAGCACTTTGCTAGCATAGTAGATAGCGCATGGCATCTTGTCCTTCCTTTGCCCAAGAACTGCCCCGACTGCATAGTCACTCGCGTCGCACATGAGCTCGAATGGTAAGGACCAGTCAGGTGGTTGCAAGATAGGAGCTGAAATAAGAGCTTCTTTCAATCTGCAAAAAGACTTAACATAATCATCTGTAAAAACAAAGTCAGAATCTTTAATGAGTAAATTGGTCAGTGGTTTTGCGATTTTCGAGAAGTCTTTGATGAAGCGGCGGTAGAACCCCGCATGGCCTAGAAAGCTTCGGACACCCTTAACATTGGACGGTGTCTCGAGTTTCTCGATTACCTCTATTTTTGCCTTGTCCACTTCAATTCCCTTGGAAGTGACAACATGTCCCAGAACAACACCTTGTACCATGAAGTGACATTTCTCCCAATTGAGAATCAAATTCACTTCCTCGCATCTCTGCAAAATCTTACAAAGGTTTGTCAAACAAGAATCGAAAGAAGTACCATAGACAGAAAAATCATCCATAAAAATCTCGACTTCTTTCTCAATGAAATCAGAAAAGATAGCCATCATGGCTCTTTGAAAAGTTGCCGGTGCATTGCAAAGACCGAACGGCATTCTACGGTATGCATATGTACCATATGGGCATGTAAAAGTGGTCTTTTCTTGGTCCTGTGGGTGGATGGGTATTTGAAAGAAACCAGAATAACCATCAAGATAACAAAAATAAGAATGATTTGCAAGCCTTTCAAGGAGTTGATCAACAAAGGGTAATGGAAAGTGATCCTTGCGCGTGGCCGTGTTGAGCTTTCGGTAGTCTATGCACATCCTCCAGCCGGTCACGACGCGTGTTTGGATCATCTCATCCTTGTCATTCTTCACTACTGTTGCTCCTCCTTTCTTCGGTACCACATGGACGGGGCTTACCCATTTGCTGTCGGAAATCGGGTAGATGATACCTGCTTCAAGAAGTTTTAAAATTTCTTTTTTTACTACCTCTCTCAGATTTGGGTTGAGCCGTCTCTGGTGTTCAACCGATGGCTTGTGATCTTCCTCCAGCAAGATTCTGTGCGTGCAGATGGTTGGGTCGATCCCTTTCAAGTCCTTGATTGAATATCCGATCGCGCCTTTATGAGCTTTCAACTTCTCCAAGAGCTTGGCGGTCTGATCGGAGTTGAGATCTGCATTTATAATCACTGTACATGTTTTATTTGGTCCAAGGAACTCATACCTGAGATTAGCTGGAAGGGGTTTGAGTTCGGGTGTAGATTGCTGCATCTGGGATGGTGTACGGTCCGTGCAAGAGTTGTGCGGTCCGTGTTCGGTTCCCGAGTGAACTGTGTGCTCCCCTTGTGCCTCCCTGTTCTCCAGCGTCTCTGATGTTGTTGTACGGTCCGTGTGTTAGTTCCAGATCGGATAAATAGTCGGAATGATACCTTAGCGAGCTATTTACTTGCTCAAGAAAGTAGTCCTCGGCCAAGTCTGTCAAGCATTCTTCGATCACATCTACTCTGAAGCATGACTCGGTTGATGAGGGATACTTCATGGCGCGATCAATTTGGAATCGCACTTTCTCCTCTCCAATGTTCAGGGTTAACGTTCCTTTATGCACATCAATTATCGCACCTGCAGTTCTTAGAAAAGGTCTTTCCAGAATAATGGAGACTTCCTTATCTTCCTCCATTTCCATTACAACAAAATCAGCAGGTACATAGAATTTACCAACCTGAACCGGTACATCTTCCACTATGCCAAGTGGTAATCTTACCGAGGAGTCTGCCAGTTGCAGAGTCATTCGCGTAGGTCTGAGCTCACCTACTCCCATTCGATCAAAGATGGTGCGTGGCATGAGACTCACGCTAGCTCCCAAGTCGCACAAAGCTTTCTTGATCGTGGCTTTCCCTATGGTGCAAGGGATAGAAAACTTACCAGGGTCTTCCAGTTTGGGTGGTAGCTCGCTCCTCAGAATAGCACTGCACTGTTCCGTGAGTTTTACTGTCTCGTGCCCCCCCAAGCTTCGTTTGTTGGAAAGGATATCTTTGAGGAACTTGGCGTATGTGGGCATTTGGGTCAAAGCTTCGGTGAATGGAATGGTAATGTGCAATTGCTTGAGAACATCGATGAATTTAGCGAATTGTTCATTCAGTCTTGTATCAACTAGCCTCTGAGGAAAGGGTACAGGTGGCCGGTACGGTGGAGGTTTCTCAGCCCCTGTCTTCTTCTGGCTTCCAGGTTTTTCTTGCACGGGCCGTGTGACATCTGCACGGTCCGTGTGAACAGTCGTTTCAATGTTTCCTGCTGATTGTTCGGTCACTGCACGGTCCGGATGGTGTTACACCAAAATGTATAGTACAAAGTTTCAGTACAGTAAACTGCACTTTTTAACCTTCAATACACTTTTCGGTTCAGACTTCAAGTATACAATCCTATCGAGTAGTATAAATTCGGGTATCGATCACAGGGACGGTTCAAGTCTTAACTAGATTTCTACCTAAATTAGATAAAGACTAGAAGTTGGAAAAGGTTGGTTTTGGTTTTTATAGTTCCTAACAATTCAATCACAGTAATTAAAATGCAAGAAAGTAAATCAACTTGGTTTAAATCAATAGTAAAAAGCGTTTCCAGGGTTATGACTTCATCTCAGTTCTGCCTCGAGGTACCCGGTCCGTGTAGTGTCCTACACGGGCCGTGTCCAGTGTACACGGGCCGGGTACTGTCGTACACGGTCCGTGCGGCCCTCGAGTGAATACAGCAGTTATTGTTTCTTAGTGTTGTTCCTTTGTGTAGGGTTCTACTGACCAGACCTAATGTTTCTAAACCTCAACTGTCGTCTGTTGGTTCATTAACTTGGTATGGAATTGCAATATGTGCCCTCGTCGGGTTCTAGACCTCAACTGTCGTATGTTGGTCTGAATTACCTAGTTGCTTGTTTGGTATACTAAAGGTAACCTCATTCCGTCGATATGAGAAAATGTTCACCTGTTGGCTACTACTTGGTTTCACCTTCCGGATCACTAATCCTACCTCATGTACTTAGTTTGGTTGAGAGATTATAAAGGCCAAAGTACCTTCTAGATGTGTGCATTCATCTAGTGGTAAACCAATAAAAATCAAACAACTTAGACTAAGCAATTAAAATCAAACACAATCAAGCAAACACAAATTTCAACAAAAGAATCCAATAACTAACATGCAAAACAAAACATTCGATTACATCACAACCCTAGAAACTAAAAGTCTACTCTAACATGATTAAAAAGCAAATAAAACAAATAAAGATAAAGGAGTTCATAGAAAAACTCGAAGAACAATGGAGATCCGTCGAAAACTCGCGTCTTTCGCTTCTCAACTTCGTCTCCAAGCCAAAGCCGTCAAGGCCAAACCCTAGCAAATGCCTCTCTGCTCCAGAATACCCCTCTGGTGCAAGAAATCCCGCTTATATGCTTTTCTGGCCGACCTTCCATCAATTAGCCTTGTTTCCAAATTCTAAATCTGTTTCCAGAAATGCTTGACACGGCCCGTGTGGAATTCTACACGGACCGTGTGCCTGTGTTCTTCCTGCGGTCGAGTCAGCGGTTGGAAATGCTTGACACGGCCCGTGTGAAATTCTACACGGACCGTGTACCTGTGTCTCTAGCTCATATTGTATATCTTCTCGCAAGCTTTCCGAAAAGTGGTTATACGCTTAAAACGGAGTTACGAGCCAAAATCTATGACCGTTTTAATTTCAGATGCTGAGATTGGTGTCCTGGTCATGTCTGTGGTCGGGCAGAGGGTTGTACGGTCCGCATAAGAAGGTACACGGACCGTATATAAACCTTCAAATTTCATATTCTTCCTCGGTTTCACCCATTTTCTGCAAAGTAAGAGCAAATACGCAGCAGTAACACATTCTATAGATATTCAATGAAATAAACACAATTTGACAGTTCTAAACACAGGTTTTGGTACAAAATACGGGTCGGAATATAGATAAGTTTGCGAGATATCAAATTCCCCCAAGCTGAAGTCTTGCTTGTCCTCAAGCAAAAACCCCAACTTAGGTACCGGGTTGGTCTTTTAAACTTTCCTAAATGCAAGTTAAGATCCTAATTGTGAAAAACTCACATGAACTACTATTATCATTAAACTCGAGAATCATTTTGGATAACAACTTGGACTTTCCTCGATTAATTTTGATTCACCCCACAAATTGACTAGTCAAACTTCATATTCTGAGATGCTTTGATATTTGCAAAAACTAGTTACCCGAATTGTTCAATCTTTCATTCTTACATTGAAACTATACCCTCATTTATGGTGATTTTCCTTTTTGCCCCCCCAAGCTTGGAACAAGCTTAGGTTAGAAAGTCGTGGACTTCGTGTGTTGATATATGCAAAAGTTTTTGAAAGTTTTTGAGCTTAAAGGCATCCCGTCGGATTGTGCCAGTACTCTTTTTTATAAATATGGGAGACGAGCTCAAAGGCATCCCGTAGGATTTATTGCCAGTACTTTTATTTTCTCCATCTTTTCGTTTGTTTCATTTTTTCTTTTATTCATTTGCATATATCATGAATACACACATCCAAAGGTATTCTTTCATACCAATAGATATCCCAATCTTTCTATTGTTTAAAATCCCCAATTCCCTAATTTAAAAGGCACAGTTCAGTTTCAAAATGTTATTTCAGTACAATTCAAGTTTTCATCTTTTCAATTTCTCAAAACTTCCCATGCTAAGCAGTTCTTTGATCAATTATGAGGTTATTTCCAATTTCTCAAAGTCATCCAAATCATAACCAAAAATTTACAAACAAGTCTTTAATCCTAGCAGTCACACAAATTTATCACCTAAAAATGCAAAATTTTCGAAAAATAAACATGAACTAAATGCAGATACAATTTCTTCTATTCAACCCCCCAAGCTTGAATGAAGCATTGTCCTCAATGCTTGAATTCACACAAGAAAGAGTAAATAAAAGAAAACATGAAAGCTTACTAGATGTGGAGCGAGGGGTGAGGCGGGTCGGGTGGAACTGGGAGGAGCACCCACTTCTGAGGTACACGGACCGCGCGATTAAACTCTTGCATCAGAAGAATCCACATGATTTCTCTAAAGACCTTGATCGAGCACCCGATCGCGCCTATGTGAGCTTTCAATTTCTCCAAGAGCGTGGCAATCCGATCAGGTTTGAGATCTGCACTTATGATCACAGCACAAGATTTATCTGGGTCCAGGAACTCATACCTGAGGTTAGCTGGGAGAGGCTTGAGCTCAGGAGTCGGCTGCTCTGTCTGGGCTGTTGCACGGCCCGTGTGATCTTTGTGCGCCCCGTGTGCTACCTCCAGCTCCTCTGGCTGTGGTGCACGGTCCATGCAAGATGCATGCGGTCCGTGTGTCAGTTCCCCCAGGTTGTCAGCCTCATTCTGCACGGACCGTGTAGATTCTGCGCGGTCCGTGTTCTCAGTAGTCTCATTGGTCTCGGCTGGTCGTGTGGGCTTTGCACGGTCAGGGTGCTCAGTTTCTGCAACATGTGGGTCGGCACGGTCTGTGTAGAGTCTGAACGGTCTGTGTGCTTGGCAGTTGAGTCGATGGGCATGACAGGTCCTTGGTAATGAGTCTCATTTCGCAAAGTTATAGCTCTTTCCTCTCCTATGGGGTTGATCTCTGGTTGACTGGGCAGCCTTCCAGGAGATGGTTGACTAGAGGTAATTTGGTGACTCATTCGCTCCATTATCAACTTATTCCGAGCAGTAAAAAAGGTAAACTGGGCACTGATTGCTTGCATCTGCTCGAACATCATCTGATTCATCTTCCCTTGCTCGTGCATGAAGTCGCTCATAGCGGGATCAATGTACGGCTCGGGCGGATCGGATTGAAATGCGTGGTTGTTCGAGTTGTAGAAGTTGTGATTGTTGATGCTGCTCGAGGGATTGTTGAAGGGTGGTCTCGGAAAGTGAGATGATTTGTTGCTGAGATAGTTGACCTGCTCAGTTTCCTCACCCCTTCCTTGATTGACATCTGCCTTCACACTCATCATGTCTAATGCCCTCTGCATGGCATCCAGTTTGGCAGACAGCGCAGTGATTCGATCGACCTCATATTTGCCGCCTCCTCCTCGAGAATTGTTGCGGCTGGACCACTGTTGGTTTGTCGCCATGTTGTAAATCAGATCCATGGCAGCCTGTTCATGTAGAGAGAGAAAAATAAAAGAAAAAGATACAAGTTAAAATCTAGATTAAATAAAGTAAGCAAAAATCCAGAAAATAAATGATGCCGTCCCCGGCAACGGCGCCAAAAACTTGTTACACCAAAAGGTATAGTACAAAGTTTCAGTACAGTAAACTGCACTTTTTAACCTTCAATACACTTTTCGGTTCAGACTGCAAGTATACAATCCTATCGAGTAGTATAAATTCGGGTATCGATCACAGGGACGGTTCAAGTCTTAACTAGATTTCTACCTAAATTAGATAAAGACTAGAAGTTGGAAAAGGTTGGTTTTGGTTTTTATAGTTCCTAACAATTCAATCACAGTAATTAAAATGCAAGAAAGTAAATCAACTTGGTTTAAATCAATAGTAAAAAGCGTTTCCAGGGTTATGACTTCATCTCAGTTCTGCCTCGAGGTACCCGGTCCGTGTAGTGTCCTACACGGGCCGTGTCCAGTGTACACGGGCCGGGTACTGTCGTACACGGTCCGTGCGGCCCTCGAGTGAATACAGCAGTTATTGTTTCTTAGTGTTGTTCCTTTGTGTAGGGTTCTACTGACCAGACCTAATGTTTCTAAACCTCAACTGTCGTCTGTTGGTTCATTAACTTGGTATGGAATTGCAATATGTGCCCTCGTCGGGTTCTAGACCTCAACTGTCGTATGTTGGTCTGAATTACCTAGTTGCTTGTTTGGTATACTAAAGGTAACCTCATTCTGTCGGCTACTACTTGGTTTCACCTTCCGGATCACTAATCCTACCTCATGTACTTAGTTTGGTTGAGAGATTATAAGGGCCAAAGTACCTTCTAGATGTGCGCATTCATCTAGTGGTAAACCAATAAAAATCAAACAACTTAGACTAAGCAATTAAAATCAAACACAATCAAGCAAACACAAATTTCAACAAAAGAATCCAATAACTAACATGCAAAACAAAACATTCGATTACATCACAACCCTAGAAACTAAAAGTCTACTCTAACATGATTAAAAAGCAAATAAAACAAATAAAGATAAAGGAGTTCATAGAAAAACTCGAAGAACAATGGAGATCCGTCGAAAACTCGCATCTTTCGCTTCTCAACTTCGTCTCCAAGCCAAAGCCGTCAAGGCCAAACCCTAGCAAATGCCTCTCTGCTCCAGAATACCCCTCTGGTGCAAGAAATCCCGCTTATATGCTTTTCTGGCCGACCTTCCATCAATTAGCCTTGTTTTCAAATTCTAAATCTGTTTCCGGAAATGCTTGACACGGCCCGTGTGGAATTCTACACGGACCGTGTGCCTGTGTTCTTCCTGCGGTCGAGTCAGCGGTTGGAAATGCTTGACACGGCCCGTGTGAAATTCTACACGGACCGTGTACCTGTGTCTCTAGCTCAGATTGTAGATCTTCTCACAAGCTTTCTGAAAAGTGGTTATACGCTTAAAACGGAGTTACGAGTCAAAATCTATGACCGTTTTAATTTCAGGTGCTGAGATTGGTGTCCTGGTCGTGTCTGTGGTCGGGCAGAGGGTTGTACGGTCCGCATAAGAAGGTACACGGACCGTATATAAACCTTCAAATTCCATATTCTTCCTCGGTTTCACCCGTTTTCTGCAAAGTAAGAGCAAATACGCAGCAGTACCACATTCTATAGATATTCAATGAAATAAACACGATTTGACAGTTCTAAACACAGGTTTTGGTACAAAATACGGGTCAGAATATAGATAAGTTTGCGAGATATCAGATGGTCAGTTTCTTCAGCAGGTGGGGAATGCACGGTCCGTGTAAAATCTGTACGGTCCGTGTCTTTGACAGAGGGATCAGTTGCAATGACTGGAGGTGTGATCTTCTCTTGGTCAGATGTTTGCACGGGCCGTGTAACATCTGCACGGTCCGTGTATGTCAGCGATTGGTCAGGCATGGCAGGTCCTTCGTATTGGGTCCCACTTCTTAGTGTCACCGCCTTAGCTTCTCCTCTGGGGTTTACCTCTGGTTGGCTGGGTAGCCTTCCTAGCGGTGTAAGACTTGTGTTGACTTTGTCGCTTATTTGCTCTATCAACTTGTTCTGAGTAGCTAACTGAGCGTTCATTTGAGCATTCATTGTTTGCATCTGTTCGAACATCATCTGGTTCATTTTTCCTTGCTCATGCATAAAGTCATTATATGGTTTAGGAGGACCTGATTGAGCTGTTCGGTTGTTGGAATTGTTGAAAGATGCATTTTGGTAGAAGTTTCGGTTATTGTTGCTGCCAGATGGATTGTTGAAGGAGTTGTTGAAAGAGGGATTGGAAGGATTGCTGAATGGCGCAGGGTTGTTTTGTTTCCACCTCCAATTTTGTTGCTCAACCGGGTCTTTGGAGTAAGATCGGTTGAAAGGAGGTTTTGGAAAGTAGGATGGTTCATTGTTGAGAGAGTTGACTTGCTCGGTTTCTTCATCCCTCTGCGCTAGCGGGCATTGCTCGTAAGCGTGACCTTCGTCCCCACACATGACACAAGTTTGTTGTTGCTGGTTGACTGATTTCACACTCATCTTGTCAAAAGCCTTCTGCATAGCATCGAGCTTGGCGGTTAGAGCAGTGATCTGATCAACCTCGAATCGGCCACCTCCTCCAGTTCGGGTGTTATCGCGGCCGGACCATTGTTGGTTCTGAGCCATGTTGTCAATCAGGTCCATGTCTTCAAGAGGTTCCCTTGACATAAGTGCTCCACCTGCAACAGCATCAATAGAGGTGCGAGTACTATCAGTCAAACCATCATAAAAGGTCTGAATCAACAACCAATCTGGTATACCATGGTGTGGACAAGAGTATTGCAATTCCCTAAACTTTTCCCATGCCTCATTCAATGGTTCATCAGGTCTTTGCTTAAAACTGGTTAACTGGGTCCTAACCTTAGCAGTTCTTTTGTGAGGGAAAAATCTAGTTAGAAACAGTTTAGACAATTCCCTCCAAGTTGTTACCGAATCCCTTGGTAAAGACCCTAACCATTTCTTGGCTTTATCCCTAAGAGTAAAAGGAAATAATGCGAGTTTAATGTAATCGGCGGTTGCGCCATTAGTTTTAATGGTTGTGCAACACTCAAGAAATGTCTGAAGGTGAGCATGTGGATCTTCATGATCCAGTCCATGGAAAGTGTTCTGCTGCACGATGTTGACAACACCGGGATTGAAGTTCGGTTGGTTTCCGACAATCCTTGGCAGTCTGATTGCTCCCCTCACATCTCCAGCTCTTGGCACATTGAATTCTCGCAAAGTCCTTGGGACAAAGTCAGCCATGTCATCATCAGAGTCGTGGACATCATTCCCGTTCTCTTCTCTGTCATTTTCATTGTCATTCATGTCTCCTCTGCTCTGGTTGTCGGAGTGCACGGACCGTGTGCAGAGGTGGTGGTGCAGGAATAGCTGTGTTCTGGATTTGAGTTGGATCTGGAGGAGTTTCTGTGTTCGAGGTTTGTGCTCTGCTCCTCAGATTGTAGTCACCCTTGGGTGGTAGTACGTTTTCCAGCTTGATCCTGTGGTGAGAGAAAATTAAAAGAAAAAGTTAAAATCTAGAATTTTTAGCAAAATAAGCAAAAATCCAAAATTTTCAATGCCGTCCCCGGCAACGGCGCCAAAAACTTGTTGCACCAAAAGGTAATGCACAAAGTTTCAGTACAGTAAACTGTACCTTTTAAACCTTAGATACACCTTCGGCTCAGACTGCAAGTGCACAGTCCTATCGAATAGTATATTGTCGGGTATCGATCACAGGGACGGTTTGATAATTACCGGACTTAGCTTAAGCTACAGAGATTCTAGAAGTCTGCAAAGGTTGATTTGGGGTATTACGTTTCCTAACAGTTCAATTAACAGTAATTAAAGACAATAAAGTAAAGTTTGATTTGGGTTTAATTAATTAAAAAGGAGTTCCTAGGGTTTCTGATTTCATCTCAGCTTAGTCTCAAGGTGCCCGGTCCGTGCACTTTCATGCACGGGCCGTGTGGGATGTACACGGGCCGTGTACTCTCGTACACGGTCCGTGTGGCCCTCGAGTTAATACAGCAGCTACTGGTTTCTGTGTTGATTTTCCTGTGCAGGGTTCTATTGACCGAACCAAAGTACCTAGACCTCAACTCTCGCATGTTGGCTTAATTACTCGGTGCGGGATTCAATTTCTGCCCTCCTAGGGTTCTCAAACCTCAACTTTCGCTTGTTGGTTTAATAATCCTAAGTCACTTGTTGGTTTACTAAAGATATCCTCGATCTCTCGATACGAGGAAAAGTTCACCTCTCGGCTACTACTTGGTTTCACCTCTCGGATCGTAAACCTATCTCAAATACTTAGTTTGGTCGAGTGAATATCAAGGTTATTTATATTCCATTTAGATGAGGCCTTTCATCTAGCGGATTAACAATTCAATTCAAACGAATTCTACTAAGCAATAAAATACTACACAAGCAAGCAAGCACAAGATTCAACACAAATTCCAAGTAACTAGCAAATAAAACAAAGCATTCGACTACATCATAACCCTAGAAACAATAAAAGTCTACTCAAGCATGATTAAAAAGCAAAAACAAATAATAATAATAAAGTTCATGACAAAACTCGAAGAAAGAGATGAAGATTCGTTGCCAAACTTCTTCTCCAAGCCAAGAGTTCTTCCAAGAGCCAGCCGTCCCTAGGTCTGGAATAATCTCCCTTTTAATGCCTCCAAATCGCGCATTTAAAGCCTTCCTATTCGACCTTCCCAGCTGGCATTTCTTTCCATCGCCAGACTGGACTTTCGGATTTTCTGTGCACGGTCCGCACAAGATTCTGCACGGACCGTGTGCCTGTGCGTTTAAGTTACAGAAATTTAGCCTCTTCGTGTGAACTCTCTGTCTGCTCGGGCGGTTAGTGCACGGTCCGCACAAGAATGTGCACGGACCGTGTGAAAATGTGTCAAAGGCAGAATCTTCCTTGTTTTTCGCCCGTTTTCTGCAAATCAATAAACAAAGCATAGCAGTACCACATTCTATTGATATTTAAATGAAATGTTCACACTTTTAGGCTTTTAGGCACAGGTTTATGTATGAATTGGGGTCGGAATATAGACATAATGGAGAGATATCACTAGACCGCCCCACAAGAGGGCGGTTAGGGCATTTTTTTTTAAAAAAAAAAATTATGAGGGCATATTTGTTATTTTTCTTTTTTTTAGGGTATTAATAAAAAAATCAGTGATTAGTGGAAAGTTCAATTTTAATTTGCTAGTATGAAACATTAAGCCCCAACCGGCCCAAGAAAATTGCCAAATAAACACATTATTAATTCATTATTAATTTGTTAGTCCCAAATATATTTATTCGTTGTAAATTTGCAAATCTTTTTCATACAAGGAGCATTGGGAACTCGATCCAACCCAAAATAAAGGATATAGTGCATTAAGATGCACATAAAATCCTTCATATTTTGACCGCTTGACTTGATAGTAAATAAATTCGAAAATTAAAAAAAATTATATATATGGAAACAAAGCTCTCATTAAGGAAATTGGTTTGAACGGTTTGGATTTGTCGTTTGAAGCCAATTTCGATAGATTTTCATGATTAGAAACATATTGTTGATATATTAGATCTAGATGAAGTGTGTTATCGGTACTATATATATATATATATATATATATATATATATATATATATATATATATATATATATATATAGAGGAGGGATCAAATTACATCTTTTTTGGTGACACACTTTGACACCTACCATTTTCAAAGTCCAAATAGTCGATCCAAACCGTTCAACATGATGAATATATTAAAATGTGCTTGGAGATCAAATTTTACATTTTTTTGAATTTTTTACTATTTATTAAGATGAAATCGTTGTTTTTAGACAATTAAAAAACAACGATTTTGTAACCATCTTAATAAATAGTAAAAAAATTCAAAAAAATGTAAAATTTGATCTCCAAGCACATTTTAATATGGTGATCATGTTGAACGGTTTGGATCGACTGTTTGGATTTTAAAATCGCAAAATTGACCTATAAAAAAATGGTGTCATGATGTGTCACCAAAAAAGGTGTAATTGGATCCCTCCTCATATATATATATATATATATATATATATATATATATATATAGAGGTTTGCTAATGTCATAACGTTATAACTTCGGCCGAAGTTATAACAAGTCATTTTCAGATTTTCAAAGTCCAAACAGTCAATCCGAACCGTTCAAGTTGTTCTCCATATTGAAATGTGCTTGGAGACCAAATTTGACATTTTTTTGGAATTTTTTACTATTTATTAAGCCACTTTGAAAATTCTGATCGCATGATCCAGAATTTTGATGCACTGTTTTTACTGTAAAATTCTAGACCATGCGATCAGAATTTTCAAAGTGGCTTAATAAATAGTAAAAAAATTCCAAAAAATGTAAAATTTGATCTCCAAGCACATTTCAATATGGAGAACAACTTGAACGGTTCGGATCGATTGTTTGGACTTTGAAAATCCGAAAACGACTCGTTATAACTTCGACCGTTATGACATTAGCCAACCTCTATATATATATATATGAGTAGAACTAGGGTGTTGCTAAGCTCACCAAGTCCTTCGTGAGCTCGACTCTAAAACCTATCGAATTGACTTCAAACGACATTTTCAAACCGTTAGATGTTCAATCAATATTAAAATGTGCTTGGAGACCAAATTTTATATTTTTTGGAATTTTTTTACTATTTATTAAGATGGTTTGAAAATCGCTGTTTTTATTAAAATTCTGCACCATTGGAAAACAGCGATTTTCAAACCATCTTAATAAATAGTAAAAAAATTCCAAAAAATGTAAAATTTGGTCTCCAAGTACATTTTAATATAGATTGAACATCTAACGGTTTGGAAATGTCGTTTGAAGTCAATTCGATAGGTTTTAGAGTCGAGCTCACGGAAGGGCTTGGTGAGCTTAGGAACACCCTAGTTCTGAATTGGTCTGATTTTTCAAATACAATATTATTCACCCGCCTTCTCTTCTAAATTTTTCATAAGTCGCGCGCCGCTTCGAGTCCCTCTCCTCACCTTACCTCGATCACCTCTCCAGCCCGTTGGCCTCACCTCCCTCACCTCACCTCGATCACCTCTCTGGCCTGTTAGCCCATCGGCCTCACCTCCTTCACCTCCCTCTCCTCATTGCAGTTGGCTTCGATCGATCACCTCTCTGGCCCGTTGGCCTGTCGGCCTCACCTCCCTCTCTTCATTACTGTTGGCTTCGAGTCCCCCACGGTGACGGAGCCGCTTCTTTCATGGTCTCACCTCCCTCATTGCCGGTCCGCCACCCTCCCTCTTCGCCGCCTCTATCACCCTCCCTCTTCTCTCAGGTAAATACTTAAGCACCACCCTTTGATTGTTGGTTGATGCTTATTGGTGTGCCTTTTATTTTTGGTGATGAAACGGGGATATTGATTGATTGAGTGGGGGTTGTTGATTTTCCCGACTTAATCACGGGATGAATTTGGGGGATTTTCGGGTTGTTGTGCTGCCTTGTTGATTTTGTTTGCCCTGTTCTGCCTCCTGTTTTACTTGACTGGTACGATACCCGTAGCAGCCTTCTTACAGTTCATGTGGGCTGTGCGCCTTGCTATTGTGATTTTGTTACGATTGGTACTAGTAGCATAGCCCAGCGAGGCTACTGGTATTGATGGTTTAAGTTGTGATGTTACCGACCATGAATTGACAGGGACCGGAATGTGAATAAATTAAATTTAGGGGGGCTGTGAGTAATTATTTATGCCTTGGATGATATTTGGAAAATTTGAGGACCTATGTGCAAAGTAGTGAAATTTGAACTAACAGGGACCACTGGTCTCTGACTTGAAATGTTAAGGGCCTCTGATAAAATCCCTAAATGTATATGCTTTTAATTTTCTAAATTATAAGAATCTCATCCAAATTGATTAGAAATAACATTTGTGCTTGTTTAATTTGAACAAATTGCTATTATTAGTATTGACTTTCTAATCTGTTTTTTATAGAACCATGTCATTTGAGGGTGAGCACGTAGATATGATGGCAGAAGAGGAGCACCAAGCTACTGCCCAATCAGGCTCAGAAAGAAGGAAAAGAGGTCTGACAATGTGCACAACCACGTCAGAGCAGAAGCAATTGGAAATCGAGTTCACCAAAGACGGGCGTGCGAAGGGTGCAAACAGGATGCCGTACTCAAATTGGGTGAACAATTTGGTGAAGCAAAAGGCAGATATCAGGATAGAGAGATGGGATAAGATATCGCAAGACGATAAGGACGACTGGTGGAACATTGTGAAGGTAAAATACCTAACAATTTGATTTTTTATTTTGATTATTGTACATGAACTTAAATGCAGTAATTTTGGTGTCAATCAGGCTTAGTGGAACATCAAGGATGACATCCCAAAGAAAAAGACTTTGAAGATAATGAATGAAGGTTGGAAGCAATTCAAAAGCACGTTGGTTACATAATTCATTGCAAAAGGGAGAAATCTGGTAGGATACTATCCTTGGCTGAGACAAGAGGTGTGGGAGGAGTTTCAAGCTTTGAAGCAAACAAAAGAGTTCAGGGTATATAAATTTAGCCAAATTAGTTTTTGTTCTTTCTCGATTTGTACTTATCTTCCTTAAACTAATTGATTTACTTTGATGTGTGAAGGCCAAAAGTGATAAGGGCAGGAAAACCGTTGCCATGAACAAGTATCCGCACCATTTAGGGTCAGGTGGTTACGAGGGTAAGTCGGAAGAATGGGCGAAAGTACTGGAGAAAAACAGAGATTCTGACTCACCCGTGGTTAGGATCCACAATCCTAGGGGCCAAGATTGGTTCATGGCAAGATCCGAGTTAACCGCTGACGGGAAGATAGTACTCCCAAAAAAATTGCACCCCGTGGCTCAGAAAAAGGAAACAGTTAGAGGTGGAGGAGAGGTCAATTCGGGTGCCCGGACTGTCACAAGAGAAAATGATTCCTTGGCCGCAGCGCTCGGGAATCCAGAACACACGGGTCGAGTTAGGGGTGTAGGAGCCTACAGGGGCTGAAAGGAGGTATTTGATGGACCAAAACCTTGAAGAAAATCTCGTGCCAAAGTTAACAAAGACGAGATAGTTGCGCAGATACGCCAGGAGGTTAGAATGGAGTACGACGCAAAGCTGGCTGAGATGGAATCAAGATTGTTGAACCAAATTACATCTCTTACGCAACCATCCGAGCAACCACCTCCCATTTCACCGGGAATTCGGCGAAGTAGTCAAGCATCCGGGACCTGGGTAGACGATTTGGATAATCTAAAGGTAATCACTACTTGTTCATAATCTAAAGGTAATTACTACTTGTTCATAACCTTGTTAGACAATATTTCATTTTAAAAATAACTACTTGCTGATAATTGCAGGACGCCACAGCATGCGACCTCGTCCTGTGGCATGGTAATATTCCTCTGACCGTTGCTAAGGGCATTGTACATCCAGGAGCCGCAAATGTACACCATGCTTAGCTAAGGCCCAACCATGTCTGCATACAGGTTGACTTAGTCATGCAGGGATGGGCACGCATACCTCTTCCTGTCCCTACCGAAGAAATGTTGGTGCTTGATGATGCCCGGACGTCATTTGTCCAATGGCCCAAGAGTCAGATTATTTTGGATCAGGTAATCTCTAAATAATCAATATCTTTTGTTACATTCAAATCATTCTTTTGAAATACTTGAAAAAGGTACAAAATTTGATACAGACACGAAGAAATCTTCCTGGAGATGAGGTCAACAGTACGGAGGAGATGTCACCGGTACGGAGGGACAAAGAAAAAGTCATCGGGGCTGACGCGCCAGAATCACTAGACCGTCCTCTGGTCACCGAAGAAGAATATAGCCGTTTGCCCCGTGATTTGCGGGATCTCCACGACCGCTTGATGAAGGCACCCGAAGGCATGAAGGATATCATCATCCCTGTCCCACCAGGGATGTTTCTACACGAAGGCTGGGATGTCGTGCTGTCTTTCCAAGACTTCAAGGACTTTCTACATGCCTCGTCAAGCGATAAATGGCTCGATGTGGCATTCATCACCATTTTCCTCATGTTAGTGACCAAAAATTATTTATATCATGTGTATAGCACTCAAATATATATTCTAATGTAATATGATGATTTTTCAGGAAGCTAGTCCGAAACTGTGATGAGATGGTAGAAAAGAAGAACTTGTGTACATTTATGGACCCCGGCAAACTTAATGCTACGGCACTGAAATTTTCTCCGGATATGTCTACCCAGTACCTGTGTTTAGCAATGCATCATGCTAATGTGGAGGGGAAGAAATTTATTCTCGTGCCATACCACCAGAGGTTACTTCTAACCTTAACTTATGTATTGTTTATATTTTAATTAAAGAATTTGAAAAAGGAAATAAAAGTGAAATATAAAAAAATGAAATCACACCATGAACCATAGCAAACACTTGTGTCACTATTATATGCTAAAATACTATAATTCTTCTCCTCCCACAGCAAACACTAGTGTTTGATTGTCATTGTGCCAACTGAAAATATGATTGTTATCATGGATTCTTCAAAGCCCAAAGAAAGGATCACAATTGAGAAGTGCAAATATATCTTCCCTTATGTAAAAAGTAAGCAATAATAATTTACTTGGTTTGATTTTTTTGCAATTATAACAAATTATGGAATTGCTAATTACAGTCACTCAATTTGGTAAGGGCTTTTATGCAATATATTAAAGAGGGAGGATTGCAAAGCATGCCCCAGAAAAATAAATTGAATTGGAAGTAGTTGCTGATGAGCACACTATAATTTTATAATTTCATATTTTGTTCAAAAAATTATTGTCATTCTAACATAGGCTACTAAATGTAAATTTCAGTGCCCGCAACAGTCAAAGGGTTGGGAATGCGCTTATTACATGATGATTTTCATGTTTGACTTTATCGAAAGAATACAATTCCAATTTCCAGAAGCGGTATGTAATTCACATTAATTGTTCCTATATAATAGCAATTGATATTTTTATATTGTGCTTACATATAATTTTCAGTTTATTAATAGCATTGATATTTGCGAGTGTCTTGCATCTACCTTTTCTTGTTACTAACTAATACCAAATTATAATTGTAGTATGGACCAAAGCAGATGTGTTACACGAAGGAGCAGATCGACGATGTTAGATGTATGTGGGCAAGGTGGCTTCAATTAGAATTTTGTAATGCTAAATATGGATCTATATAATTTTGTATAATTTAGTGTACATGAATTTTAAATTGTTATCTGAAAAATTTAAATACTGGCTAGCAAAACTGGAGGCTAACCAAAAAAAAAAAAAGCAAAAAAAAATATATAAGACAATCCTACACGGATATTTAACTAAAGTCCGTGTAGGAAGAGTAATCCATAAAATAATCCGTGTAGGATAGTTAAGAGAGCTACACGGATATGAAATTAAAAGTCCGTGTAGAAAGAGTAATCGTACACGGATGTTTAGGTAATATCCGTGTAGCTCGGTAAAATGGAGAGTCGTACACGGCTGTTTATAAAGTAATCCGTGTAGGAATCGTTATAATCGCACACGGGTAAATATCCGTGTGTAATTATTTACCGATTCTTACACCCTCACAGTCTATACGGCAGGAAATCCGTGTAGCTCCTCCATTTATGTCTGTGTGCAATCTCTTTTTCTGTAGTAGTGAAAACACAAAGAAGGGTGACAATAGTCTTTTTCTCTAATTAATTAAACATAAGTGCGAGAAAATATGTAAAACCTAAGCCAAAACCCTACATGATTCATCATCATTTTGACTCTGATCAGCAGCCTTCCACGTTAACCAGCAGTGTTACGACTTAATGTATACATATCAATATATAAACATATCGATGGGCCCCGAGTTCACTGATAGTATCTTATCCTTTTCAATCACATATCACTACTACAGAAATGGTCATTGTACACGGCACATTGTACACGGATTTGGCAATTTTATATAAAAACCGTGTAGAAGTTGTAATTTTTTGGATGCCTGAAATATCTGTATTGTTTCTACACGGATATTTATGAAAGAAGAAGTGTAGAAAGACGTGAGAGAGCTACACGGACGTTTACCAGGAACTGTACACGGCTTATTGTTTAAATATCCGTGGAGAAAGCCTTGAGAGAGCTACACGGATTCTTAATTAAAGAACCGTGAAGATAGGCAAGAATTGTACACGGATAAATGTTTAAATGACCGTGTAGATAACCTGTAGGAGCTACACGGATGTTTAATAAAGAGCCGTGTAGAAATGTCGAATTTGTACACGGTTTTTTGTTTAAATGACAGAGTAGAAAGCCTTGAGCGAGCTACACGGACGTTTAATAAAGAGCTGTGTAGAAAGGATATTTTAGGTTTTTTGTTATATAAAAGGCCTTCTCCCCAGCGCCGTTTTGATCAACTTATACTCTCCCCTCTCACAGTTAACAATTGGGTTGAGATGTAGGTTTATCAATTGTTTCAGATCGCAAAATTAGATCGATATGAGCTACTGTTTTGGGAGCTCACAGATGAGCGATCTGGTACAATTGATAACCTACATCTCGAATTCCCATGCGATCGAAGTATTGAAAAAAAAATTATCTCTCTATTCTGATCAATTTTACTGGACGAAGAGTTGGGTGAAGAGTTGGGTGAAGGACCTTCAGAGCCGGATTTGAAGAGGTGAATGTGACCTTCAGAGCCGGATGAAGAGTCGAATGAAGAGTCGGAGATCATCCGACTCTTCATTCGACTCTTCATCCGGCTCTGACAGTCCTTCATCCACATCTTCCCTTTGCTCTGAAGGTCCTTCATCCAACTTTTTACTCAACTCTTTCTTTAGTAAAACATGTATCTTCATATTACCCTCTGTAAACCCTACTGGCACCAAAAGGAAAGAACCACCCTATTCTAGTCCTTAATGGAAATTTTTAGTTTACAATATGACTTTTTATTCCAACTTTTGTAATGCTCTAATTTTGTATAATTTAGGGTACATGAATTTTTAGTTTAAATGTCTTCCTCTGTTTTGGAAATTGTTTGTTCTGAAAAACATAGGGAAAAAAACTAGCTGACAGACAAAAAAAAAAAAAAAAAAAAAAAAACAAATGATACACGGACGTTTAATAAAGAGCCGTGTAGAAACGAGAAATAGTACACGGATTTTTGTTTAATTAACAGTGTAGAAAAATAATTCGATGACTGTTTATATAAAAGTCTGTGTGTCTTTCTACACGGATTTATAGCTAAATATCCGTGAAAACAAAGATACTTGCTCGAAATAATGGAAGGCTAAACCAAAAAAAATAAAACAAAAATTAGGGAAAAAAAAAGAATTCTAAATGTCCGTGAAGAAAATTTATCTTTTATATTACACACGGTTGTTTATATAATTGTCCGTGTATAAAGGTTATCTTTTATAAACGGCTACATATGTAAAAGTCCGTGTAGCTCTCGTAATGCTTTTTTTACACGGATTTATAGATTATCATCCGTGTAGAAAGGTTATTTTAGGGTTTGGAACTATATAAAAGGCCTTCTTCCGGCGCCGTTTTGATCAATTAATACTTCTCTCTCTCTCTCTGTATTGAATTGGTCTGATTTCTGCGCACAAGGAACGAGGCCGGATCTGAGATATAGCTTGGAAGTTAATTCGCATTCTCCTCTCTATTGCCAAGGTTAGTCATACATATATATATTTCCCTCTTCTTTATCTAATTTTCTGTTACTGATTAATATTGCTTAATTATTTCTGTCAATTATTATTTAATGCTTGATTTGTTAAGATAATGTAAATAATTAGTGTATTGTGGTCCAATAACCGACCTACTGATGCTTTTAGGTCCATGCCCGTTCAAAATTAATCCAATAGGGATTAATTTTGGATAGTCCCCCGTTTGGGACTGCTCTCTGAATATTGTGTCTCATTTAGGATGTGAACACGTATTAGCGGGATTTAATTAGTATTTGAGGAAAGTTCGACAGTATTTCTCCTTATTGCTCCTACGAGTATGTGGTTTTTACGCATACTTGGGGAGTTAAGGAGAAATGCTGCCGAATTTTTCTCAAATACTAATTAAATCCCGCTAATATGTGTTCACATATGAGGCATAATATTCAAAGAGTGGGTTAGGATTGTAAACCGGCCCTTTATAAGCCAAGAATTTGGAACAATATATATGCTGACCACCATATATGTTTAATTGGAATTTTTTTTTTTTTACTTTAATTTACAGATGGATCGAAGTTGGATGTACGAATTGCGACGTGATAGTGCAGAATACTTGGCTCGCGTTGATGAGTTCCTAAAATTTGCTGAGAGTTATAGAGTGGACAGAAAAGAGAACGACATCTTGTGTCCTTGTAGAGATTGTAAAAATTATATAAGATTTGGGGATTCGGAAGAAATTAGAGCTCATTTGATTTGTCGGGGATTTAAGAAAAACTATACATGTTGGTTTATGCATGGTGAGAAAATTGGGGAATGTAGTGGAACCAATAGAAATTTTGTTTTGGACGAGAATGATGATAATGTAGAAACTGTTGATAATTTTGAATTTGAATGCAACGATGATTTTGAGAATGTCGAAAATTTCGATAATGCTGGGCTTGATTGCAACGAGGATGATGAGGTGGAGATTGATGAAAATGCAGAATACAATTTTACTGAGAATCTAGAGGACATGTTACGTGATGTGGAAGATGAAATTAGTGATAAAAATTTTAAAAAATTTCAGTATCTGTCTAATGAATCTAAAAAGCCGTTATACCCCGGGTGTACCAAATTTACAAAACTATCAGCTGTGTTGAAATTATTGAACTTAAAAGCAGACAACGGTTGGAGCGATAAGAGTTTCACGTCCTTATTAAAGCTTTTACGAGAGATGCTCCCAGATAACAACGAGTTACCCTGTACAATATATCAGGCGAAGAAGCTGATCTGTCCAATGGGTTTGAAGATTGAAAAAATACATGCATGTCCGAATGATTGTGTATTGTACCGTGGCGAGTACGAGGCCATGCATGTTTGTCCTAAATGCGGTGTTTCACGGTATAAACGCAAGGACCAGGACACTGACGATTGTGATGGAGGAAAAAAGGCAAGGCCTCCGGCTAAGGCGGTGTGGTATTTCCCGATAATACCGAGATTCAGACGGTTATTTGCAAATCCCAAAGATGCGAAATTGTTGCGTTGGCATGAAGAAGAGCGCAAAAGAGACGGTAAACTAAGACACCCTGCTGATTCAATTCAATGGAGAAACATTGATAGACATTTTGAAGGATTTGGTGGCGAATCACGAAACCTTAAGTTAGGGGTGAGCACAGACGGAATGAGTCCGTTTGGAAGCATGAGCAGTCAGCACAGCACTTGGCCAGTTCTTATATGCATCTACAATCTTCCTCCTTGGTTGTGCATGAAACGCAGGTACATAATGATGTCATTACTAATCCAAGGACCCAGACAACCCGGAAATGACATAGATGTGTATCTCGCACCATTAATTGAGGACCTCCAGAAATTGTGGCGTGATGGCGTCCCGGTCTGGGATGCGTACGGCAAAGAGCAATTTAATTTGCGGGCCATGGTATTCTGCACCATAAATGATTTCCCCGCGTACGGTAATTTATCGGGTTACACTTGTAAAGGAGCAAAGGCGTGCCCCATCTGTGAAGATGACACGCAGGTGCTGAGGTTGAAAAATTGTAAAAAGAATGTTTTTATGGGGCACCGTAGGTTTCTTCCTGTTAATCACCCATACCGTAAGAAGAAGAAGGTATTCAACGGGAAAATTGAGCTTGGAGTGGCGCGTCGTCCGTTAGATGGGAAGAATGTCTTCATGCGGGTTAAACACCTTGCTGTTGCTTTTGGAAAACGTGCCAAAAAACCACCGAAAGATATTTGGAAAAAAAAGTCCATATTTTGGGAGCTACCATACTGGGAATATTTAGAAGTGAGACATTGCCTAGATGTCATGCATGTTGAAAAAAATGTCTGTGACAGTTTGATTGGCACATTATTGAACATTTCGGGGAAGACGAAAGACGGTCTTAAAGTTCGAGAAGACATGAAATTAAATGGAATACGACCCGAGCTTGCACCGCAGGATAAAGGGAAGCAAAAGGCATACCTCCCCCCGGCAATGTGCACAATGTCGAAGATCGAGAAAACGAGCTTTTGTAAGTGCCTTCATAGTATTAAAGTCCCATCAGGGTATTCTTCGAATATTAAGAAGCTGGTGTCGATGAAGGACCTGAAATTGATTGGTCCGAAATCTCACGACTGTCATGTTTTAATGACACATATGATTCCTGTTGCAATTCGGGGAATTTTACCGAAGCCCGTGCGGCAAACCATTACGAAGCTTTGTTTTTTCTTCAATGCAATTAATTCCAAGGTGATAGACCCGCTCAAATTGGACGCTTTGCAGAAGGAGGTCGTCGTTACCCTTTGCCATCTTGAGATGTATTTTCCGCCATCTTTTTTCGATGTTATGGTTCACCTTGTTGTTCATCTCGTGAGGGAAATTCAGATCTGTGGCCCCGCGTTCCTGCGGTATATGTATCCATTCGAGAGATTCATGGGTATTTTGAAAAGTTACGTAAGGAACCGACATCGCCCCGAAGGTAGCATTGTGGAGGGATATTCCACAGAAGAGGTAATTGAGTTTTGCACCAACTACATGACCGGTGTGGGTCCTATTGGCGTTCCAAAATCTCGATACGAGGGAAGGCTACAAGGAGTAGGGACAATAGGGTTGAAAGCCATAGTTGCTGATAACGATGACCTGCGAAAGGCACATTTTATTGTACTGCAGCACATGGCTGATGTTGCTCCATATATAGATGAGCACATGACGATCCTTCGACAACAGAACTACACGAGAAGTCAGAAGTGGCTTACTGACGAGCATAACCGTTCTTTTATAGGATGGATGAAAGACAGAGTGAAATCACACCCCGAAATGTCCCCCGTAAATGAAACTGTTAAATTGCTGGGCGAAGGACCCCAAATGGTTGTTAGAACATTCCAAGCATACGAGATTAACGGATATACATTTTACACTAAATTACAGTGTGATAAGAGCACGATGCAAAATAGTGGGGTGACGTTGGTGGCGACGTCCCAAGAATTCAGTAGATCGGGGGATGCCCGGCCTGTAATAGCTTCAAAGTCTTATTACGGCGTTATTGAAGAAATTTGGGAGCTCGTTTACAATCCTCACCTTAGCATTCCCTTGTTTCGGTGCCAATGGGTCGAAGACCGGGGTGTTAAAGTTGATAACGACGGGTTCACCCTCGTTGATTTTGACAAAGTCGGGTATGTGGATGATCCGTTCATACTTGCCAAGCAAGCCACCCAAGTCTTTTATGTCACTGACCCGAGTGATGATAGGTGGAGTGTCGTCCTATCCGGAAAAAGAAGGATTGTTGGGGTAGAAAACGTCACCGACGAAGAAGAGTACGACCAGTTCGAAGAGATACCTCAATTTTGTACCGATGTGCAAGCTGAGATAGCAACAATTGCAGAACAAGACGAAGCAAATTACATGAGATCTGACCACAATGAAGGATTATGGGAAGATGTTCAAACAGTGGAAAAAAAGAGAAAAAGGCGAAAAAAATCCAATGTATAATATTTACTCCTTTTAAACTTGAAAATTTTAATATTTCTTATTTGGAAAAAAAAAAATCAATGCATAATATATATTTCTTTTATAATATTTCAGATAGCCCAATGAAGCTAAAGACTCAAGGCCGGTTTATCTCTGGATATTTCTGTCTCATGCATTGTAATGTTTTTATTTCGTTTCTAATATTTCTTTGTTGCATCAGGAGCAAGAACCAGATAGATTATTTTAGATATGTGGGCAGAGTGGTTTCAACAGTAATTTTTTTAAACTAGAAATATGGATTTGTATAATTTAGTGTAGGTTTTTTTGTATTAATTTTTGATATAATCTAGACATGAATTTTTGTATCATTTCTGATATAATTTAATTAGTACGTGAAACACCCATCTTTCTAAGAATAATTTTTAATTTCATTAGAAATTCAAAGGGAGCAACACGGACATTTAATTAAACATCCGTGTACAAATACATTTATACGTTTCATAAAATGTCTTAGTAGAAATTCAAAGGGAGCTACACGGATATTTCATTACACATCCGTGTAGGAAGGTATTTTTTCCCCTAAAATTATTCTCAGAGAAAAAGTTATCGAAACGGGGGAGTGATTATTTGAATTCGTTTTCGTCTTTTCAGAATTAAAAAGATAAGGCAACTTCTCGAATTAAACGTTTTCTATAGTTGGACACGGACGTTTAACAAAAAATCCGTGTAAGAAAAGTTTTCTCTACGGTCGTTTAATTTTCAATAGTTTTTTGGCCTTTTAAGAAACGTACACGGGCGTTTAATGAATAATCCGTGTACAAAAGGGTTCCTACACGGATATTTAATGAAACGCCCGTGTAGAAATTGAAATAATTCAAATTACATTATTCTTGAAATACTTTACTTGAACAACAGGGACTAAATTGCATGTTATTTTGAAATATTTTGTTGTAAAAAATATTTTGAAATAATTACTTGAACAGAAGGTATTTTTTTTCCGAAAAATTATTATATGGTTGTTTTGTAAATTTGTAAACCCAGATAAGGTCATATCAAGTAAAGTGTTCATTTATGTTTTCAAATCGGATTATTTAGAGAGCATTAGGCATCCTATGATATTATTTAGACAGATTATTTAAGTTAATTTTAAATAATTTACTTTTTAGTGATTACCCATGAATTAATTGTTTGTTGGTTGTTTTGTACTGCTAATTCATATCTATAACAGTACTTATTTAGATAGCATGAAGTATTTAACAAAATAGATAAACGGAAAGAAAACAAAATGCTGATTAAATTAAGAAGAAAAATATATTACATCAAAACAAAACGAAAAAAAAAAAGCTAACTTAATGAAACACTCCTTCACTGGCCTGGCTGGATTGCTCCTTGGCCTGACCCCCTCCTTTTAATCCAGGGTCTCTTTGGCCTGATCCAGGGATTGCCCCTCCTTTTGTAGGGCTTTGGTGGTGGGTGCTCCCTTGGGCTTCGTCGTGGCACATTTGAGGGCGGCCATGGCCATGTCCTCCTGTAGTTGGGAGGAGGCATTTCATAGCCGGGAGGGACTTCGGGAGCATCCTGGGGGGGCAATGGCCATGGCACATTTGCGTCTTCTTCCGGTGGCACCGAAGCGGCCATTTGTTCTTCCAAATTCTCAGAGAAAAGTAATCGAAAAGGGGGAGTTTCTCAGATTATATTGAATTTTGAAGTCGTTTCGTCTTCTTAATTAAAAAGATAAGGCAACTTCTCGACTTCCGTGTACAAAAAGGCTTTTGAAGGTCCTTTAATTTTGAATTTCGTCTTATAAGAATCATACACGGTCGTTTATTTAAAAATACGTGTACAAATGGCTTTTAACACGGTCGTTTAATTTTCAAGAGTTGTTTCGCCTTATAAGCAACGTACACGGGCGTTTAATAAAAAATCCGTGTACAAACTGTTTTATACACGGATATTTACTTAAACGCCCGTGTAGAAATTGAAATATTTATTTGCATTTATTATTAAGTTCTGCTAGATACTCGAAGATATAAAATAATTTTCAAGCTAAATAAAACTGAAATCAGGTTCCTTTTTATATTTTGGAATTTCCATTTTGAAAAATATGGAATTTGAAAAACATGAAACTTTGGAATTTGAAAAAATTAATCTAGAGAACCATATGTAGGCGCGCATTTCATAATTTCGCGTAACCTAATTATACACGGGTGTTTAATTAAACGTGTAGCTCTCTGACGTTTCTACACGGGTGTTTATTTAAATGTCCGTGTATATTTAGTTTACGCAAAATAAAGTGCGCGCCTCGTCTCTGTCGCTCGATATCTTTTCAAAATCTCCTCGTCTCCCCTAAAACCTAAACCCCCTAGTCTCCTATCTCTTTCTGTGGTGCTGCCATCGTTATCTCTCTCGGTGCTTGCTCGGTCTCCTCTGTCGCTCTCCTCTGAACTCGCCAACTGAATCTCTAAGCTCCTCTCGCGCGGTTGCTGTTCTGTCCTTGAAAGGCTCTCTCTCTCTCTCTCTCTCTCTAAGTTGCAATGCTCCCTGTATATTGGTTAAATCAAAACCCTTATCTCTGATTGTATTTTGGTTAAGTGAAAAGTTTCCTCAACTGACCTATTCTGGTGACATTGACACCTAATTAATGTTACAGGGACTAAATTGCAAAACCAACACTATGATTGAACAAAGGACCCAACAACACATAAGTTAACCCTAAATTTTACATTTCATAGCATTTGTAATAATGTTTCTTTTTTGTAGAAAGAACCATGTCACAGCCAGGTGAGAATGCAGATATGGTTTTGGAAACAGTGGAACCGCAGGTAGATATGATAGTGGAAGAAGAGGACCAGCAGTCTCAGACAGAAAAGAGGAAAAGAGGTCCGACAATGTGCACGAAGACCTCAGAGGCGAAGGATTTGCAAATCGAGTTCGACAAAACCGGATGTCCGAAGGGTCCACGTAGGGCAGAGTACACAAATTGGTGCAACAATTTGGTGAAGCAGAAGGCATCTATCTTGGTTGAGAGGTGGGACAAATTCGATGACGAAGATAAGAACGAATGGTGGAACATTGTGAAGGTAAAAAAAAAAAATGTACATGCATTATATATTCATTTTTCGTATTCTGTTTGTTATTTCTTTTTTTGTTGGATACAAGTTTTCTAGCATGTCTTAACCTTTGGTATATTTCTAGGGGTGTAGGTGATAATTCTTGCTTTGTAGGACTATATCCCAAATTCTATCATTTAGCAGTTATATATACAGATATAGAAAAATTCAAAACCAAGTATATATTACCTGCTGAATGAAATTAATCAATGTAGCTAGTGTAGTGCACCATGCTTGAACTGGGTACCGCCACCAGGAAAGGTAAGGTAATCGCCAGACACCTTGACCCAATTCTGGTGCCCTACACTATTATCATGACAGATAGCAAAATCAGCAAAGAAATATCACTAACAAACTCAGCTAAATACAACACATTATTTCACTTTGATTTGGTCATAAAGGTTAGATTGCATGTAGGTAGTGACATAGGTTGTGCCCCAAAGTTTCCTAATATACAGAAAACAATTTGGTAGAGCAAGTGAAACACAAATTATTTTCAAGCTACTTATTCCCCGTACTTTTGGTAAGTGCAAAGAAATATATGTCTATACCTGACCTGAAAACTTGAATGAACTTACATGCAGTAATTTTGTTGTCAATCATGCAGGCTCATTGGAACATCCAGGATGACGACCCAAAGTCCGCGAAAAAGAAAAAGACTCTGAGGAAAATGAATGAAGCTTGGAAGCAATTCAAGAGCACGTTGAAGACGGTTTTCATGGAGGAAGGGAGAAATCCGGTAGGCTACTATAAATGGCTGAAACAAGAGGACTGGGAGGCGTTTCAAGCTTTGAAGTCCACAGAAGAGTTCAAGGTATATAAATTCAGCCAATTAACTTTCTCTCTGTTCTTTCTCGATATGTACTTATCTTCCTTAAACTAGCTAATTGATGTGCCTTGATGTGTGAAGGTAAAAAGTGACGAGGGCAGGAGGATCGCGAAATTGAACAAGTACCCGCACAAATTAGGGTCAGGTGGCTACGAGGGTAAGTCACTCGAATGGGCTAAGGTACTGGACCAAAACAAACATTCTGACTCACCTGTGGTTAGGATCCAAAATCCTAGGGCCCAATGCTGGCTCATGGGAAGATCTGAGGTAACCGCTGACGGGACGATAGTACTCCCAAGTGACGTGCAACCCGTGGCTCAGAAAATGGTAAGAGTCTTTGTGGTAACTTCGTGTACATTACTTTGTCTTTTGCTATAACTAATTTTTTTTTTAACAGTTGGATGTGGAGGAGGAGGTAAATTCGGGCTCCATGACTGTCGACAGAGTGGATGATTCCTTGTCCGCAGCGCTCGGGACTAAAGAACACACGGGTCGAGTTAGGGGTGTCTCGGTCTACTGTGGCTGGAAGGATGTATACGACGGACCGAAACCAAAAAGAAGACCGCGTGCCAAAGTTAGCACGGAAGAGATGGAATCAAGGTTGGCGCAGGTACGCCAGGAGGTATGCGAGGAGTTCAGAACGGAGTACGATGGAAGGATTGCTGAATTCGAATCAAGGTGGATCAACCATATTACATCTCTGACGCAGCAATCCGAGCAACAACCTCCCGTTTCGCCGGGATTTCGGCGAAGCAGTCAAGCATCCGGGACCGAAGTTCTGGGCGTGTTGGACAATCTACAGGTAATCACTACTTGTTCATAATCTACCCGTAATTGTGACTTGTTCATTAACTAATTTCTGATAATTATTAATTGCAGGAGGCCACATCATGCGACCTCGTCATGTGGCACGACAAAACTCCTCTGACCCTTGCTAAGGGTATTGTACATCCTCCAGCCGGTTCTCAGCTAAGGCCCAACCACCTCCCCGTAACGGTTGACATGATTGTGGCCGATTGGGCTGCCCGCATACCTCTTCCTGTCCCTACCGACGACATGGGGGTGCTTGATGATGCCCGTAGACAGATCATCCAATGGCCCAAGTGTCAGATTATTTTGGATCAGGTAATCTCTAAATAAAACACGGATATCTTATGTTACGTTCAAATGATTATTTTGAAATACTTGAAAAAAGGTTCAAAATCTGATACAGACCCGAAGAGGCGTTGGAAACGCTGCGGACGAAGCTTTGTCACCGGTACGGCGAGGCTTGGAAGTAGTAGTCGGGGCTGATGCGCAAGAATCTCCTGCTGCGCCAGCGGAAGCGCCAGCAAATGCGCCAGCGGCTGCGCCAGCGGATGCCCCAGAGGCTGCGCCAGCGGCTGCGCCAGAGGCTGCGCCAGAGGCTGCGCCAGAGGCTGCGCCAGCGGCTGCGCCAGCGGCTGCGCCAGAGGCTGCGCCAGCGGATGCCCCAGTAGACCGTACGGGGCTCTCTGAAGAAGAGGTTAGCCGTTTGCCCGAGGATTTGCGGAATCTCCACGCCTGCCTGGTTAAGGCACCAGATGATATGGAGGACGTAATGTTCGAAATCCCCCCCGAGGTTCTCCTACACAAAGGCAGGACGGTCGTGCTGCCTTTCAAAGAATTCAAGGACTTTCTACATGCCTCATCAAGCGATAAATGGCTCGATGTGGGAGTCCTCACCGTTTTCGTCATGTTAGTGACCAAAAAATCATATATATCATGTGTATAGCACTCAAATATATATTCTAATGTGAAATGATGATTTTTCAGGATGATACAACGAAAACAGTCTGTGGCTCATGGGAAAGATAGGGTGAACTCCTGTGCATTCTTGGACCCCGCTTTTACTAGTGGTACGATGGTGAAATATCAGGAGGAAGATACTGTCCAGTACATGCGTTCAGCGATGCGTAAGGCTGTTTCGGAGAATAAGAAATTTATTCTCGTGCCATACCACCAGAGTGGCCACTGGTGTTTGATTGTGATTGTGCCACTTGAGAATTTGGTTTTCCTCATGGATTCTTCATATCCCGGACCGGGCATCACTCCTCAGGAATCCAAAAAGATCTGCATTCCAATAAGAAAGTAAGCAATAGTAATTCACTTGGTTTGATTTTTTCCCAATTACATATAACAAATTGTGGAATTGCTAATTACATTCCTCAATTTTGTAAGGGCTTTTCTGCAATATCTTAAAGATGGAGGAAGGCAAAGCACGATTCCGAAGCGTAAAAATAAGTTGTGTTTCAGGTGGCAGCCGGTGAGCACATGCACTATAATTTTTATAATTTCATATTTTTTGTTCAAAAATTAATTGTCATTCTAACATAGGCTGCTAAATGAAAATTTCAGTGCCCGCAACAGTATCAGGGTTGGGAATGCGGTTATTACACGATGATTTATATGTTTCACTTTGTTGAACGCTTACAATTCGATTGGCCAGATTATCCGGTATGTAATTCATATGTTTGCCTTGACTTGTCCATATAATTAATATTGATTTCCTCTAATATTTTATTCTACTAAATTTGTTTTATTAGTTGCATTGTTATAATTACAATATTTATTTTTATAAAGCAAAACAGAGATGCAGTTGTTATATTGTATTTTTCTAATAACCTACATATTTTGAATTTTTGGCAGCATAAATCGAACGAGAAGGCAGGGCATTACAGCAATGAAGATATAGATTATTTTAGATGTATGTGGGCAAAGTGGTTTCAAAATGAATTTTGTAAACCAGAATATGGATTTGTATAATTTTGTGTGCATGAATTTTTGATATATTTAGTGTACATGAATTTTGTTTAGGGGTTGTATTCTGATATATTGGAAATTCTTTGTTTGGAATTGATTTTTAATGGCTAGCAAACTGGAGGCTAGCCAAAACAAAAAATAAAAATTGAAAAAAAATATAACCATTCTACACGGATGTTTAACAAAAGTCCGTGTGGAAAGCCAAATAAAGAGCAAATAAAAATATAAGATAGCTACACGGCTGCTTATGTAATGATCCGTGTAGAAATAGTTATTCTACACGGATATTTTGATAGACATCCGTGTAGAAACATGATCGTACACGGCCTTTTAGTTAAATATCCGTGTATAGATCTCAACTAATGTACACGGTTGTTTATGTAATGAGCCGTGCAGAATAACTATGTCGACACGGATATTAACCTAAAAGTCCGTGTACACAGAGACATCGTACACGGTTGTTTATGTAGTGATCCGTGTAGCTCGGCTTTGGAGAGCGCCACTTGGCAAGGAATTGGACACGGTTGTTTATGTACTGATCCGTGTAGCTCGGCGTTGGAGAGCGCCACTTGGCAAGGAATTGGACACGGTTAATTATGTAGTGATCCGTGTAGCTCGGCTTTGGAGAGCGCCACTTGGCAAGGAATTGGACACGGTTAATTATGTACTGATCCGTGTAGCTCGGGTTTGGAGACCGCCACTTGGCAAGGAATTGACCACGGTTGTTTATGTAATGATCCGTGTAGCTCTCAGGAATTGCACACGGTTAAATATCCGTGTATAATTTATTCAGGGGATTATACACCCTCGCACTCCACACGGCAGGAAATCCGTGTAGCTCCCCTGTTTATGTCCGTGTACAATGACCATTTCTGTAGTAGTGTAGTAGTCCTTACTTTGGTTACATTAACCTAGCTAGGTAGTCTTTTGGTTAGTTCCTTGCATGTCCTAACTAATTCGGGCAAGCAAGATCCAGAGGAGAAATTATCTCTATTCCGATCAATTTTACTGGACGAAGAGTTGGCCGGTAAGAGTTGGGTGAAAGACCTTCAGAAAGAGGTGAATGTGACCCGGATGAAGAGGTGAATGTGACCTTCAGAGCCGGGTGAAGAGTCGAATGAAGTCGGAGATCATCCGACTCTTCATTCGTCTCTTCATCCGGCTCTGAAGGTCCTTCATCGACCTCTTCCATTTTTTTTGAAGGTCCTTCATCTAACTTTTAACTCAACTCTTTAGTAAAACATATCTTCATATCACCCCTCTGTAAACCCTACCGGCACCAAAAGGAAAGAACCACCCTATTCTAGTCCTTAATGGAAATGTTTAGTTTACAATATGACTTTTTATTCCAACTTTTGTAATGCTTTAATTTTGTATAATTTAGGGTACATGAATTTTTAGTTTAAATTGCTATGTTTTGTAATTCTGGATTTTAAATGTCTTCCTCTGTTTTGGAAATTGTTTGTTTTGCTATCTGAAAAACATAGGGAAAAAAACTAGTTGACAGCCAAAAAAAAAAACAATGCTACACGGACGTTTAATAAAGAGCCGTGTAGAAACGAGAAATAGTACACGGATTTTTGTTTAATTAACAGTGTAGAAAAATAATTTACACGGCTGTTTATATAAAAGTCTGTGTGTCTTTCTACACGGATTTATAGCTAAATATCCATGAAAACAAAGATACTTGCTCGAAATAATGGAAGGCTAAACCAAAAAAAATAAAACAAAAATTAGGGAAAAAAAAGAATTCTAAATGTCCGTGAAGAAAGTTTATCTTTTATATTACACACGGCTGTTTATATAAATGTCCGTGTATAAAGGTTATCTTTTATAAACGGCTACCTATATAAAAGTCCGTGTAGCTCTCGTAATGCTTTTTTTACACGGATTTATAGATTATCATCCGTGTAGAAAGGTTATTTTAGGGTTTGGAACTATATAAAAGGCCTTCTTCCGGCGCCGTTTTGATCAATTAATACTTCTCTCTCTCTCTGTATTGAATTGGTCTGATTTCTACGCACAAGGAACGAGGCCGGATCTGAGATATAGCTTGGAAGTTAATTCGCATTCTCCTCTCTATTGCCAAGGTTAGTCATACATATATATATTTCCCTCTTCTTTATCTAATTTTCTGTTACTGATTAATATTGCTTAATTATTTCTGTCAATTATTATTTAATGCATGCGTGCTTGATTTGTTAAGATAATGTAAATAATTAGTGTATTGTGGTCCAATAACCGACCTACTGATGCTTTTAGGTCCATGCCCGTTCAAAATTAATCCAATAGGGATTAATTTTGGATAGTCCCCCGTTTGGGACTGCTCTTTGAATATTGTCTCATTTAGGATGTGAACACGTATTAGCGGGATTTAATTAGTATTTGAGAAAAGTTCGACAGTATTTCTCCTTATTGCTCCTACGAGTATGTGATTTTTACGCATACTTGGGGAGTTAAGGAGAAATGCTGCCGAATTTTTCTCAAATACTAATTAAATCCCGCTAATATGTGTTCACATATGAGGCATAATATTCAAAGAGTGGGTTAGGATTGTAAACCGGCCCTTTATAAGCCAAGAATTTGGAACAATATATATGCTGACCACCATATATGTTTAATTGGAATTTTTTTTTTGTTTACTTTAATTTACAGATGAATCGAAGTTGGATGTACGAATTGCAACGTGATAGTGCAGAATACTTGGCTCGCGTTGATGAGTTCCTAAAATTTGCTGAGAGTTATAGAGTGGACACAAAAGATAACGACATCTTGTGTCCTTGTAGAGATTGTAAAAATTGTATAAGATTTGGGGATTCGGAAGAAATTAGAGCTCATTTGATTTGTCGGGGATTTAAGAAAAAATATACATGTTGGTTTATGCATGGTGAGAAAATTGGGGAATGTAGTGGAACCAATAGAAATTTTGTTTTGGACGAGAATGATGATAATGTAGAAACTG
Source organism: Carex kokanica (assembly GCA_025461125.1). Classification (NCBI taxonomy): domain Eukaryota; kingdom Viridiplantae; phylum Streptophyta; class Magnoliopsida; order Poales; family Cyperaceae; genus Carex; species Carex kokanica. The sequence goes on along the minus strand of JAJGRX010001215.1, from coordinate 551,297 downwards.
TTGATAATTTTGAATTTGAATGCAACGATGATTTTGAGAATGTCGAAAATTTCGATAATGCTGGGCTTGATTGCAACGAGGATGATGAGGTGGAGATTGATGAAAATGCAGAATACAATTTTACTGAGAATCTAGAGGACATGTTACGTGATGTGGAAGATGAAATTAGTGATAAATTTTTTAAAAAATTTCAGTATCTGTCTAATGAATCTAAAAAGCCGTTATACGGTGTACCAAATTTACAAAACTATCAGCTGTGTTGAAATTATTGAACTTAAAAGAAGACAACGGTTGGAGCGATAAGAGTTTCACGTCCTTATTAAAGCTTTTACGAGAGATGCTCCCAGATAACAACGAGTTACCCAGTACAATATATCAGGCGAAGAAGTTGATCTGTCCAATGGGTTTGAAGATTGAAAAAATACATGCATGTCCGAATGATTGTGTATTGTACCGTGGCGAGTACGAGGCCATGCATGTTTGTCATAAATGCGGTGTTTCACGGTATAAACGCAAGGACCAGGACACTGACGATTGTGATGGAGGAAAAAAGGCAAGGCCTCCGGCTAAGGCGGTGTGGTATTTCCCGATAATACCGAGATTCAGACGGTTATTTGCAAATTCCAAAGATGCGAAATTGTTGCGTTGGCATGAAGAAGAGCGCAAAAGAGATGGTAAACTAAGACACCCTGCTGATTCAATTCAATGGAGAAACATTGATAGACATTTCGAAGGATTTGGTGGCGAATCACGAAACCTTAAGTTAGGGGTGAGCACAGACGGAATGAGTCCATTTGGAAGCATGAGCAATCAGCACAGCACTTGACCAGTTCTTATATGCATTTACAATCTTCCTCCTTGGTTGTGCATGAAACGCAGGTACATAATGATGTCATTACTAATCCAAGGACCCAGACAACCCGGAAATGACATAGATGTGTATCTCCCACCATTAATTGAGGACCTCCAGAAATTATGGCGTGATGGCGTCCCGGTCTGGGATGCGTACGGCAAAGAGCAATTTAATTTGCGGGCCATGGTATTCTGCACCATAAATGATTTCCCCGCGTACGGTAATTTATCGGGTTACACTTGTAAAGGAACAAAGGCGTGCCCCATCTGTGAAGATGACACGCAAGTGCTGAGGTTGAAAAATTGTAAAAAGAATGTTTTTATGGGGCACCGTAGGTTTCTTCCTGTTAATCACTCATACCGTAAGAAGAAGAAGGTATTCAACGGGAAAATTGAGCTTGGAGTGGCACGTCGTCCGTTAGATGGGAAGAATGTCTTCATGCGGGTTAAACACCTTGCTGTTGTTTTTGGAAAACGTGCCAAAAAACCACCGAAAGATATTTGGAAAAAGAAGTCCATATTTTGGGAGCTACCATACTGGGAATATTTAGAAGTGAGACATTGCCTAGATGTCATGCATGTTGAAAAAAATATCTGTGACAGTTTGATTGGCACATTATTGAACATTTCGGGAAAGACGAAAGACGGTCTTAAAGTTCGAGAAGACATGAAATTAATGGGAATACGACCCGAGCTTGCACCGCAGGATAAAGGGAAGCAAAAGGCATACCTCCCCCCCGCAATGTGCACAATGTCGAAGATCGAGAAAACGAGCTTTTGTAAGTGCCTTCATAGTATTAAAGTCCCATCAGGGTATTCTTCGAATATTAAGAAGCTGGTGTCGATGAAGGACCTGAAATTGATTGGTCCGAAATCCCACGACTGTCATGTTTTAATGACACATATGATTCCTGTTGCAATTCGGGGAATTTTACCGAAGCCCGTGCGGCAAACCATTACGAAGCTTTGTTTTTTCTTCAATGCAATTAATTCCAAATTGATAGACCCGCTCAAATTGGACGCTTTGCAGAAGGAGGTCGTCGTTACCCTTTGCCATCTTGAGATGTATTTTCCGCCATCTTTTTTCGATGTTATGGTTCACCTTGTTGTTCATCTCGTGAGGGAAATTCAGATCTGTGGTCCCGCGTTCTTGCGATATATGTATCCATTCGAGAGATTCATGGGTATTTTGAAAAGTTACGTAAGGAACCGACATCGTCCCGAAGGTAGCATTGTGGAGGGATATTCCACAGAAGAATTGAGTTTTGCACCAACTACATGACCGGTGTGGGTCCTATTGGCGTTCCAAAATCTTGATACGAGGGAAGGCTACAAGGAGTAGGGACAATAGGGTTGAAAGCCATAGTTGCTGATAACGATGACCTGCGAAAGACACATTTTATTGTACTGCAGCACATGGCTGATGTTGCTCCATATATAGATGAGCACATGACGATCCTTCGACAACAGAACTACACGAGAAGTCAGAAGTGGCTTACTGACGAGCATAACCGTTCTTTTATAGGATGGATGAAAGACAGAGTGAAATCACACCCCGAAATGTCCCCCGTAAATGAAACTGTTAGATTGCTGGGCGAAGGACCCCAAATGGTTGTTAGAACATTCCAAGGATACGAGATTAACGGATATACATTTTACACTAAATTACAGTGTGATAAGAGCACGATGCAAAATAGTGGGGTGACGTTGGTGGCGACGTCCCAAGAATTCAGTAGATCGGGGGATGCCCGGCCTGTAATAGCTTCAAAGTCTTATTACGGCGTTATTGAAGAAATTTGGGAGCTCGTTTACAATCCTCACCTTAGCATTCCCTTGTTTCGGTGCCAATGGGTCGAAGACCGGGGTGTTAAAGTTGATAACGACAGGTTCACCCTCGTTGATTTTGACAAAGTCGGGTATGTGGATGATCCGTTCATACTTGCCAAGCAAGCCACCCAAGTCTTTTATGTCACTGACCCGAGTGATGATAGGTGGAGTGTCGTCCTATCCGAAAAAAGAAGGATTGTTGGGGTAGAAAACGTCACCGACGAAGAAGAGTACGACCAGTTCGAAGAGATACCTCAATTTTGTACCGATGTGCAAGCTGAGATAGCAACAATTGCAGAACAAGACGAAGCAAATTACATGAGATCTGACCACAATGAAGGATTATGGGAAGATGTTCAAACAGTGGAAAAAAAGAGAAAACGGAAAAAAAAATCCAATGTATAATATTTACTCCTTTTAAACTTGAAAATTTTAATATTTCTTATTTGGAAAAAAAAATTCAATGCATAATATATATTTCTTTTATAATATTTCAGAGAGCCCAATGAAGCTAAAGACTCAAGGCCGGTTTATCTCTGAATATTTCTGTCTCATTGTAATATTTTTATTTCGTTTCTAATATTTCTTTTTTATCAGGAGCAACCAGATAGATTATTTTAGATATGTGGGCAGAGTGGTTTCAACAGTAATTTTTGTAAACTAGAAATATGGATTTGTATAATTTAGTGTAGGATTTTTTGTATTAATTTTTGATATAATCTAGACATGAATTTTTGTAATTTCTGATATAATTTAATTAGTACATGAAATTTATATTTTATTTGTTTAAATAAAAAAAACCCATCTTTCTAAGAATAATTTTTAATTTCATTAGAAATTCAAAGGGAGCGACACGGACAATTAATTAAACATCCGTGTACAAATACATTTATACGTTTCATAAAATGTCTGTGTAGAAATTCAAAGGGAGCTACACGGATATTTCATTACACATCCGTGTAGAAAGGTATTTTTTACCCTAAAATTATTCTCAGAGAAAAAGTAATCGAAACGGGGGAGTGATTATTTGAATTCGTTTTCGTCTTTTCAGAATTAAAAAGATAAGGCAACTTCTCGAATTAAACGTTTTAACTTAAAATTGGACACGGACGTTTAACTAAAAATCCGTGTAAGAAAAGTTTTCTCCACGGTCGTTTAATTTTCAAGAGTTTTTTGGCCTTCTAAGAAACGTACACGGGCGTTTAATGAATAATCCGTGTACAAAAGGTTTTCTACACGGATATTTAATTAAACGCCCGTGTAGAAATTGAAATATTCAAATTACATTATTCTTGAAAATACTTTACTTGAACAACAGGGACTAAATTGCATGTTATTTTGAAATTTTTTTTGTAAAAAATATTTTGAAATAATTACTTGAACATAAGGTATTTTTTTTCCGAAAAATTATTCTATGGTTGTTTTATAAATTTGTAAACCCAGATAATGTCATATCAAGTAAAGTGTTCATTTATGTTTTCAAATCGGATTATTTAGAGAGCATTAGGCATTCTATGATATTATTTAGACAGATTATTTAAGTTAATTTTAAATAATTTACTTTTTAGTGATTATCCATGAATTAATTATTGGTTGGTTGTTTTGTACTGATAATTCATATCTATAACAATATTTATTTAGATAGCATGAAGTATTTAACAAAATAGTTAAACGGAAAGAAAACAAAATGCTGATTAAATTAAGAACAAAAATATATTACATCAAAACAAAACGAAAAAAAAAGCTAACTTAATTAAACACTCCTTCACTGACCTGACTGGATTGCTCCTTGGCCTGACCCCCTCCTTTTAATCTAGGGTCTCTTTGGCCTGATCCAGGGATTGCCCCTCCTTTTGTAGGGCTTTAGTGGTGGGTGCTCCCTTGGGCTTCGCCGTGGCACGTCATTTGAGGGCGGCCATGGCCATGTCCTCCTGTAGTTGGGAGGAGGCATTTCATAGCCGGGAGGGACTTCTAATTTCACGGGAGCATCTTCGGGAGGGACATAGCCGGGGGGCCATGGCCATGGCACATTTGCGTTTTCTTCTGGTGGCACCGAAGCGGCCATTTCTTCTTCCAAATTCTCAGAGAAAAGTAATCGAAAAGGGGGAGTTTCTCATATTATATTGAATTTTGAAGTCGTTTCGTCTTCTTAATTAAAAAGATAAGGCAACTTCTCGAATTCCGTGTACAAAAGGCTTTTGAAGGTCGTTTAATTTTGAATTTCGTCTTATAAGAATCATACACGGTCGTTTAATTAAAAATACGTGTACAAAAGGCTTTTAACACGGCCGTTTAATTTTCAAGAGTTGTTTCGCCTTATAAGCAACGTACACGGGCGTTTAATAAAAAATCCGTGTACAAACTGTTTTCTACACGGATATTTATTTAAACGCCCGTGTAGAAATTGAAATATTTATTTGCATTTATTATTAAGTTCTGCTAGATACTCGAATATATAAAATAGTTTTCAAGCTAAATAAAACTGAATTTAGGTTCCTTTTTATTTTTAAGTTTTCCATTTTGAAAAATATGGAATTTGAAAAAATTAATCTAGAACACCATATGTAGGCGCGCATTTCATAATTTCGCGTAAACTAATTATACACGGGTGTTTAATTAAACGTGTAGCTCTCTTATAAATACGTGTACAAAAGGCTTTAAAACACGGCCGTTTAATTTTCAAGAGTTGTTTCGCCTTATAAGCAACGTACACGGGCTTTTAATAAAAAATCCATGTACAAAATGTTTTCTACACGGATATTTAATTAAACGCCCGTGTAGAAATTGAAATATTTATTTGCATTTATTATTAAGTTCTGCTAGATACTCGAAGATATAAAATAGTTTTCAAGCTAAATAAAACTGAAATCAGGTTCCGTTTTATTTTTGAAGTTTTCCATTTTGAAAAATATGGAATTTGAAAAATATGAAAATTTGGAATTTGAAAAAATTAATCTAGAAAACCATATGTAGGCGCGCATTTCATAATTTCGCGTAAACTAATTATACACGGGTGTTTAATTAAACGTGTAGCTCTCTTACGTTTCTACACGGGTGTTTAGTTAAATGTCCGTGTATACTTAGTTTACGCAAAATAAAGTGCGCGCCTCGTCTCTGTCGCTCGATATCTTTTCAAAATCTCCTCGTCTCCCCTAAAACCTAAACCCCCTAGTCTCCTATCTCTTTCTGTGGTGCTGCCATCGTTCTCTCTCTCGGTGCTAGCTCGGTCTCCTCTGTCGCTCTCCTCTGAACTCACCAATTGAATCTCTAAGCTCCTCTCGCGCGGTTGCTGTTCTCTCCTTGAAAGGTTCTCTCTCTCTCTCTCTCTCTAAGTTGCAATGCTCCCTGTATCTTGGTTAAATCAAAACCCTTATCTCTGATTGTATGTTGGTTAAGTGAAAGGTTTCCTCAACTGACCTATTTTGGTGACATGGACACCTAATGTTACAGGGACTAAATTGCAAAACCAACACTTTGATTGAACAAAGGACCCAACAACACATAAGTTAGACCTAAATTTTACATTTAATAGCATTTGTAATAATGTTTCTTTTTTGTAGAAAGAACCATGTCACAGCCAGGTGAGAATGCAGATATGATTTTGGAAACAGTGGAACCGCAGGTAGATATGATAGTGGAAGAAGAGGACCAGCAGACTCAGACAGAAAAGAGGAAAAGAGGTCCGATAATGTGCACGAAGACCTCATAGGCGAAGGATTTGCAAATCGAGTTCAACAAAACCGGATGTCCGAAGGGTCCACGTAGGGCAGAGTACACAAATTGGTGTAACAATTTGGTGAAGTAGAAGACATCTATCTTGGTTGAGAGGTGGGAAAAATTCGATGACGAAGATAAGAACGAATGGTGGAACATTGTGAAGGTAAAGTACCTAACAATTATAAACCTTATTTTGATTATTGTACATGATCGGTAATTGGTTAATTCGTTTGACTCGAACGATGGCTGCGTTATCCTTGACTGGAACACCCACCAACCTTCATGTGTAGTTCTTTCTTTAATCTCTTGAGTTATATTTTTCAGGACCATTTAGTAATGTATTGAAAAAATCTATAAAACTGTACATGCATTATATATTCATTTTTCCTATTCTCTCTCTGTTTGTTATTTCTTTTTTTGTTGGATACAAGTTTTCTAGCATGTCTTAACCTTAGCATAGTTGGAATTTGCTTTTATAAGTGAATAATAACTTTTTTAAATTGCTATGCATCATGTAGTTGTCTTCCTGCAAGTTATATATCTCTATACCTGACCTGAAAACTTGAATGAACTTACATGCAGTAATTTTGTTGTCAATCATGCAGGCTCATTGGAACATCCAGGATGACGACCCAAAGTCCGCGAAAAAGAAAAAGACTATGAGGAAAATGAATGAAGCTTGGAAGCAATTCAAGAGCACGTTGAAGACGGATTTCATGGAGGAAGGGAGAAATCCGGTAGGCTACTATAAATGGCTGAAACAAGAGGACTGGGAGGCGTTTCAAGCTTTGAAGTCCACAGCAGAGTTCAAGGTATATAAATTCAGCCAACTTTGTCTCTGTTCTTTCTCGATATGTACTTATCTTCCTTAAACTAGCTAATTGATGTGCCTTGATGTGTGAAGATAAAAAGTGACGAGGGCAGGAGGATCGCGAAATTGAACAAGTACCCGCACAAATTAGGGTCAGGTGGTTACGAGGGTAAGTCGGCCGAATGGGCGGCAGTACTGGACCAAAACAAAGATTCTGACTCACCTGTGGTTAGGATCCAAAATCCTAGGGCCCAACACTGGCTCATGGGAAGATCTGAGGTAACCGCTGACGGGACGATAGTACTCCCAAGTGACGTGCAACCCGTGGCTCAGAAAATGGTAAGAGTCTTTGTGGTAACTTCGTGTACATTACTTTGTCTTTTGCTATAACTAATTTTTTTTTAACAGTTGGATGTGGAGGAGGAGGTAAATTCGGGCTCCATGACTGTCGAAAGAGTGGATGATTCCTTGTCCGCAGCGCTCGGAACTAAAGAACACACGGGTCGAGTTAGGGGTGTCTCGGTCTACTGTGGCTGGAAGGATGTATACGACGGACCAAAACTAAAAAGAAGACCGCGTGCCAAAGTTAGCACGGAAGAGATGGAATCAAGGTTGGCGCAAGTACGCCAGGAGGTATGCGAGGAGTTCAGAATGGAGTACGATGGAAGGATGGCTGAATTCGAATCAAGGTGGATCAACCAAATTACATCTCTTACGCAGCAATCCGAGCAACAACCTCCCGTCTCGCCGGGATTTCGGCGAAGCAGTCAAGCATCCGGGACCGAAGTTCTGGGCGTGTTGGACAATCTACAGGTAATCACTACTTGTTCATAATCTACCCGTAATTGTGACTTGTTCATTAACTAATTTCTGATAATTATTGCAGGAGGCCACATCATGCGACCTCGTCATGTGGCACGACAAAACTCCTCTGACCCTTACTAAGGGTATTGTACATCCTCCAGCCGGTTCTCAGCTAAGGCCTAACCACCTCCCCGTAACGGTTGACATGATTGTGGCCGATTGGGCTGCCCGCATATCTCTTCCTGTCCCTACTGACGGCATGGTGGTGCTTGATGATGCCCGTAGACAGATTGTCCAATGGCCCAAGTGTCAGATTATTTTGAATCATGTAATCTCTAAATAAAACACGGATATGTTATGTTACGTTCAAATGATTATTTTGAAATACTTGAAAAAAGGTTCAAAATCTGATACAGACCCGAAGAGGCGTTTCCAACACTGCGGACGAAGCTTTGTCACCGGTACGGCAAGGCTTGGAAGTAGTAGTCGGGGCTGATGCGCAAGAATCTCCTGCTGCGCCAGCGGATGCGCCGGTAGACCGTACGGGGCTCTCTGAAGAAGAGGTTAGCCGTTTGCCCGAGGATTTGCCGGATCTCCACGCCTGCCTGTTTAAGGCACCAGATTATATGGAGAACGTAATGTTCGATATCCCCCCCGAGGTTCTCCTACACGAAGGCAGGACGGTCGTGCTGCCTTTCAAAGAATTCAAGGACTTTCTACATGCCTCATCAAGCGATAAATGGCTCGATGTGGGAGTCGTCACCGTTTTCCTCTTGTTAGTGACCAAAAAATCATATATCATGTGTATAGCACTCAAATATATATTCTAATGTGATGATGATTTTTCAGGATGATACAACGAAAACAGTCTGTGGATTGTGGGAAAGATAAGGTGAACTCCTGTGCATTATTGGACCCCGGCGCCACTAATGGTACGATGGTGCAATATCAGGAGAAAGCTACTATCCAGTACATGTGTTCGGCGATGCACAAGGCTCTTTCGGGAAATAAGAGATTTATTCTCCTGCCATACCACCAGAGGGGCCACTGGTGTTTGATTGTGATTGTGCCACTTGAAAATTTGGTTTTCATCATGGATTCTTCACAGCCCAAACCGGGCGTCACTCCTCAGGACTCCAAAATGATCTACATTCCAATAAGAAAGTAAGCAATAGTAATTCACTTGGTTTGATTTTTTCCCAATTACATATAACAAATTGTGGAATTGCTAATTACATTTACTCAATTTTGTAAGGGCTTTTCTGCAATATCTTAAAGATGGAGGAATGCAAAGCACAAATCCGAAGCATAAAAATAAGTTGTGTTTCAGGTGGCAGCCGGTGAGCACATGCACTATAATTTTTATAATTTCATATTTTTTGTTCAAAAATTAATTGTCATTCTAACATAGGCCGCTAAATGAAAATTTCAGTGCCCGCAACAGTTGCAGGGTTGGGAATGCAGTTATTACACGATGATTTATATGTATCACTTTGTCGAACGCTTACAATTCGATTGGCCACGATATCCGGTATGTAATTCATATGTTTGCCTTGACTTGTCCATATAATTAATATTGATTTCCTCTAATATTTTATTCTACTAAATTTGTTTTATTAGTTGCATTGTTATAATTACAATATTTATTTTTATAGAGCAAAACAGAGATGCAGTTGTTATATTGTATTTTTCTAATAACCTACATATTTTGAATTTTTGGCAGCATAAATCGAACAAAAAGGCAGGGCATTACACCAAGGAAGATATAGATTATTTTAGATGTATGTGGGCAAGGTGGTTTCAAAATGAATTTTGTAAACCAGAATATGGATTTGTATAATTTAGTGTGCATGAATTTTTGATATATTTAGTGTACATGAATTTTGTTTAGGGGTTGTATTCTGATATATTGGAAATTCTTTGTTTGGAAATTGATTTTTAATGGCTAGCAAACTGGAGGCTAGCCAAAACATAAAATAAAAATTGAAAAAAAAATATAACCATTCTACACGGATGTTTCACATAAGTCCGTGTAGAAAGCCAAATAAAGAGCAATAAAAATATAAGATAGATACACGGCTGCTTATGTAATGATCCGTGTAGAAATAGTTATTCTACACGGATATTTTGATAGACATTCGTGCAGGAACATGATCGTACACGGCCTTTTAGTTAAATATCCGTGTATAGATCTCCACTAATAGTACACGGCTGTTTATGTAATGAGCCGTGCAGAATAACTATTTCTACACGGATATTAACCTAAAAGTCCGTGTAGACAGAGCAATCGTACACGGCTGTTTATGTTCCAATCCGTGTAGCTCTGCTTTGGAGAGCGCCACTTGGCAAGGAATTGGACACGGTTGTTCAAGTAATAAGCCGTGCAGAATAACTATTTCTACACGGATAATAACCTAAAAAGGTCGTGTAGACAGAGTAATCCTACACGGCTGTGTATGTTACAATCCGTGTAGCTCGGCTTTGGAGAGCGCCACTTGGCAAAGAATTGAACACGGTTGTTTATGTAGTGATCCGTGTAGCTCGGCTTTGGAGAGCGCCACTTGGCAAGGAATTGGACACGGTTGTTTATGTAATGATCCGTGTAGCTCGGGTTTGGAGAACGCCACTTGGCAAGGAATTGAACACGGTTGTTTATATAATTGATCGTGTAGCTCTCAGGAATTGCACACGGGTAAAGATCCGTGTATAATTTATTCAGGGAATTATACACCCTCGCACTCCACACGGCAGGAAATCCGTGTAGCTCCCCTGTTTATGTCCGTGTACAATGACCATTTCTGTAGTAGTGCATATTTTGTTCCTTTCCAAAATCCATTTCATCAACATTCATGACATCTTTTGTTAGATTTGTAAAGTCAAAATCTATTGGTCAATGCGATATGCGCCTATCTATGTATCTCATTTATTGGTACTCAAAACAAATGCAAAATGTTTTGTTGGCTTTCAATATGCACAATTCATCTAACAACAATAAACATAAATCTTTAACCAAAACAGTAAAGTAATTTAACAACTATCTGTAATAAGTACATCATACCTGAAATTTTGTATGTTTCTAGAGCATATTCTTCATGCTCATTACGTTCCTCAATCTCTAGACTTGAACCTAAGTTATTTAGTCACTAACCTTTATTAATATTCTATCAAAATAATAAATACTTTTATTATTTAATTATTTTAAATATCTATTTATCATAAATTTAAATTCATTAAATTATTAAATCAGAAATTAAATAATTTATTAAAAAATCTGGATATTGACATTTGATTGGTTTAAAGTCAGAAAATATTTCTGATTCAGAACTGCAGACCTCTGTTGACTAAATTAATCATATTTTTTCACTGCAAAATTCAGTCATAATGAATTTGGATCCGTTGGAATCGTAACAGAAAGTCCTACGACTTTCATGTTCGCCCTGAATCCAATTTCGAAACACATAAAATCAGTTTTAAAGACCTTTCAAGGCAAAAGTTGAGAACAAACAGAAATAAAATTTAAAGAAAATTTACCATACTAAATTTCTATCAATAATCATCATTTAAAATATGGTTCTATCAATGTTAATTTGAAAATCTAATTAATTATAATAGGACTTATGAAACAAAAAAACGTAATATGATAATCATGTTATTGAAAATATAGTCATAATACAGTTGAAATTATATTTCAAATGTCGTTCAAATTAAACTTATTACTAAATTTGAAAAATAAAAATAATTAATTTACTTTTACATACAACAATAGTAAATATTGCATTACTATTCATTAGCTTTCATATATACTCAAAGAAAATACCGTAGCAAATTTTTTTTTTCTGTTATTTGTTATTAAGTAAATATACCTCTAGTTTTAAATGCAGTGCACAATAAATGAATGGTCATAACTCGAAAAGACATGGGAAAGCCATATACCTTTAGTTTGAAAGCATATACGACACACAAGATAGCACGAGTTCGGATCCAGTGAAGTAACTCAACTTTTGGGTTTTAGATCGGAACCATCCGATTCGAATCCGTGAAAATCAATTCACACAGTGAGTGCACACATCCCCACGACGAACTCGAATTCCGAGACAATCTCGAGCGACGAATTCGAATCGGACAGTCTCGATCCAAAACCCAAAGATTTACTTTAGGGGATCCGGACCCAGATAGCACATGGCCACATGCACGATAGATGTGTGGAATATTTTTTAAAAATTTCAAATTAGTGGAGCACATTAATTAAACAAATGAAGTTAGTAGACCTCGAGATCTGCCATTAAATACAAATAATTAAGTAGCTGGCAATTGCCGTGAAGTGTGACTAATTAGTACTATATAATAAATAATGATCAACTGGAGCCTCATTATGTGGCGCGCATCGCGCATGCTGCATGATTTTAAGAGAACATTTTTAAAATTTATATATGCTGCACCCTGTATACATTCAAGAAAAGTTTATGCAACACTATTGAAAATTTTATATCCAATTTTTTCTTTTTACGAAGTATGACCACATGATGCATGTTCATCTGTATACTGTCCCGTCCTTTTATTGCATGATGTTGATCTAGGATATGTACCGAATGGATTAACAGCACAGGCCAGAGCGTCAATTGGAAAGACGGGGACGTTCAATGTATTCAAAAGATTGGCAAACTTTAATTCTTGTCTATTTTCAGACTTTATTTCTGGAAAATAAGATATATATATAGATGAGAATTTACATAAGGAGGGTGATCATGACATCAAGGACTTAGGCGCCGTTCATATTTGAACCATAACATTGTCATACTAACTTTGAGGAGAGATCTAAAATTATTTGGAAAAATTAAGAAAATATTTACAACTTTGATGTTTGCGGTTTTACAAAATCGGAATCCATTATGACTAGAGAAAAAAAATTACAAATATATAACATTTTTCATATATAATTGCCCTTCACTAGTACTAAAATCGCGACTATACACGGTCTAAACCGACTGTGTTAGCAGGCGTCGTGTATGAATAGGAGGGAACATTGTACACGGTTTATGAACCGTGTCTATATAGTACTAACATACACAGTTAATAGAAACGATCTGTGTCAGGTCTCCAAAAAAAAAGGAGCTGAATATGGTGATTTCTACACAATTAAAGTAATTGTCTGCAATAACAAGGATTATATACACGGCTTCTACAGAGCATCCGTGTTTGATTTGGCACCCATACACGTTTTGTTATTTAGAACCATGTATGTTTTGATTTTTTTTTTTAAAGATTTATAATTGGCTAGCACCCATATTTGCTAGCCATTAAACATACAGTATTACACATAGATAATTCAATAAGTATTTAACACAACATAACAAAAATCAATCATACTCATTCAATATTAAACAAACATATACAAGAGGAGGGATCCAATTACACCATTTTATGGCCACACATCTTAACATCATATGTTTGTATGTTATTTTTGCGGTTTCAAAGTCCAAACAGTCGATTCATATACAGGCACATTTTAGTATGGAGATCATGTTGAACGGTTCGGATCGACTATTTGGATTTTAAAATTGCAAAAATAATATATAAAGAGTGAGGCTATGGTACTTCGGCTAGTGTACTATGGCTCAATATGGTACTTTTTAAAATCCTAACGGTCGATCCGAACCGTTCAATGTGATATCCATATGAATATGTACTTGCAAACTAAATTTTATATTTTTTCGAATTTTTTTACTATTTTTTTAGATAGGTAGAATTTTGATGGTCCAAAATTTGTATAAAACACTGAAAATTCTACCTATCTAAAAAAATAATAAAAAAATTCAAAAAAATATAAAATTTAGTTTGCAAGTACATATTCATATGGATATCACATTGAACGGTTCGGATCGACCGTTAGGATTTTAAAAAGTACCATATTGAGTCATAGTACACTAGCCATAGTACACTAGCCGAAGTACCATAGCCTCACTAATATATAAATATATGGTGTCAAGATGTGTCACCATAAATAGTGTAATTGCATCCCTCCTCATATATATATATATATATATTATCTGAAAATTTTGTCAATGTTGGACTCATTCTGCTTGTATAGATGACATGAATATTTAGAAAATAATTTAAATCCAACTTGATTTGTACAGTGAGGTTTAAAGACACCTTATATATATGAGGAGGGATCCGATTACCACAATTTTGAGTTACCACAAAGTTACCACAACCATTTTTTACATTTACAAAGTCCAAATCGTCGATCCAAACCGTTCCATGATCTCCACAAAAAAATGTGCTTGCAAATCAAATTTTACATTTTTTTAATTTGTTTACTATTTATTAAGATGGGTACAAAAATCAATGGTATGAATTTAACTAGTTTTTGTAAAATACTTAACATTAGTTACTAAGATACCCAGTACATAGTAGTTGAAAAGAAAAATAAATAAAAGGAAAGGATAGAAATGAATTAACATTAGTTATTCTCATGTGGGAATGTCTTCCAATAAACAGAGTGGGAAGATCGAAACCTATTCTCAAAACTTGCAAAAGTGTACTTCATGTATGTGACAGATTTTATTTTTCTATTTAACAAGTTCTTTTTAGATTTATATTATGTGAAAACAAGGTTTTGTTTACAATAAAATGTCTTTTAGTTACTTTAAATGAGTTCATGTCATTACTTCTGTGTTGAAAGACAAGTATTAACACATCTTACCCACATGAATCTCTCTGCAGTAAAAAGAAACAATAGTACACCGATTGCATGTGCAATGTTATAAATTATAATTTGATAATTACACAATATTTTGGTTTGATAATTGATTCGAAAGAATAGCAAATATGGTCATAGTTAACATATTTAAATTTGTGCAAATTTACTACAATTTGCAAATTTTATTTTGTTTGGGATTATTTGTCTTAATACTTTTCAAAATATATTGTGGCAACAATCTTGATTATTAGCCTACAAATTCAATTGAACTAATTTAAATTTAGTTTAATATTGTGTAGCCCAACAGCAGAGGCTTAGAGTTGAACAAGTTCTTACAAATCTTGACAAGACAAGACTTGTCTGATTTGTCGGCCAAAGAGAGAGCTTTACTGAGGAACAAGCCATGAGTAGAACTAGGGTGTTCCTAAGCTCACCAAGTCTTTCCGTGAGCTCGACTCTAAAACCTATCGAATTGACTTCAAACGACATTTCCAAACTGTTAGATGTTCAATCTATATTAAAATGTGTTTGGAGACCAAATTTTATATTTTTTGGAATTTTTGTACTATTTATTAAGATGGTTTGAAAATCGCTGTTTTCCAATGGTGCAGAATTTTAATAAAAGCAGCGATTTTCAAACCATCTTAATAAGTAGTAAAAAAATTCCAAAAAATGTAAAATTTGGTCTCCAAGCACATTTTAATATAGATTGAACATCTAACGGTTTGAAAATGTCATTTGAAATCAATTCGATAGGTTTTAGAGTCGAGCTCACGAAGGGCTTGGTGAGCTTAGGAACACCCTAGTTCTACTCACAAGCCATTGTATTTGAACTAAATATATAATATCTTAATTCATTTTTTTTTTCTCTTTAGATGCCGAAATTTTTAAATATAGCACAGCCCCAAAAAAAATAAACCAAAACGGCACCGTTTGGTCAGAATTCCAAATTTAGCACGGCAGCAGATCAGCTGAGCGGCCCCTTTTACTGGGGACCGCAGATCAGCTGAGCGGCCCAGGGGGCCGCATATTGGCTGAGCGGCCCCAGGGGCCGCATATTGGCTGAGCGGCCCCTTCCCTTCTTATTCCGATCCAGGAGAGAGAAATTCATTTCACACTCTGATCCCCTCTCTCTCCTGGACAAGAGCTTCTCCTGTAAGTTTTTTTCTCTCTTTTTTTTTCATTTTTTTTATTTTCAGTAGATTAATAATTAATTTAGTTAATTTTTAATTTTAGGTTTCTTGTGTATTGGATTCAAAATGGCTCTTATGGTATCAATTTATACTGGTGGTGATGTTCTAACAGGTCCTAATGGGGTTTATTATAGTATCGGACCTGTTACTGTGATTCCGGTTTTACCGGGTACTGATTATGTGAGGCTTAAATCGAGTATATGTCAGAACTTGGGATTGGATCAGGGCCAGTATGACCTTAAAATTGAGGCCAAGATTAGTATGCCGACTAGTTCAGCACAAACCTGGTTCCAACTCTTTCCAATCCAGAATGAGGGAGTCTGGCAGGTATTGTACAACCAAACTATGAGTTTTTCTGGGGGTACATACAAGATAATTGACCTATATGTTGAGGTTACTAGAGTCCGGCGTACCAACCCAGCTATGAGGTTAATTCGGGGTCGGGGTAACTCATCCGGCTCTAGTCCGGCCCCTGTCCAAATTGACCAACCGTCCAGTAGTCGAGCCCCAGTTCAGAGAGATCGACCGTCCAGTAGTCGGCCCTCCCGTCAGGCCCCCACCCGGACCGACCAGCCTTCATCTAGTCGGAGCGCTCATTGGGGTCAATCTTGTGATCCAGATGAAAGTGCTGAATCAGAGGATTCAGAATTACAAGAGGCAGAGGAAAATTGGGGTGATGAAAATCCTGAGGGTACGGGCGATCATAGTGACGAGGAAGATACCGGGCCTGTGCTTGGACGGCCGAGGACTTTCGTAATTGATAGTGGTTTTCGGATAATGGATCGCGGGTTTCAGCACCCGTGTTCAGCTTTCAATGACACATCAGGGTTTCAGCCCGCAAATTCGAGTTTGTTTGGAAGGAGGGAAGTGTTTGAGAATGAACTGTCTGAGGGTCAAATATATGACTCAAAAGAGGCCATGAAGAGCGCAATTGCCAGGTTTCACATAGTTTGCAACAAAGAGATAAGGAATACGCATAGTAATACCACCAGAATGAGGTTCAAGTGCAGTGACAGTAGGTGTGGCTGGTACATACTCGCAAAGGCCACTGGTTACGGTACACAATGGCGTATTTCGAAGTGCCCAACACAACATTCATGTCACGCGGATGCGACAAGAATTGATCATGCACAGTTGTCGGCTAGTATGGTTGCCGATTGCATATCGGCTCACATGAGGAACGACGTTGATTTGAGTATCAACACAGTAAGGATCGCTGTTGCTGAAAGATACAACGGTCAGATACCGGCGTACAACAAACTGTGGCGTGGCCGTGAGTTGGCAATTGCCCGCCAGTTTGGTAGTTGGGAGGGGTCGTACTCTCTTATAGTTCCGTTATTGGAGGCAATCAAGAGAAAGAACCCAGGTACTAAATTGGCACTTATTTTTTTTACGTCATTGTAATAAAATCAACAATTGAACTTATTTTTTTAATTTATTGACAGAAACATTGTTTGAGGTGACCTCATTTCCCACCGGTGAACCAGGACCATGGAGGTATTTCCATAGGGCGGCTTGGGCATTTGGACCGTGCATTGCAGCTTTTCAACACATCAGACCAGTCATCACCGTTGATGCATGTTTTCTGTCAGGCCGGTACAAAGGTAACTATTGATTTTTTTATCTTTACTTAATTTGATTTTTTATCTTTACTTAATTTGATTATTTTAATACAGGCAAGTTGTTGATTGCAACCGGGTACGATGCAGAAAACCAGCTTCTCCCGTTGGCTTTTTCACTGGTAGAATCAGAGAGTTTCGAAGATTGTGCGTGGTTCATGAAATGGTTGCGCCGCAATGTAATTCGCTCCAGATTCATGTGTGTAATAACTGATAGGGGCAAAGGTATAAAGAAGGTGTTCAGACAAGATGATTTGGGGTGGAACGATGAGGATGAGGATCAATGTGTTCACCGTCTTTGTGCTACTCACATAGCCGAGAACATGAAGAAGAACGGTTGTAGTGAGGCGGCAATCAAGTTTTTTAGGATATGTGTGGCTAAGAGAAAGATGAGGAGATACGAGCAAGGAATGCAAGCAATGGGGGATGTATGTGACCGCGCTCTCAATTGGCTGGACGGTGTGGGTAAGTATTTGGATCAAGATGAGAACGAGTGTCCGAAACCATGGAAGATATTCCAAGCACTGGACGGCGGTTACCGTTGGGGAATTATGACTACAAACGATTCCGAGTCGCTAAATAATGTTTTCAGGTCATCTCGTAGGTTATCGGTGGCAGCAATAATTGAAGACACATTTTACAAATGTCTCACATGGTTTGCGCAAAGAAGGGCCAAAGAGCTAAATGAAGCCAGTCTTGGTCAACAGTTCTCGTGTCGTGTGCATGAGGTACTTTTATTTATAGTTTTTTCTTCATAATTTTTTAGTAACTTTGTTAAAAAGATCTGACTTCTTCATTATTTTTTAATTTTTCTTAGCTTATTAACCACCGGTTCGAGAGGTCCAATACTATGAAGACGCTTGGGGGGTTTGGCCACAACAACGAGTTCGAGGTAACCTCTACACAAGAGAGAGTTCACTCTTACATACCTGACGATTCTGGCCGGTTTACCAAGGCTAATTTCAAATACACGGTTCACATCAGGGATGATCACACGGTGGAATGCACATGCCAAAAGCCTCAATTGGACAGAATACCGTGTTCTCATGTTGTGTCTGTGTGCCGTCTCCGAGGCATCGACCCTGGCTGCTTTGTTAGTCACTACTACCACATCCGGACACTGATCAACACATGGAGTGCTGAATGGCATGTCTATGAAAATCAGTCGGAATGGCCTACAAACGAGGGCCCTGTACTTGTTCCAGAAGATAAAAATATTTCTTTGGGCAGAAGAAAACACAACAGGATTCCGATGTGGATGGATGTACTACATCATAGGAGAAGAGGACACCAAGCCGGCCGAGATACAATGGAAAGACAGAACAGAGCTGCTCGAGATGCACGAGGTAGTTAATTATATTCGTAGGCTGAGAGCCGTACCAATGGACTGGATGTTTATTTAGTTTTAATTATATTCGTAGACTATGTCAGATACTGGATTTATTTGTTATATTATGTATCTTATTTTTTTTGTTAGTTTGTTATTTGTTTTGGTTATTTATTTTGTTCATTATATCACTATCTCCTCGTACAAAAAAAATATTTGAACCACACGACATATATAAAATATTTCAAACGAACGACATTTCTAAAATAACTTGCACCAAAATACATAAATTTAAACAACATTTCAAACTACAATACAAATACAATTATTTTTATAACACAATCATCAAAAAAAATAACAGCATTTCCGATATTAAAAAAAAAAGGGGGGCCGCTCAGCCAATATGCGGCCCCATTTCAGGGGCCGCTCAGCTGATCTGCGGTCCCCAGTAAATGGGGCCGCTCAGCTGATCTGCGGCCGTGCTAAATTTGGAATTCTGGCCAAACGGTGCCGTTTTGGTTTATTTTTTTTGGGTCTGTGCTATATTTAAAAATTTCGGCTTTAGATGACAGCTTGGTTTTTTTTTCTTTTGTTATTATCAAATGTAAATTTGAATGATATATATTAATGTTTGATGAAAGTCTTTTTTCTTAATTACTGTCTATATTTATGTTATAGTTTATATTATATATTTCAGAGTATCAAATTAGAATTAATAGAATAACTAATAACAACGAATATTATAATTACGTCTACATATCAATTTTTTTGCATTAAAATATTTATGGTTGCATTAGATTTATTAATTGCAACCAAAATTTGGTTGCATTTAATTTACATGTTGCAACCATGAGATTCGTTGCGATACATTATAATATTACTACCATTTTTTGGTTGCGTTAAATGCGCAGTAGCAACCGTTTTTGGTTGCAATAGATTATTGCTACGCATTTCATGCAACTTAAATTTGACTGCAAGAATTGCACAAGTTGCAACCAAGAATTTTGTTGCAATATACTATCTTATTGCTACCATTTTTCGGTTGTGACAAATGCGCAATAGCAACCATTTATTTTGTTGCAATAGATTATTGTTATGCATTTCATGCAACTAAAATTCGGTTGCAAGAATTGCACAAGTTGCAAGAATTGCACAAGTTGCAAGAATTGCACAAGTTGCAAGAATTGCACAAGTTGCAAGAATTGCACAAGTTGCAACCATGAATTTCATTGCGATATACTATCTTATTGCTACCAATTTTTGGTCGCGATAAATGTGCAATAACAATGGTTTTTTTAGTTGCAATACCTTATTGCTACGTCGGTCTAGCAACCAAATTATAGTTGCAATAAACAATTTCTTATTGCAACCAAAGAGTTGGTTGTAAAACTATTGCAATGACCGGCAACCAATTTTTTTGGTTGCAAAATCAATTTATTGCAACCAAATAATACCTATTGCAACCAATTTTTTGGTTGCCCGAAATAGAATTTGGTGTTGACGTTGTTGTGCAGTATATCAGAAAGAAGCTCGCAGGAACTTATATAAATTAAGGTCTGAATTGGCCGACTGCTTGATGCATTGTTAATTAAGATTAATTAATTAGTAGAGATTGGTCATTGATGCACGCCATATGGTGAGTCAGAATATTAATTATTGTGTGTTGATTTTATATTGTTTAAGAAAATTGATTGAGGTGCATTTATTCATTTATTAGTCAACAAAGAAACAAATCTCGAGGTGCATGCACTCATTTATTTATTTAATTTTGTCAGTCTTGTCGAGTTCAGAACGATCTCATGTGCATCCATATTTCAAAAAAACAAATCTCGAGGTGTATGTATTCTTTCATTTATTTAATAATTTTGCCAGTGTTTTCGAGTTTCAAACGACCTCATGTGCACCGATATTTTTATTAATAACCTAAAACAAAAAACAAATATCAAATGTAACATCGATTTAAACTTATTTTTAAATCTAACCTAAACGCTCAATTATGGAGCGGTCCACTATGCCTAACGAACCGCCCAATGATGGAGCGGTCTAGTGCTCCCATCTAACCGCCTCCCTAGCGGGCGGTTGGTTTTTTTTTTTTTTTTACAGATATGTTAGGATATATTTTTCATTAAGATATATTTTTAGTAAGATAGATTTATAAGATATATATATTTTTTTAGAGATATTAAGATTTATATTTTTTTGTAAATATCTTTTTATTAAGATATATTTTTATTAAGATATATTTATAAGATATATATATTTTTTAATAGATATATTAAATTTTTTTTTTTTAGATATCTTTTTATTAAGATATATTTATAAGATATATGAAGATATATTAAGATATATATTTCTGTTAAGTTTATATTATTTTTGTAAGCTATATTTTTTCTATTGTAATTTTTATATGAAAATGATTTATTTTTTTATTGTAATTTTCAATAAAATTTAGTTGAGTTTGGATGCGTTGTTTGACGTTAGAACCATCGATTCTTTTATAATAATTGTCGATTATACGGCTGTTGTATTGATTGTCGATTTGGCTAACGTGGTAAACAGTAAAAAAATATGTAATATAAATGGTAAGTCCACTAAAAAAACATCCACACTACGTAATCAAAATGTTCGCAAAATAAGATAAAACAGTCCAAACCGAATATACAATAGTAGAAAAGCTATCAAACTACAAGAACAAAAAACCTAACAACGAGGACGAGGGCGGCGACCAGAGAGATCCAACCTACGAGGTGGATGGCAGTCCCTGGGCGGCTGTACACGCCTCACGTGAACCTCCTCCTCCTGTGCGGCTGTATTCGCCTCGGCCCATGGATCCTCCATCAGTGGGGGGGTGGGTGGCATGGTAGGCACCTCCCATGGCTCCCAGGTCGATGGATACGTAGGCGGAGGAGGCGGTGTGCCAAATATAGCAGATGCAAAGGCATCTGCATGCTGTGCTCCACTCCCACTAGCCTCGTCGTCGTGCTGTCTGGCCTCCGGATATCGTGGTATGTGGAGGCTCAGTCCTTCATCCCTGGCATAATCTCCAGTAAGGTCAGCCATAGTGAACTCCGGGGTGGCATGTCGTGGGGGAGCTCCATCCTTAATGGAAACAATGTTAGTTTTGCTACATACAAATAAATAGTAAGTTGAATAAATAATAAATTTTTGCTACCTGGCCAACCTGCACTGGAACTCCATGCTCATTGTAGTAAGCGCTCCACGCATTATTATTCAACACCCATTCGTGGAAGCCCCAACCTGATTCATCCACTGCATAATTGAAGAAAAATAAATGAGAATAGTTTTTTATCGAGAAATAACTGTGTACGACAAAATCAAATTACCTGGAGGAGGTGGTGGCATCTCATGAGCATATATAGCGACTGGGGGCTGATCCGGATCAAGTGGTGGGGGCTCTATCTCGCGCCAGTTTATGTTCTCCCCACTGTCATGCAACATGCCAATGAGGCGCCCGTCAAAGCCAAAGTCCTCCACCATATGGGCACTGTGCTGGAGCATTGTACATCCCACTGCTCGCCAATATTCTTTTGCCATGCACACCAAGCTTTGTGCCACTCCTCTGATACCGGTAAGAATCTGCACAAACTGTTTTTTTTTAATTATTTTAGGAAAAAATAAATAAACATTTAATGGTTTAAATATGTCAGTTTCGTAAGTAATTACCTGGCGAGCCTGGATCGGTCCGAAAGACACAAAACCTCTCGACCCTGCACGAGAAAGCCTCCGTCGAAGGGTCTCACCCCAGTGGCCCGTGAGGTATACCGAGGGCATGCCCCACCTCTGGTACCAGACTAAGTACCTCAAGGTCCCAGGTCCTGCGCCTAGTGTGACATCATCGGCCGTAGGAGGATGCCATATGTGAAAATGTGGAGACTGTGCTCGGAGGTAATGATCCGCGTGACGCACTCTCCAGTCGACGTTGGGCTTATTGTGTTTAGTCCTGCAATACATTTAAATTAAAAAAGAATGTTAATAACGTGCAGAACTGAACAAGTAACGAAATATAGAAGCAATTAAGTAATTTTAACTTGTGCAGCTTGGTGGTCTCACTCTCTCCCAGGTCTGGGAACTACGGGACAAATGCGTCCGGATCAAACTGTCGGGTCACGCGATCTGGGTACAAGTACTCAACAATTCAGTAATATACGCACGGCCCCCGATAAAACCAGAGATGCCCTGCTCCAATGTCAGTCGACAAAGTGCGTTCCTTTCGTAGAACTCACGGTAGGGGAACCAGTCGACACTACTCTCGTGCAGCATCTGGAGCTGACTCCGAACATAGGAAATCCCCACAGTTCTCCGTACGCGGGACACCTCTCGGCATCCTCTCTCCTCAAGTATGGGACAAGAGACGGACAAACTGGCCGACATACCGGCAAATGAAATCGTGACCATTACTGGAGTAGAAGAAGTGGTCCGTGGATCTGCATGTTCTTCGCCTATAATTTGGACATGAGGTAAGAATGTTGGTGATTATTGAACCCTAATTATTGTAATAAAAATTCCAAAATATTTGTGAAAACTTACCAAGCAAGCATGGCACAGGCTCCGGTATAAGTGGGCGATCATAGCTCCGCCCCAGTTCCAGTTCGATGACTTCTCAATTTCTCTCAGCAGAGAGAGGAACATAATGGGAACCGCATCACCGCTGGAGTCCACGAACATGACGCTGCCACAGAGATCCATCACAAAGGCCCTCACATACCTAAAAATAGAAAATAGTTAAGATAAATAATGGTTTTCACTGTTGAGTTATAACATATTTTTAAATTTCAAGATTTTAATGATTACCTCCTGACGGCCTCCAGATCAGTGATCGCGGAGCGACGCTAGGCTAATGCAGTACCCTGAATACCGGAACTCCTTATCATCCTTTCTTTTCTTCTTCTGTAGCGTCTTTGGATCCTCTACCCCCAGAAGCTCCCGTATCTTCACCACGTGAAGTGGACTATCGGAGACACCGCTGATAGGCTCGTCATCGATCCGTAGACCCCATAAAGTGCTCACATCAGTTAGGGTCACGGTCATCTCCCCAAAGGGAAGGTGAAACGAATGAGTCTCCGGTCGCCATCTCTCCGCGAGCCAGCTCATGAGAGCCTGGTCGATCTGATCCTGAGGCATGGTAGCGAGCTGATACAATCCGAGATTCATAATGCACTACTCCATCAAAGGATGACCGACGTACGGTATCCCGGGGGTGCGATGTCTCATGGTCAACATCGTCTCGTCCTGCATTTAACAATGATTTCAATTTAAGCGACTTACTATATGCCATAACAGAAATCTATAATTTGAACTAAATTGCTTAAAAACCAACATACCTCCGTAGTTGCGAGCACGACCCGGTGCTGAACGTGTGGAATCCACAGAAGAGGACTTAATGTATCAGCTGCATGTGTAGTGTGGTCTGCACCAGATGCACTGGGAGCCTCCGTGCTAGAGGAACTACCCCCCTCTCCACAGTATTTGCAGTGCACAATTTTCAAATAACTTAAATTTCACAATTTTAGATATAAAAAAGTATAATGTAGGAATTTTGAATCGAAACGCTAATTTTGTACCCTAAATCCTAATTTATATCGCTAAACCGTAAACCCTAATTTAATTTTGTACCCTAAATCCTAATTTATATTGCTAAACCGTAATTTAATTTCTAAACTAAATCCTCTAAATTAGGCCGTAATTTACAACGCCCTAATTTTCATTAATTCAGTCGCGTCGGGAAAATCAACAACCCGCACACGGTAGTTAACACCTCAATTTCTAAAATAAACCATGGAAACTAAATCGTAAACCCTAATTTATAAACCCTAACTCTTAATTTTGTTCAATTCTATCTCGTCGGGAAAATCAACAACCCGCACAATTTAACAATTAAATTTTTAAACTAAAGCCTAAACCCTAATTAAACCGTAATTTAATTTTGTACCCTAAATCCTAATTTATATCGCTAAACCGTAATTTAATTTCTAAACTAAACCCTCTAAATTAGGCCGTAATTTACTATGCCCTAATTTTCATTAATTCAATCGCGTCGGGAAAATCAACAACCTGCACACAGTAGTTAACACCTCAATTTCTAAAATAAACCATAGATACTAAACCGTAAACCCTAATTTATAAACCCTAACTCCTAATTTTGTTCAATTCTATCTCTTCGGGAAAATCAACAACCCGCACAATTTAACAATTAAATTTTTAAACTAAAGCCTAAACCCTAATTAAACCATAATTTAATTTCTAACCTAAACCTGCACAATTCAATCGCGTCGGGAAAATCAACAACCCGCACACGGTTAACACCTCAATTCCTACAAAAAATAAATTAATAAGTTACGATAACTTACCCGAAGATAATCGATCGAGAGGAAAAGAAGGTGGCCGAGAGAGAGAGAGAGAGGGAGAGAGAGAGGGTGGCCGAGAGAGAGAGAGGGGGGTGGTGGTGGCCGGTCGGATAGAGGGAGGGAGGCTGTGGCCGGCCGGGTGGAGTGGAGGGGAGGGGCGGGGGAGGGGCGGGGAGGGGCGGGGAGGGGCGGGCGGTTGCTGGGCTGCAGGGGGCGGGGGCGGGGTCTGGGCGGGCGGGGCTGGGGTAGAGGAGGGGGGTGGTTAGGGCAGAGAGGGTGGGGGGCAGGTTTTATTAAAAAAAAAAATTCTACAGCTAACCGCCCGATGGGGGGGGCGGTTAGGGGAGTACTGGACCGCCCCATCATTGGGCGATTAGGTTAGATTTGAAAATAAGTTCAAATTTGAGGTTATATTTGTTATTTGTTTTTTGTTTTAGGTTATTAATAAAAATATCGGTCATGTGCACCCATACTTAAAAAAACCAAATTTCGAGGTGTATGTATTCTTTCATTTATTTAAAAAGAAATTTAGATATAAGTGATATATGTCCATTATAACATTTTTAATTATATATTCTCTATTCAAAATTGAAAATTAATTATTTTCCCATCTAAACATTACCTAGTTATTAATATACTCATTCTTAATTTTTTTCATAAAAAATATAAATCAATATTCATAAAATATTTCACAGACAATTTTACCCTTCAGAACTTTTTTCTCGAAGATCAAACCATTATTTAATTAAATAGTTATGATTTAACATCCAATGCACACCAGCCTCTCATGTGGATATAGGGCTGTAAATGAGCTGAATTTGAGTATCTACTTGTAAAAGAATTTATCAATATCTAACAATTTTTCATACAGCAATAGTACATAAGCACCAGCAATTTTTCATACAGTAACTTAGTACATAAGCACCAACAATTTTTCATACAGCAGCTTAACAAAAATAATTTCTGGGGTTTATTGTAACCTATTCTATGTAACTCGAGTTATAAATGAGCAAGTTGGGGTAAGCTCAAACTCAGCTCATTTATTAAACGAGTTAGCCAACTCAAGTTAGAATTGACTCGAGTTGTAAATGAGCAAGTTACGAGTTTGAGCAATTTTGCCCAGCCCTATGTGGATATCAAACGAAGCACTCCCATCCCTCTGCACTTGCCCGCTGTCTCCTTCCTCTCCGCTACCTACAAGTATTTTTCACTGCTCTCTCTTGTATATCAATTCTAGCAAGCTTATTGAAGACCGGTACCTGTCCTTTGGTACCGGTCTTGGCTTCTTTGAGTTCAATTTGTTCACGAGTGGATTTATAGGCCCTACGACGTCTTCTTCTTTGTTTTTCCTAAAGTTCTAACTAAAATTGATATGTCTTAATACTGTAATTAACATCTAGTGTGTCTCTAGGAGCATGGTCTTTATACTTTTTTCGTTCAAAGCAAAGTGCCAATATTATTTTCATGAAAAGAGACTAGGTTCACGGTAGTAACAAACACAATATATGTCACTATTTACAAACATGTCCTTATAACATTCATTTTAATTATTAGGTTCTAATGTAACAAGTGTTGCATTATCTATTAAAATTGGCTCTATTAACAGTTCTAATGATATTACCAGAGGACAGATCAAACTGAGAAAATAGCAGGAAAGAAGGCAGTAGAACAAAAGATATAGCTCTATTGAAATTTCTATTTTATATGAAGATAAAACTGAATCTTTTATTATTGTTTTAAGCATGAAATTTTTACCAGACACAAAGATTAAATGTAGTCAACTTCCCAAAATCACCAACAGAGATCAATGTTATTGACTAAAAATATTCCTCGACATATTTCTCTTTTAGCTTACTCGTAAAAACTTCATAGAAATACTTATTCAATGGAATTAACAGATTGACTCTACGTATTAAAATTCAGTTTTGTTGTAAACTAATCCTGACAAGAAAAAAAGAACACACAGAAAGGTAGAACTGAACGAAAGGTAATTCATTGGCGAAAGGTTCAGGGAAGAATTTCAAAGAAAAGGAAGAGTCACGCGGAAAGATGAAGTGTCCACGACTTGAGATATAGAATTTTGAAATGGGCAGAATGATCAATTTAACTATTAATCATTGTTAATTGATATTTTTTATTGAAAATTTTGAGAAATGGGTATATTGATAATTTAGTAATATTTATATGGAGAAATAATTAATTTAAGATTTTTTATGGTTAATTGAAGAAGTTATAATAGATATTTATCTAAATTTGTTTTTATTTATTTTGGTAGTCTTGTGGAGTTCATATCAACCTTATCTGTACCTAGGGATTTAAAAAAGTCATGACATGACTAGTTATGTCACGGCACAGCACGGTTCCGACACAGCAGTGTGCCGATCCGTGCTGTGATCATCTTTTCAAAATTTGGCATGACACGACACAAAACGCGAAAGATCTTGTCACGGCACGGCACGTGGTCATGTATAATTAGGATCAAACGTGACTAAACATGACCAGTCACGTGTTGTCACGGCGTGACTAACGTGCTGTGACCATTCAAGTGTCATGACCATCCTTCTAAATTTAGTCACGGCACGAGACATATAACACTATAGTGGGCACGGCACGGCATGGCACGTTACATTTTATTTGCACTCATATTTTAATTGGCAGCTTCTACGAAGGTTGGGGGCAAGGGAAATTAACTAACATGAAAAGAAATTACAGCGCAAAGGAGGGTTCCATCTTCGCTATTGGTTGGTTAGACCAGAAGAATCGGTATAAAGTTCTAAGTAATTACAATACTGCTCCTGATTACAAACATCATCGGTATCATAGGCCACTAGATGGTAAAGGAACGATAGTAAATGTATTTTTAGTAGGATTTATTCCAAAACATTATTCCTTGTTCCTTCACATTTCTTTTTATCTAGACGTTTGTCATGCCAACAAAACACCTCAAACAAATTGAGCATAACTGTCGCCCTAATAGTGAAAATCAAAAGAAAATTAAAGTTAAACCCGTGGCCGCAAAATACCTCAGGCAGTCTGCCACATTAACGAGCAGTGTTACGACTTAAATGTATACATCTCAAAATATAAACATTCAAAATCCATTTCAACAACATTCATGACATCTTTTGTTAGATTTGTACAAGTCAAAATCTATTGGTCAAAATGCGATATGCTCCTATCTATGTATCTCATTTATTGGTGGTCAAGACAAATGCAAAATGCTTTGTTGGATTTCAATATGCAATTCATCTAACAGTAAAGTAATTTAACCAACTATCCGGAACAAGTACACTACACCTGAAATTTTGTATGTTTCTGGAGCGTATTCTTCTTCACGTTCGTCACGTTCCTCAATCTCTAGACTTGAACCTAAGTTATTTAGTTACTAACTTTTATTAATATTCTATCCAAATAATAAATACTTTTATTATTTAATTATTTTAAATATCTATTTATCATAAATTTAAATTCATTAAAATATTAAATCCGAATTAAATAATTTATTAAAAAATCTGGATATTGACGTTTGATTGGTTTGAAGTCAGAAAATAATTCTGATTCAGAACTGCAGACCTCTGTTGACTAAATTAATCATATTTTTTCACTGCAAAATTCAATCAAAATAAATTTGGATCCGTTGGAATCGTAACAGAAAGTCCTACGACTTTCATGTTCGTCCTGAATCCAAATTCGGAACACATAAAATCAGTTTTAAAGATCTTTGAAAGCAAAAGTTGAGAACAACACTACTACAGAAATGGTCATTGTACACGGACATAAACAGGGGAGCTACACGGATTTCCTGCCGTGTGGAGTGCGAGGGTGTATAATCCCCTGAATAAATTATACACGGATATTTAACCGTGTGCAATTCCTGAGAGCTACACGGATCATTACATAAACAACCGTGGTCAATTCCTTGCCAAGTGCCGGTCTCCAAACCCGAGCTACACGGATCAGTACATAATTAACCGTGTCCAATTCCTTGCCAAGTGGCGCTCTCCAAAGCCGAGCTACACGGATCACTACATAAACAACCGTGTCCAATTCCTTGCCAAGTGGCGCTCTCCAAAGCCGAGCTACACGGATCACTACATAAACAACCGTGTACGATGTCTCTGTCTACACGGACTTTTAGGTTAATATCCGTGTCGACATAGTTATTCTGCACGGCTCATTACATAAACAATCGTGTACATTAGTTGAGATCTATACACGGATATTTAACTAAAAGGCCGTGTACGATCATGTTTCTACACGGATGTCTATCAAAATATCCGTGTAGAATAACTATTTCTACACGGATCATTACATAAGCAGCCGTGTAGCTATCTTATATTTTTATTTGCTCTTTATTTGGCTTTCCACACGGACTTTTGTGAAACATCCGTGTAGAATGGTTATATTTTTTTTCAATTTTTATTTTTTGTTTTGGCTAGCCTCCAGTTTGCTAGCCATTAAAAATCAATTCCAAACAAAGAATTTCCAATATATCAGAATACAACCCCTAAACAAAATTCATGTACACTAAATATATCAAAAATTCATGCACACAAAATTATACAAATCCATATTCTGGTTTACAAAATTCATTTTGAAACCACTTTGCCCACATACATCTAAAATAATCTATATCTTCATTGCTGTAATGCCCTGCCTTCTCGTTCGATTTATGCTGCCAAAAATTCAAAATATGTAGGTTATTAGAAAAATACAATATAACAACTGCATCTCTGTTTTGCTTTATAAAAATAAATATTGTAATTATAACAATGCAACTAATAAAACAAATTTAGTAGAATAAAATATTAGAGGAAATCAATATTAATTATATGGACAAGTCAAGGCAAACATATGAATTACATACCGGATAATTTGGCCAATCGAATTGTATGCGTTCAACAAAGTGATACATAAAAATCATCGTGTAATAACCGCATTCCCAACCCTGAAACTGTTGCGGGCACTGAAATTTTCATTTAGCGGCCTATGTTAGAATGACAATTAATTTTTGAACAAAAAATATGAAATTATAAAAATTATAGTGCATGTGCTCACCGGCTGCCACCTGAAACACAACTTATTTTTACGCTTCGGAATCGTGCTTTGCCTTCCTCCATCTTTAAGATATTTCAGAAAAGCCCTTACAAAATTGAGTGAATGTAATTAGCAATTCCACAATTTGTTATATGTAATTGGGAAAAAATCAAACCAAGTGAATTACTATTGCTTACTTTTTTATTGGAATGCAGATCTTTTTGGATTGCTGAGGAATGATGCCCGGTCCGGGATATGAAGAATCCATGAGGAAAACCAAATTCTCAAGTGGCACAATCACAATCAAACACCAGTGGCCACTCTGGTGGTATGGCACGAGAATAAATTTCTTATTCTCCGAAACAGCCTTACGCATCGCTGAATGCATGTACTGGACAGTATCTTCCTCCTGATATTTCACCATCGTACCACTAGTAATAGCGGGGTCCAAGAATGCACAGGAGTTCACCCTATCTTTCCCATGAGCCACAGACTGTTTTCGTTGTATCATCCTGAAAAATCATCATTTCACATTAGAATATATATTTGAGTGCTATACACATGATATATATGATTTTTTGGTCACTAACATGACGAAAACGGTGAGGACTCCCACATCGAGCCATTTATCGCTTGATGAGGCATGTAGAAAGTCCTTGAATTCTTTGAAAGGCAGCACGACCGTCCTGCCTTCGTGTAGGAGAACCTCGGGGGGGATTTCGAAGATTACGTCCTCCATATCAGCTGGTGCCTTAACCAGGCAGGCGTGGAGATTCCGCAAATCCTCGGGCAGACAGCTAACCTCTTTTTCAGAGAGCCCCGTACGGTCTACTGGGGCATCCGCTGGCGCAGCCTCTGGCGCAGCCGCTGGCGCAGCCGCTGGCGCTTCCGCTGGTGCCGCCGCTGGCGCAACAGGAGATTCTTGCGCATCAGCCCCGACTACTACTTCCAAGCCTTGCCGTACCGGTGACAAAGCTTCGTCCGCATCGTTTCCAACGCCTCTTCGGGTCTGTATCAGATTTCGAACCTTTTTTCAAGTATTTCAAAATAATCATTTGAACGTAACATAAGATATCCGTGTTTTATTTAGAGATTACCTGATCCAAAATAATCTGACACTTGGGCCAT
Source organism: Carex kokanica (assembly GCA_025461125.1). Classification (NCBI taxonomy): domain Eukaryota; kingdom Viridiplantae; phylum Streptophyta; class Magnoliopsida; order Poales; family Cyperaceae; genus Carex; species Carex kokanica. The sequence continues at coordinate 519,914 of JAJGRX010001215.1, read as the reverse complement.
TGGACAATCGCCTTTGCACGGGCATCATCAAGCACCAGCAATTCGTCAGTAGGGACAGGAAGAGGTATGCGGGCAGCCCAATCGGCCACAATCATGTCAACCGTTACGGGGAGATGGTTGGGCCTTAGCTGAGAACCGGCTGGAGGATGTACAATGCCCTTAGCAATGGTCAGAGGAGTTTTATCGTGCCACATGACGAGGTCGCATGATGTGGCCTCCTGCAATAATTATCAGCAATTAGTTAATGAACAAGTCAACATTAAGGGTAGATTATGAACAAGTAGTGATTACCTGTAGATTGTCCAACACGCCCAGAACTTCGGTCCCGGATGCTTGACTGCTTCGCCGAAATCCCGGCGAAACGGGAGGTTGTTGCTCGGATTGCTGCGTCAGAGATGTAATATGGTTGATCCACCTTGATTCGAATTCAGCAATCCTTCCATCGTACTCCGTTCTGAACTCCTCGCATACCTCCTGGCGTACCTGCGCCAACCTTGATTCCATCTCTTCCGTGCTAACTTTGGCACGCGGTCTTCTTTTTGGTTTTGGTCCGTCGTATACATCCTTCCAGCCACAGTAGACCGAGACACCCCTAACTCGACCCGTGTGTTCTTTAGTCCCGAGCGCTGCGGACAAGGAATCATCCACTCTTTCGACAGTCATGGAGCCCGAATTTACCTCCTCCTCCACATCCAACTGTTTAAAAAAAAATTAGTTATAGCAAAAGACAAAGTAATGTACACGAAGTTACCACAAAGACTCTTACCATTTTCTGAGCCACGGGTTGCACGTCACTTGGGAGTACTATCGTCCCGTCAGCGGTTACCTCAGATCTTCCCATGAGCCAGCATTGGGCCCTAGGATTTTGGATCCTAACCACAGGTGAGTCAGAATGTTTGTTTTGGTCCAGTACCTTAGCCCATTCGGCCGACTTACCCTCGTAACCACCTGACCCTAATTTGTGCGGGTACTTGTTCAATTTCGCGATCCTCCTGCCCTCGTCACTTTTTACCTTCACACATCAAGGCACATCAATTAGTTAGTTTAAGGAAGATAATTACATATCGAGAAAGAACAGAGAGAAAGTTAATTGGCTGAATTTATATACCTTGAACTCTTCTGTGGACTTCAAAGCTTGAAACGCCTCCCAGTCCTCTTGTTTCAGCCATTTATAGTAGCCTACCGGATTTCTCCCTTCCTCCATGAAAACCGTCTTCAACGTGCTCTTGAATTGCTTCCAAGCTTCATTCATTTTCCTCAGAGTCTTTTTCTTTTTCGCGGACTTTGGGTCGTCATCCTGGATGTTCCAATGAGCCTGCATGATTGACAATTGTTTTACTGCATGTAAGTTCATTCAAGTTTTCAGGTCAGGTATAGACATATATAACTTGCACTTAACCAAAGTACGGGGAATAAGTAGCTTGAAAATAATTTGTGTTTCACTTGCTCTACCAAATTGTTTTCTGTATATTAGGAAACTTTGGGGCACAACCTATGTCACTACCTACATGCAATCTAACCTTTATGACCAAATCAAAGTGAAATAATGTGTTGTATTTAGCTGAGTTTGTTAGTGATATTTCTTTGCTGATTTTGCTATCTGTCATGATAATAGTGTAGGGCACCAGAATTGGGTCAAGGTGTCTGGCGATTACCTTACCTTTCCTGGTGGCGGTACCCAGTTCAAGCATGGTGCACTACACTAGCTACATTGATTAATTTCATTCAGCAGGTAATATATATTTGGTTTTGAATTTTTCTCTGTATATATAACTGCTAAATGATAGAATTTGGGATATAGTCCTACAAAGCAAGAATTATCACCTACACCCCTAGAAATATACCAAAGGTTAAGACATGCTAGAAAACTTGTATCCAACAAAAAAAGAAATAACAAACAGAATACGAAAACTGAATATATATTGCATGTACAGTTTTTTTTTTTTACCTTCACAATGTTCCACCATTCGTTCTTATCTTCGTCATCGAATTTGTCCCACCTCTCAACCAAGATAGATGCCTTCTGCTTCACCAAATTGTTACACCAATTTGTGTACTCTGCCCTACGTGGACCCTTCGGACACCCGGTTTTGTCGAACTCGATTTGCAAATCCTTAGCCTCTGAGGTCTTCGTGCACATTGTCGGACCTCTTTTCCTCTTTTCTGTCTGAGACTGCAGGTCCTCTTCTTCCACTATTATATCTACCTGCGGTTCCACTGTTTCCAAAATCATATCTGCATTCTCACCTGGCTGTGACATGGTTCTTTCTACAAAAAAGAAACATTATTACAAATGCTATGAAATGTAAAATTTAGGTCTAACTTATGTGTTGTTGGGTCCTTTGTTCAATCATAGTGTTGGTTTTGCAATTTAGTCCCTGTAACATTAATTAGGTGTCCATGTCACCAGAATAGGTCAGTTGAGGAAACTTTTCACTTAACCAAAATACAATCAGAGATAAGGGTTTTGATTTAACCAAGATACGGGGAGCATTGCAACTTAGAGAGAGAGAGAGAGAGAGAGCCTTTCAAGGACAGAACAGCAACCGCGCGAGAGGAGCTTAGAGATTCAATTGACGAGTTCAGAGGAGAGCGACAGAGGAGACCGAGCTAGCACCGAGAGAGAGAACGATGGCAGCACCACAGAAAGAGATAGGAGACTAGGGGGTTTAGGTTTTGGGGGAGACGAGGAGATTTTGAAAAGATATCGAGCGACAGAGACGAGGCGCGCACTTTATTTCGCGTAAACTAAATAAACACGGACATTTAAATAAACACCCGTGTAGAAACGTAAGAGAGCTACACGTTTAATTAAACACCCGTGTATAAATAGTTTACGCGAAATTATGAAATGCGCGCCTACATATGGTTTTCTAGATTAATTTTTTCAAATTCCAAAGTTTCATATTTTTCAAATTCCATATTTTTCAAAATGGAAATTCCAAAATATAAAAAGGAACCTGATTTCAGTTTTATTTAGCCTGAAAATTATTTTATATCTTCGAGTATCTAGCAGAACTTAATAATAAATGCAAATAAATATTTCAATTTCTACACGGGCGTTTAAATAAATAACCGTGTAGAAAACATTTTGTACACGGATTTTTTATTAAACGCCCGTGTACGTTGCTTACAAGGCGAAACAACTCTTGAAAATTAAACGACCGTGTTAAAAGCCATTTGTACACGTATTTTTAATTAAACGACTGTGTATGATTCTTGTAAGACGAAATTCAAAATTAAAGGACCTTCAAAAGCCTTTTGTACACGGAAGTCGAGAAGTTGCCTTATCTTTTTAATTAAGAAGACGAAACGACTTCAAAATTCAATATATTCTGAGAAACTCCCCCTTTTCGATTACTTATCTCTGAGAATTTGGAAGAAGAAATGGCCGCTTCGGTGCCACCGGAAGAAGACGCAAATGTGCCATGGCCATTGCCCCCCGGCTATGTCATTCCCGAGGATGCTCCCGAAGTCCCTCCCGGCTATGAAATGCCTCCTCCCAACTACAGGAGGACATGGCCATGGCCGCCCTCAAATGTGCCACGACGAAGCCCAAGGGAGCACCCACCACCAAAGCCCTACAAAAGGAGGGGCAATCCCTGGATCAGGCCAAAGAGCCCCTGGATTAAAAGGAGGGGGTCAGGCCAAGGAGCAATCCAGCCAGGCCAGTGAAGGAGTGTTTCATTAAGTTAGCTTTTTTTTTTTCGTTTTGTTTTGATGTAATATATTTTTGTTCTTAATTTAATCAGCATTTTGTTTTCTTTCCGTTTAACTATTTTGTTAAATACTTCATGCTATCTAAATAAATACTGTTATAGATATGAATTAGCAGTACAAAACAACCAACAAATAATTAATTCATGGATAATCACTAAAAAGTAAATTATTTAAAATTAACTTAAATAATCTGTCTAAATAATATCATAGAATGCCTAATGCTCTCTAAATAATCCGATTTGAAAACATAAATGAACATTTTACTTGATATGCCCTTATCTGGGTTTACAAATTTACAAAACAACCATAGAATATTTTTTCGGAAAAAAAAATACCTTCTGTTCAAGTAATTATTTCAAAATATTTTTTACAACAAAATATTTCAAAATAACATGCAATTTAGTCAATGTTGTTCAAGTAAAGTATTTCAAGAATAATGTAATTTGAATTATTTCCATTTCTACACGGGCGTTTAATTAAAAATCCGTGTAGGAAACCTTTTGTACACGGATTATTCATTAAACGCCCGTGTACGTTTCTTAGAAGGCCAAATAACTATTGAAAATTAAACGACCGTAGAGAAAACTTTTCTTACACGGATTTTTAGTTAAACGTCCGTGTCCAACTAAAGAAAACGTTTAATTCGAGAAGTTGCCTTATCTTTTTAATTCTGAAAAGACGAAAACGAATTCAAATAATCACTCTCCCGTTTCGATTACTTTTTCTCTGAGAATAATTTTAGGGGAAAAAATACCTTCCTACACGGATGTGTAATGAAATATCCGTGTAGCTCCCTTTGAATTTCTACACAGACATTTTATGAAACGTATAAATGTATTTGTACACGGATGTTTAATTAAATGTCCGTGTTGCTCCCTTTGAATTTCTAATGAAATTAAAAATTATTCTTAGAAAGATGGGTGTTTCACGTACTAATTAAATTATAACAGAAATTATACAAAAATTCATGTCTAGATTATATCAAAAATAATACAAAAAAACCTACACTAAATTATACAAAAAAACCTACACTAAATTATATAAAAAATTAATACAAAAAACACTCTGCCCACATATCTAAAATAATCTATCTGGTTCTTGCTCCTGATGCAACAAATAAATATTAGAAACGAAATAAAAACATTACAATGAGACAGAAATATCCAGAGATAAACCGGCATTGAGTCTTTAGCTTCATTGGGCTCTCTGAAATATTATAAAAGAAATATATATTATGCATTGAATTTTTTTTTTCCAAATAAGAAATATTAAAATTTTCAAGTTTAAAAGGAGTAAATATTATACATTGGATTTTTTTTTCCTTTTTCTCTTTTTTTCCACTGTTTGAACATCTTCCCATAATCCTTCATTGTGGTCAGATCTCATGTAATTTGCTTCGTCTTGTTCAGCAATTGTTGCTATCTCAGCTTGCACATCGGTACAAAATTGAGGTATCTCTTCGAACTGGTCGTACTCTTCTTCGTCGGTGACGTTTTCTACCCCAACAATCCTTCTTTTTTCGGATAGGACGACACTCCACCTATCATCACTCGGGTCAGTGACATAAAAGACTTGGGTGGCTTGCTTGGCAAGTATGAACGGATCATCCACATACCCGACTTTGTCAAAATCAACGAGGGTGAACCCGTCGTTATCAACTTTAACACCCCGGTCTTCGACCCATTGGCACCGAAACAAGGGAATGCTAAGGTGAGGATTGTAAACGAGCTCCCAAATTTCTTCAATAACGCCGTAATAAGACTTTGAAGCTATTACAGGCCGGGCATCCCCCGATCTACTGAATTCTTGGGACGTCGCCACCAATGTCACCCCACTATTTTGCATCGTGCTCTTATCACACTGTAATTTAGTGTAAAATGTATATCCGTTAATCTCGTATGCTTGGAATGTTCTAACAACCATTTGGGGTCCTTCGCCCAGCAATCTAACAGTTTCATTTACGGGGGACATTTCGGGGTGTGATTTCACTCTGTCTTTCATCCATCCTATAAAAGAACGGTTATGCTCGTCAGTAAGCCACTTCTGACTTCTCGTGTAGTTCTGTTGTCGAAGGATCGTCATGTGCTCATCTATATATGGAGCAACATCAGCCATGTGCTGCAGTACAATAAAATGTGCCTTTCGCAGGTCATCGTTATCAGCAACTATGGCTTTCAACCCTATTGTCCCTACTCCTTGTAGCCTTCCCTCGTATCGAGATTTTGGAACGCCAATAGGACCCACACCGGTCATGTAGTTGGTGCAAAACTCAATTACCTCTTCTGTGGAATATCCCTCCACAATGCTACCTTCGGGGCGATGTCGGTTCCTTACGTAACTTTTCAAAATACCCATGAATCTCTCGAATGGATACATGTACCGCAGGAACGCGGGACCACAGATCTGAATTTCCCTCACGAGATGAACAACAAGGTGAACCATAACATCGAAAAAAGATGGCGGAAAATACATCTCAAGATGGCAAAGGGTAACGACGACCTCCTTCTGCAAAGCGTCCAATTTGAGCGGGTCTATCACCTTGGAATTAATTGCATTGAAGAAAAAACAAAGCTTCGTAATGGTTTGCCGCACGGGCTTCGGTAAAATTCCCCGAATTGCAACAGGAATCATATGTGTCATTAAAACATGACAGTCGTGGGATTTCGGACCAATCAATTTCAGGTCCTTCATCGACACCAGCTTCTTAATATTCGAAGAATACCCTGATGGGACTTTAATACTATGAAGGCACTTACAAAAGCTCGTTTTCTCAATCTTCGACATTGTGCACATTGCGGGGGGGAGGTATGCCTTTTGCTTCCCTTTATCCTGCGGTGCAAGCTCGGGTCGTATTCCCATTAATTTCATGTCTTCTCGAACTTTAAGACCGTCTTTCGTCTTCCCCGAAATGTTCAATAATGTGCCAATCAAACTGTCACAGACATTTTTTTCAACATGCATAACATCTAGGCAATGTCTCACTTCTAAATATTCCCAGTATGGTAGCTCCCAAAATATGGACTTCTTTTTCCAAATATCTTTCGGTGGTGGTTTGGCACGTTTTCCAAAAACAACAGCAAGGTTTTTAACCCGCATTAAGACATTCTTCCCATCTAACGGACGACGTGCCACTCCAAGCTCAATTTTCCCGTTGAATACCTTCTTCTTCTTGCGGTATGGGTGATTAACAGGAAGAAACCTACGGTGCCCCATAAAAACATTCTTTTTACAATTTTTCAACCTCAGCACCTGCGTGTCATCTTCACAGATGGGGCACGCCTTTGCTCCTTTACAAGTGTAACCCGATAAATTCCCGTACGCGGGGAAATCATTTATGGTGCAGAATACCATGGCCCGCAAATTAAATTGCTCTTTGCCGTACGCATCCCACACCCGGACGCCATCCCTCCACAATTTTTGGAGGTCCTCAATTAATGGTGCGAGATACACATCTATGTCATTTCCGGGTTGTCTGGGTCCTTGGATTAGTAATGACATCATTATGTACCTGCGTTTCATGCATAACCAAGGAGGAAGATTGTAGATGCATATAAGAACTGGCCAAGTGCTGTGCTGACTGCTCATGCTTCCAAACGGACTCATTCCGTCTGTGCTCACCCCTAACTTAAGGTTCCGTGATTCGCCACCAAATCCTTCGAAATGTCTATCAATGTTTCTCCATTGAATTGAATCAGCAGGGTGTCTTAGTTTACCATCTCTTTTGCGCTCTTCTTCATGCCAACGCAACAATTTCGCATCTTTGGGATTTGCAAATAACCGTCTGAATCTCGGTATTATCGGGAAATACCACACCGCCTTAGCCGGAGGCCTTGCCTTTTTTCCTCCATCACAATCGTCAGTGTCCTGGTCCTTGCGTTTATACCGTGAAACACCGCATTTAGGACAAACATGCATGGCCTCGTACTCGCCACGGTACAATACACAATCATTCGGACATGCATGTATTTTTTCAATCTTCAAACCCATTGGACAGATCAGCTTCTTCGCCTGATATATTGTACAGGGTAACTCGTTGTTATCTGGGAGCATCTCTCGTAAAAGCTTTAATAAGGACGTGAAACTCTTATCGCTCCAACCGTTGTCTGCTTTTAAGTTCAATAATTTCAACACAGCTGATAGTTTTGTAAATTTGGTACACCCGGGGTATAACGGCTTTTTAGATTCATTAGACAGATACTGAAATTTTTTAAAATTTTTATCACTAATTTCATCTTCCACATCACGTAACATGTCCTCTAGATTCTCAATAAAATTGTATTCTGCATTTTCATCAATCTCCACCTCATTATCCTCGTTGCAATCAAGCCCAGCATTATCGAAATTTTCGACATTCTCAAAATCATCGTTGCATTCAAATTCAAAATTATCAACAGTTTCTACATTATCATCATTCTCGTCCAAAACAAAATTTCTACTGGTTCCACTACATTCCCCAATTTTCTCACCATGCATAAACCAACATGTATAGTTTTTCTTAAATCCCCGACAAATCAAATGAGCTCTAATTTCTTCCGAATCCCCAAATCTTATATAATTTTTACAATCTCTACAAGGACACAAGATGTCGTTCTCTTTTCTGTCCACTCTATAACTCTCAGCAAATTTTAGGAACTCATCAACGCGAGCCAAGTATTCTGCACTATCACGTCGCAATTCGTACATCCAACTTCGATCCATCTGTAAATTAAAGTAAAAAAAAAAAAATTCCAATTAAACATATATGGTGGTCAGCATATATATTGTTCCAAATTCTTGGCTTATAAAGGGCCGGTTTACAATCCTAACCCACTCTTTGAATATTATGCCTCATATGTGAACACATATTAGCGGGATTTAATTAGTATTTGAGAAAAATTCGGCAGCATTTCTCCTTAACTCCCCAAGTATGCGTAAAAACCACATACTCGTAGGAGCAATAAGGAGAAATACTGTCGAACTTTCCTCAAATACTAATTAAACCCCGCTAATACGTGTTCACATCCTAAATGAGACACAATATTCAAAGAGCAGTCCCAAACGGGGGACTATCCAAAATTAATCCCTATTGGATTAATTTTGAACGGGCATGGACCTAAAAGCATCAGTAGGTCGGTTATTGGACCACAATACACTAATTATTTACATTATCTTAACAAATCAAGCATTAAATAATAATTGACAGAAATAATTAAGCAATATTAATCAGTTACAGAAAATTAGATAAAGAAGGGGGAAATATATATATGTATGACTAACCTTGGCAATAGAGAGGAGAATGCGAATTAACTTCCAAGCTATATCTCAGATCCGGCCTCGTTCCTTGTGCGCAGAAATCAGACCAATTCAATACAGAGAGAGAGAGAGAAGTATTAATTGATCAAAACGGCGCCGGAAGAAGGCCTTTTATATAGTTCCAAACCCTAAAATAACCTTTCTACACGGATGACAATCTATAAATCCGTGTAAAAAAAGCATTACGAGAGCTACACGGACTTTTACATATGTAGCCGTTTATAAAAGATAACCTTTATACACGGACAATTATATAAACAACCGTGTGTAATATAAAAGATAAATTTTCTTCACGGACATTTAGAATTCTTTTTTTTTTCCTAATTTTTGTTTTATTTTTTTTGGTTTAGCCTTCCATTATTTCGAGCAAGTATCTTTGTTTTCACGGATATTTAGCTATAAATCCGTGTAGAAAGACACACAGACTTTTATATAAACAGCCGTGTAAATTATTTTTCTACACTGTTAATTAAACAAAAATCCGTGTACTATTTCTCGTTTCTACACGGCTCTTTATTAAACGTCCGTGTATCATTTGTTTTTTTTTTTTTTTTTTTTGTCTGTCAGCTAGTTTTTTTCCCTATGTTTTTCAGAACAAACAATTTCCAAAACAGAGGAAGACATTTAAACTAAAAATTCATGTACCCTAAATTATACAAAATTAAAGCATTACAAAAGTTGGAATAAAAAGTCATATTGTAAACTAAAAATTTCCATTAAGGACTAGAATAGGGTGGTTCTTTCCTTTTGGTGCCAGTAGGGTTTACAGAGGGTAATATGAAGATACATGTTTTACTAAAGAAAGAGTTGAGTAAAAAGTTGGATGAAGGACCTTCAGAGCAAAGGGAAGATGTGGATGAAGGACCGTCAGAGCCGGATGAAGAGTCGAATGAAGAGTCGGATGATCTCCGACTCTTCATTCGACTCTTCATCCGGCTCTGAAGGTCACATTCACCTCTTCATCGGGCTCTGAAGGTCCTTCACCCAACTCTTCACCCAACTCTTCGTCCAGTAAAATTGATCAGAATAGAGAGATAATTTTTTTTTCAATACTTCGATCGCATGGGAATTCGAGATGTAGGTTATCAATTGTACCAGATCGCTCATCTGTGAGCTCCCAAAACAGTAGCTCATATCGATCTAATTTTGCGATCTGAAACAATTGATAAACCTACATCTCAACCCAATTGTTAACTGTGAGAGGGGAGAGTATAAGTTGATCAAAACGGCGCTGGGGAGGGCCTTTTATATAACAAAAAACCTAAAATATCCTTTCTACACAGCTCTTTATTAAACGTCCGTGTAGCTCGCTCAAGGCTTTCTACTCTGTCATTTAAACAAAAAACCGTGTACAAATTAGACATTTCTACACGGATCTTTATTAAACATCCGTGTAGCTCCTATGGGTTATATACACGGTCATTTAAACAAACATCCGTGTACAATGTTTACCTTTCTTCACGGTTCTTTAATTAAATATCCGTGTAGCTCTCTCAAGGCTTTCTCCACTGTTATTTAAACAATAAGCCGTGTACATTTTCTAGTAAACGTCCGTGTAGCTCTCTCACGTCTTTCTACACTGATTCTTTTGTAAATATCCGTGTAGAGATCCTACAGATATTTCAGGCATCCAACAAATTACAATTTCTACACGGTTTTTCTATAAAATTGCCAAGTCCGTGTACAATGTGCCGTGTACAATGACCATTTCTGTAGTAGTGCAAACAGAAATAAAATTTACCATCTAAATTTCTATTAATAATCATCATTTGAAATATTGTTCTATCAATGTTAAGTTGAAAATCTAATTAATTATAATAGGACTTACGAAACAAAAAAAACGTAATATGAAAATCATGTTATTTAAAAAATAGTCATAATACAGTTGAAATTATATTTCAAATGTTGTTCCAGTTAACCTTATTACTAAATTTGAAAACTAAAAATAATTAATTTACTTTTACATACAACAATAGTAAATATTGCATTACTATTCATTATGTTTTATATATACTCAAAGAAAATACCGTAGCAAAATATTTTTCTCTTAGTTGTTATTAAGTAAATATACCTCTAGTTTTAAATGCAATGCACAATAAATTAAGGTCATAACTAGAAAAGACATGGGAAAGCGATATACCATTTGAAAGCATATACGACACAAGATAGCACATGGCCACATGCACGATAGATGTGTGGAATATTTATTTAATTTTTCAAATTAGAGGAGCACATTTATAGGATCTTGATGTGAAGTCAATGATTTTTGTTTTCCCATTGCGAATCCTAGCTTTATCATTTACAAGGTTCAACCTTGACACCGACTGCAAAAAAAAAAAATCATTTACAAGGTTGGACAATTAACTTGTTTGTTGCAACATAAATAAATTGATTGCATTAAAATAATTTTTCAACCGAAAATATTTGTTGTCAATAGTTACCGTTGCAATTTATTATTAATTTACATGGTTATATATAACCAATTCTATTATAGCCGTTAGGCTATTTTCTAAATTGGTACATGTTGGATTCGTCTAATTACTTGTAAGAATTTTATGCTAGGTACTAAATTAACCTCTAACTGTTATTTTATGATACTATCTAAATTACATTTATAAATAATCAATGATGATTTTTTGAGACCTAAATTATATTTCTCAACAAACAACAAAAAGTATGTTTGCAATATATTAGCAATCAAATTTGTTGTTGTAACTGGTTACGTTTATTTGTAACTATAATTTTATTGTAAAAATGACGTGATAATAAATTATAGCAATAAAATATATAGCTATATTATAGCCATACACAACTAGAATATGATGATAATAATATCTAGTATACTATAGCGAAATCCATATATAGTTAAATGATTAATACGTCAAAACTCAAAAGGAAGAAGATTACTAGGTACTTCCTAATCAAAACCTCTGCTAGCTAGTTCCTATTCTTGTTTGATGGCAAGTTCCATCGATGTACTCTACCGTGATGGATTGTCTTCATCCTACGGTGATGAAGACAATCTGGACAATCTTGTCAAATTCTCAAGCTAGTTCCATATATCTCAAATCCTCACTATCCGCGAGGATAAAAGTGTCTTTTGCTGATAGTATCTTTGCGGATACTTCTCTCAATAATATTGATATGTTCAGAAATAATAATTTATGTTAGTGTATTCTCGGCAGTAATCATTTTTTATCATCGCGGATAGTAACATATTTTTTAGTATGAGCATATGTGATATGAACTCGAACGAATAACTTAATTGAACAAATGAAGTTAGTAGACCTCGAGAACTGCCATTAAATACAAATAATTAAGTAGCTGGCAATTGCCGTGAAGTGTGAACTAATTAGTACTATATAATAAATAATGATCAACTGGAGCCTCATTGTCTGGCGTGCATCGCGCATGCTGCATAATTTTAAGAGAACATTTTTAAAATTTATGGGACCAACTAACTATCCCCCGGCTTCTATCTTTCATTTATTTCCCGGTCAATAACTGTCTTTGTTGACTGCTAATTAAGAGGGGACCACAAATTTCAGCGCTAAAAGACAAAACAAAACGCGTCATTATCGCAGCGAGTGCAAGTATTCATATATAATATATCAAGTATTCATATATAATTTATCAAGTATTCATATCTAAAATATCAAGTATTTAAAAAAAAAAAAACTGGGCATATCACTCGCCCATTTTTTACACGTTTTTAGAGGTGGTTTTTTTTCTCCGTTCACACTAACCAATATTTCTGACAATCTGTGAGGAATTTTGCAAATCTAAAACCACGAACGTTTTCTACACAATTTTCTCTTTCAAATGAGATCCATGATGACATACTTTCGAGTTATCCGTCGCACAAGTATTCATACCTCGTAGTGCAAGTATTCATATCTCGTCATGCAAGTATTCATACCTTATCAGTATAACACAAATAAAAAACTGGATACATCATTCACTCATTTTTTACCGATTGAAATTTCATTACCACTTAATCAATTTTTACTTGATATCTTAGGTATGAATACTTGTTCGACGAGATATGAATACTTGCTCGACGTGGTATGAATACTTGCACAACGAGATATAAATAATTTTACGAGGTATGAATACTTGTGCGACGGATAACTCAAAAATACTACATCATGGATCTCATTTGAAAGAGAAAATTGCGTAGAAAATGTTTGTGATTTTAGATTCGCAAAATTTACCATACTAAATTTCTATCAATAATCATCATTTAAAATATGGTTCTATCAATGCTAATTTGAAAATCTAATTAATTATAATAGGACTTATGAAACAAAAAAACATAATATGATAATCATGTTATTGAAAATATAGTCATAATACAGTTGAAATTATATTTTTAAAATGTTGTTCCAATTAAACTTATTAGTAAATTCGAAAAGACATGGGAAAGCAATATACCTTTAGTTTGAAAGCATATACGACACAACATAGCACGAGTTCGGATCCAGTGAAGTAACCCAACTTTTGGGTTTTAGATTGGGACCGTCCGATTCGAATTCATGAAAATTCATCCGCGAAGTGAGTACACACATCCCCACGACGAACTCGAATCCCGAGACGATCTCGAGTGACGAATTCGAATCGGACGGTCTCGATCCAAAACTCAAAGATTGAGTTACTTTAGGGGATCCGGACCCAGATAGCACATGGCCACATGCACGATAGATGTGGGAATATTTTTAAAAAATTTCAAATTAGTGGAGCACATTAATTAAACAAATGAAGTTAGTAGACCTCGAGATCTGCCATTAAATACAAATAATTAAGTAGCTGGCAATTGCCGTGAAGTGTGACTAATTAGTACTATATAATAAATAATGATCAACTGGAGCCTCATTGTCTGGCGTGGATCGCGCATGCTGCATGATTCTAAGAGAACATTTTTAAAATTTATATATGCTGCACGCTGTATACATTCAAGAAAATTTATGCAACACTATTGAAAATTTTATATCCAATTTTTCCTTTTTACGAAGTACGACCACATGATGCATGTTCATCTGTATACTGTCCCGTCCTTTTATTGCATGATGTTGATCTAGGATATGTACCGAATGGATTAACAGCACAGGCCAGAGCGTCAATTGGAAAGACGGGGACGTTCAATGTATTCAAAAGATTGGCAAACTTTAATTCTTGTCTATTTTCAGACTTTATTTCTGGAAAATAAGATATATATATAGATGAGAATTTACATAAGGTGGGTGATCAATCATGACATCAAGGACTTAGGCGCCGTTCATATTTGAACCATAACATTGTCATACTAACTTTGAGGAGAGATCTAAAATTATGTGGAAAAATTAAGAAAATATTTACAACTTTGATGTTTGCGGTTTTACAAAATCGGAATCCATTATGACTAGAGAAAAAAAAATACAAATATTTAACATTTTTTTCATATATAATTGCCCTTCACTAGTACTGAAAACGCGACTATACACGGTCTAAACCGACTGTGTTAGCAGGCGTCGTGTATGAATAGGAGGGAACATTGTACACGGTTTATGAACCGTGTCTATATAGTACTAACATACACGGTTAAAAGAAACGAACCGTGCCAGGTCTCCAAAAAAAAAGGAGCTGAATATGGTGATTTCTACACAATTAAAGTAATTGTCTACAATAACAAGGATTATATACACGGCTTCTACAGAGCATCCGTGTTTGATTTGGCACCCATACACGTTTTGTTATATAGAACCATGTATGTTTTGATTTTTTTTTTAAAAGATTTATAATTGGCTAGCACCCATATCTACTAGCCATTAAACATACAGTATTACACATAGATAATTCAATAAGTATTCAACACAACATACAAAAATCAATCATACTCATTCAACATTCAACAAACATATACAAGAGGAGGGATCCAATTACACCATTTTATGGCCACACATCTTAACATCATATGTTTGTATGTTATTTTTGCGGTTCCAAAGTCCAAACAGTCGATCCATATACAAGCACATTTTACTATGGAGATCATGTTGAACGGTTCGGATCGACTATTTGGATTTTAAAATTGCAAAAATAATATATAAAGAGTGAGGCTATGGTACTTCGGCTAGTGTACTATGGCTAGTGTACTACGGCTCAATATGGTACTTTTTAAAATGCTAACGGTCGATCCGAACCATTCAATGTGATATCCATATGAATATGTACTTGCAAACTAAATTTTATATTTTTACGAATCTTTTTACTATTTTTTTAGATAGATAGAATTTTGATGGTCCAAAATTTGTATAAAACACTGAAAATTCTAACTCATGGCAGTCTGCCACATTAACGAGCAGTGTTACGACTTAAATGTATACATCTCAAAATATAAACATTCAAAATCCATTTCAACAACATTCATGACATCTTTTGTTCGATTTGTACAAGTCCAAATCTATTGGTCAAAATGCGATATGCTCCTATCTATGTATCTCATTTATTGGTGGTCAAAACAAATGCAAAATGTTTTGTTGGATTTCAATATGCACAATTCATCTAACAACAATAAACATAAATATTTAACCAAAACAGTAAAGTAATTTAACAACTATCCGGAATAAGTACATCACACCTGAAATTTTGTATGGAGCATATTGTTCACGTTCATTACGTTCCTCAATCTCTAGACTTGAACCTAAGTTATTTAGTTACTAACTTTAATTAATATTCTATCAAAATAATAAATACTTTTATTATTTAATTATTTTAAATATCTATTTATCATAAATTTAAATTCATTAAAATATTAAATCCGAAATTAAATAATTTATTAAAAAAGTCTGGATATTGACATTTGATTGGTTTAAAGTCAGAAAATAATTCTGATTCAGAACTGCAGACCTCTGTTGACTAAATTAATCATATTTTTTCACTGCAAAATTCAATCAAAATGAATTTGGATCCGTTGGAATCGTAACAGAAAGTCCTACGACTTTCATGTTCGTCCTGAATCCAATTTCGGAACACATAAAATCAGTTTTAAAGATCTTTCAAGGCAAAAGTTGAGAAGAAACAGAAATAAAATTTAAAGAAAATTTACCATACTAAATTTCTATCAATAATCATCATTTAAAATATGGTTCTATCAATGTTAATTTGAAAATATAATTAATTATAATAGGACTTATGAAACAAAAAAACATAATATGATAATCATGTTATTGAAAATATAGTCATAATACAGTTGAAATTATATTTCAAATGTTGTTCCAATTAAACTTATTAGTAAATTCGAAAAGACATGGGAAAGCGATATACCTTTAGTTTGAAAGCATATACGACACAAGATAGCACGAGTTCGGATCCAGTGAAGTAACCCAACTTTCGGGTTTTAGATCGGGACCGTCCGATTCGAATCCATGAAAATTCATCTGCGAAGTGAACACATCCCCACGACGAACTCAAATCCCGAGACGATCTCGAGTGACGAATTCGAATCGGACGGTCTCGATCCAAAACTCAAAGATTGAGTTACTTTAGGGGATCCGGACCCAGATAGCACATGGCCACATGCACGATAGATGTGGGAATATTTTTAAAAAATTTCAAATTAGTGGAGCACATTAATTAAACAAATGAAGTTAGTAGACCTCGAGATCTGCCATTAAATACAAATAATTAAGTAGCTGGCAATTGCCGTGAAGTGTGACTAATTAGTACTATATAATAAATAATGATCAACTGGAGCCTCATTGTCTGGCGTGGATCGCGCATGCTGCATGATTCTAAGAGAACATTTTTAAAATTTATATATGCTGCACCCTGTATACATTCATGAAAAGTAATTTATGCAACACTATTGAAAATTTTATATCCAATTTTTCCTTTTTACGAAGTACGACCACATGATGCATGTTCATCTGTATACTGTCCCGTCCTTTTATTGCATGATGTTGATCTAGGATATGTACCGAATGGATTAACAGCACAGGCCAGAGCGTCAATTGGAAAGACGGGGACGTTCAATGTATTCAAAAGATTGGCAAACTTTAATTCTTGTCTATTTTCAGACTTTATTTCTGGAAAATAAGATATATATATAGATGAGAATTTACATAAGGAGGGTGATCATGACATCAAGGACTTAGGCGCCGTTCATATTTGAACCATAACATTGTCATACTAACTTTGAGGAGAGATCTAAAATTATGTGGAAAAATTAAGAAAATATTTACAACTTTGATGTTTGCGGTTTTACAAAATCGGAATCCATTATGACTAGAGAAAAAAAAAATACAAATATTTAACATTTTTTTCATATATAATTGCCCTTCACTAGTACTAAAAGCGCGACTATACACGGTCTCAACCGACTGTGTTAGCAGTCGTCGTGTATGAATAGGAGGGAACATTGTACACGGTTTATGAACCGTGTCTATATAGTACTAACATACACAGTTAATAGAAACGATCTGTGTCAGGTCTCCAAAAAAAAGGAGCTGAATATGGTGATTTCTACACAATTAAAGTAATTGTCTGCAATAACAAGGATTATATACACGGCTTCTACAGAGCATCCGTGTTTGATTTGGCACCCATACACGTTTTGTTATTTAGAACCATGTATGTTTTGATTTTTTTTTTAAAAGATTTATAATTGGCTAGCACGCATATTTGCTAGCCATTAAACATACAGTATTACACATAGATAATTCAATAAGTATTTAACACAACATAACAAAAATCAATCATACTCATTCAATATTAAACAAACATATACAAGAGGAGGGATCCAATTACACCATTTTATGGCCACACATCTTAACATCATATGTTTGTATGTTATTTTTGCGGTTTCAAAGTCCAAACAGTCGATTCATATACAGGCACATTTTAGTATGGAGATCATGTTGAACGGTTCGGTTCGAATATTTGGATTTTGAAATTGCAAAAATAACATATAAACATATATATGGTGTCAAGATGTGTCACCATAAATGGTGTAATTAGATCCCTCCTCATATATATATATATATATGATCTCAAAATTTAGTCAATGTTGGACTCTTTCTGCTTGTATAGATGAGATGAATATTTAGAAAATAATTTACATCAATTGATTTGTATAGTGAGGTTTAAAGACACGTTATATATATGAGGAGGGATCCGATTACCACAAAGTTACCACAACTATTTTTTACATTTACAAAGTCCAAATCGTCGATCCAAACCGTTCAACATGATCTCCACAAAAAAAATGTGCTTGCAAATCAAATTTTACATTTTTTGAATTTGTTTATTATTTATTAAGATTGGTACAAAATTCAATGGTATGAATTTCACTAGTTTTTGTAAAATACTTAATAAATAGTAAAAAAATTCAAAAAAATGTAAAATTTGATCTGCATGCACATTTTATTGTGGAGATCATGTTGAACAGTTTGGATTGACGATTTGGACTTTGAAAAATGTAGAAAATGGTTGTGGTAACTTTGTGATAACTCAAAATTGTGGTAATTACACCTTTTTTGGTGACACATCATGACACTGTTTTTTTTATGGGTCACAATTTTGCGATTTCAAAATCTAAACAGTCGATCCGAACCGTTCAACATGATCACCATATTAAAATGTGCTTGGAGATCAAATTTTACATTTTTTTTGAATTTTTTTACTATTTATTAAGATGGTTACAAAATCGCTGTTTTCAATGGTCTGAAAACAACAATTTTGTAACCATCTTCATAAATAGTAAAAAAATTCAAAAAAATGTAAAATTTGATCTCCAAGCACATTTTAATATATCCATCATGTTGAACGGTTTGGATCGACTATTTGGACTTTAAAAATAGTAGGTGTCAAAGTGTGTCACCAAAAAATGTGTAATTTGATCCCTCCTCATATATATATATATATATATATATATAGATGAGCTATTGTGCTTTGCAAAGTAAAGCCATCGTTTTACTTCGGTTTACTTTTTGGATTTTCAAAGTCCAAAACTTCGATCCGAATGTTCAAGTTGATCTACATATTGAAATGTGCTTGCAGACCAAATTTTACATTTTTTGGAATTTTTTTACTATTTATTAAGCCACTTTGAAAATTGCTAATCACATGGTCCAGAATTTTGTTGCACTGTTTTTTCTGGACCATGTGATCAGCAATTTTCAAAGTGGCTTAATAAATAGTAAAAAAATTCCAAAAAAAATGTAAAATTTGGTCTGCAAGCACATTTCAATATGTAGATCAACTTGAACGGTCGGATCAACGTTTTGGACTTTGAAAATCCAAAAAGTAAGCCGAAGTAAAACGATGGCTTTACTTTGCAAAGCACAATAGCCCATCTCTCTCTCTCTATATATATATATATATATATATATATATATATATATATATATATATATCTGTGTGTGTGTGTGTGTGTGTGTGTGTGTGTACACACATATATATGTATATATACACATATATATGTGTTTATATGTCTATATACGTGTATTTTTTTTTTGTTTATTTACATGAAGTCAGTTATTAATTTGGACTTGTATGAATATATTTCGAGTCAGATTCAAATTTTATTTCGAATTTTGTATGAATATATATATATAAAGTAACAAAGAATTAATGACATGCGTTACAATATAAAAATATTAATTAAGAGCACAACTATAATGCAACTAAGTTGTATGAAATGACAAGATAGAATTTATAATAAATTACAACAATTATTTGCTATTTAAACAAGTGGAGAATTTTTTTCATAAATATTATTATCAAATCAATAAGGAATTTTAAATTGGATCCAAAAAAATACGAATATAATAAATTAATGACATGTGACCTTTCTAATTTTGTTTTCTTTTCCTTCTTCATGTCCTGCTAATTTGTGCTTCTATGATTTTCAATTGATCTGTATAGATTTGTATAGAAAAAAAATTGATAATTTATTCTAGATTTCTCGCGATAATATCTATAGAAACAAAGAAAGAGAAATAAGGAAGTAAAGAAAAAATTAATTTCTATTGTGATTCGCCATATAGAAATGGAAGGTGGAATTGGTTCAATTGGAGAAGGAGAAATAAGGAAAAAAGGAGAAATAAGGAAAAAAGGAGAAATAAGGAAAAAAAAAAGAAATAAGGAAACTGAGAATTATATTGCTAAATTTCAAATTTATTTAATTTTAATTGTAATGCATCGTGTGGCGGTACGTATTTAATCAGATGTATTTAATCAAAAGAAGACATATTATGTGATTAGAGAGCTGAGATTAAATCCGAAATTTCATCTTTCAATCGTAGTTGTTGGCGAATCAGACACCCGACGTGCTTAATAATGGAATGGAGATGTGTAGCCCAGGAGGGTATACCAAATTTAATAAGGCATCCGTCCTTCCTTCTCTATTGGATCCCTTTACTTAGCTTTTGACTTAGCCCTTGCCTTATCTAGAATGGGCCTCGAGCAAAAAAAAGAGGTGCTTATGCGAGCTTTAAATAATCCTGCCTCCGTTTATAAAACTTCCTATCCTTGGAGATAACTATATAAGTAGAAGAATAGGAAAGGACCTGGCACGGTAGATCCACTCATCCTGGCTTCGAATCCTAGCTTGAGTTACCACGGGAACCTTAAATGTCCAAAATAATATTATTTTATTAAGTAATCATCTATAAAATTTTCAATATATTTTTAAGGTTGCATTTTTAGCTGCTGTATTCATTCGATTTAAAATTAAATTTTTTCTCCAATACATAGTTTGATTTTTACGATGAAATTCTAAAAATAATTCGAGTTCAAAATATATATAGTACGAAAGGCAAAATGAGAAGCGGATTTTATGTTCATTCTTGTTATTTCCTTGAGATTTTAAAAATCTTATTTGTTTTCTCAATTTCATTCTGAAAATGATATAATTAATAACAAAAAGATAAAAAGTTTCATAATATAATAGGCACAATTCCATGTATCTCTTAGCTCAGTTAGAAACTTTAATTTCAAAGATAATTAAGAAATACTTGTTTGACCACGACTACAATTATCTACAATTAGATACCTTGAATGGTTCTCCAATATTATTTTAGTGCAATTTTGTTGGTCTAGTAAAAGAACGAGAAAGTACTGAGAAAAAAGGAATAAAAATATGCAATCGAGATTTCAGATTCAATTTCAACAGATACATGACAGTAAATTAATTATACAAAGCACACATACAACAAAAGAAAATAAGAGAAGACAATGACAAATACTAAATAGGAAGAGTAAAATATTCACTTGAAGAGTATTACATTGTCAGCCTAAATCAATTGAAGGGACATGTTGGCATAAATTGCGGACCAAATCAGCCTTGGAATCACCCACATCTCGCCACGTCAATCTTTGAAGGTTGGTAAGGTATTGTAGCCCTTGAGGCACACCCAATTCATCACATCTACAAATCACGAGTTCTTTAAGAATGGGCATTGCACCCTCCTCTATCTCCCATTCCTCCATTGATAAGCACCAAAGCTTCAAAACTTGTAACTGGCTAAAGCCTCCAGAGGAACAGGTCGTTTTTCGACTTTCGAATGCTTTCTCAAGGATGAGAACCTTAAGGCAGCGTAGCTTCTCCAATACTGGCATTATATCCTGCTGGAACTTGTAACCCTCAATACAGAGATAAATGAGGTGACAGGGGAGCATATCCTCATGAAGCAGCTGGGTCAATTTAGTGGGGCTATTGTAAATAAGTGTGAGAGATTGTAAATGGTTATAAAATGGGAAACCTCTCATGTCAAATATGCCCAGTACACTATCATCATGCCATATAAAGAGATTAGTTAGGTGTTCTAATGTGGACAGAAAAGTGACAACTGCCTTCGATGGAGATGATTTGGCATCTAATTCTAATGAACGTAAATTGGGTATATGAGGTAACTCTATCTCCCATGATTGTGTGGCAATCAGTCTTCCAATAGTTTGCAAATTTGTTAATTTTGCTGATGCTGGGAGTTCCAAATTAATGCCAGAGACATGCCTCAGCGTCTTGATATTCCATGCACTCTTAGGAAACTCAAAGAAGTCGCCATCAATTGTTTTTAGCCATTGCGTATCAAGGGTCTGCAGATATTTCATTCTGCCTATCACTTTCTCAAAGAATTTTTTATCACGGTTGTCACTTACCCTCCCTCCAAGACTCAGATATCTTACCTGAGTCAATCCCACAAACATCCCCCACTCTATTTTGTTCCCCCATTCATGTCCATGAGTGCTTACCACTTTGAGCAATCTTTGCTTAGAACAATTCGGCATGCTCCCGTTACCAAAGAACAAAAGAGTGTAGAGGTATGGGCTCATTATAAGTTGATCACAATCTGGATTGTGAATTGCCACACGGCGTGCCCTGCTCAACCTCATTTTATCATCTGGATTTGAATACACCAGGAGAAAGTTTTCTTCTTTGGCTTTTTGGAGAGCAAGATCTCGTAGTAGATCGTGTATGCGTAGAGTTTCGATGGAACCATCCTTATCGGATCTTCTATCTACTTGAACCATGCTCCTAGCATAAAATGAGAAAAAAAAATTAAGTACAATGATTACAGATATCATAAAGAAAATAGTTAGTTTAAAAAAAAAATTAGTTTAATGTTGTATACATAAGCTGTGTATATCATTAAATGTTGATGTAACGTGCTAGTTTAATGTTGTATACATAAGCTGGTTTTATTGAAATAAAGAAAGGGAAAAAAGAAAAAGTACCTTGATTTTTTCATGCATAGCAGGATCTGTATAACTTTTACCACTGATTCTTCTATGCATGAAAAAATTAAGATACTATTTTCTCCAATATTTTCTACAGAAAAAATTCTCCAAACCCGAGTGTCATCACGGAATTCGCTGCCTCATGCTTCTAAATATCAATGTTTGTTCTTACTTATTATATTTCCCAAAATATAATTCTGAGACTTAACATTTAACATAATAAAAATGTCGGTGCTTGGGCCTGCAATTTACCTTTCTATATTGTTTTTCAATTAAAAAATTTAGCTTAAAGACTATTCAATTAAAATAAGTACGCTACATCAACACGTGTAAATTATTAAATGAAAATGTAATACCTTTGTACCAGATCCTCTAAAAAACTCTCGGCAGTTTCCTCCAATGCTCTATTATCTTCTTGTGGTATAAAGTCCTCTGCAATCCACATTCGAAGTAATGATGGGGCATCGAAATAATAGTCTTCTGGAAATGCGGCAAAGTACATAAAACACGACTTGAGAGCAAATGGCAAGTCCTCATAGCTGGTGCTTATGATCTCGCTACAATTTTTTCCTTCGACATGCCAACTCATCGTCCGGAACACGCTACTCCAAATAGCATGGTTGTGGGGCTTCTTTGATAAGAAACCACCTAAAACCACCAATGCGAGAGGCAACCCACCACACTTGTCGACAAATTGATCTAGGATATCAGAAAGATCATTAAAATATCTTTCATTTGGATCATGTTTAGGAAAAACTATTTTTAACAAAAGCTCACGGCTTAACTCCTCAGTTAAGCACCGGAGCATGTATGGTTCACTTATGGGATCCATGCTCTTAGGAACATCAGCGAATCTAGTGGTTACAAGTACTCTACTCCCATTCTTTTCATCTGGGAATATTGCACCAATTTGAGTCCATAGATCGATTGTCCAGACATTGTCTAGGACTATGAGGTATCTTTTTCCACTAAGAGATCTGTAAATCTCTGTAAGAATCACATTCGCTTGTGTTTCATTTGGTGGTTGCTCAAGCTTAAGTTCTCGCGCTATCTTTCTCGAAATATCAATTACTTCGAACTTTTCAGAAATAGCTACCCATATGCGAACTTCAAATTGTTTTATGACATCACCACTGAAAATAAAATATTATATTGGACATTAGTATAACCAAAATACAAAGACGAAAAACTAGATAAAAATATACAAGTGAATATGGAAAAGTGGGTAAATAGAAAATTATGATTTTCATGCCAATATATCGGGTTAGGTTGGGCCATTAGACTAGGGACATCTATATATGTAGATGTGTATGCAACAGGGGCTCAGAAGAGTTCTCTACTTTTCTCTTCTATTTTCTTTTGTTCTATTGATGGGGCTACTGAAATACTTGACCTTCCCAAGTCTAGCTGTTGATCTTGTTGAGCTTTTGTGCAATGTCAATAAAACCCCTGTAAAAGTGCGAATTCAGATATGCACGTAAGCATATATGTTGGAATTTTTATTATATCCAAAAACATTTTGAAATTTACAAATCTACAGCCATTTGCGACAACTTTCCAAATCTGCCCAATTCGGAGAATTATTCTCCGTATCCAGGTCTTCTTTCCTGAAAAAAATTCTCCAGATCCAAAAGTCTCTTTCTGGAGAATTATTCTCCGACTTTGGGGTCTCGGAGAATTATTCTCCAGATTTGAGTTTTTTTTTAGAAAATGTTATGATTTTTTTGTATTGAAATATTAGAAATATTTTTATATTTTTTGAAAATAGATGAAATACTATAAAATTGAATTTATTAGAAAGACTGAGACAAATAATCCGGCCTGAAAAATGTTGATACGGGTTATTTGTCGCAGTTTTTCTAATAAATTCAATTATATATTATTTCATCTATTTTCAAAAAATATAAAAAAAATTATAATATTTCAATAAATTAATAAAATCATAACATTTTTGAAAAAAAAAAAACAAAACCGGAGAATTATTCTCTGAAACCCCAAATCCAGAAAATAATTCTTCGGATCTGCATTAACCGAGGCGCCTCTGAATCCGAAGAACAATTCTCCGAATTGGGCATATTTGAAAATTTCTCGAAAATGGCTGTAGAATTGTAAATTTCAAAATGTTTTTAAATAATAATAAAAATTTCGGCGTATATGTACACAATTAAAATCAATTTAACAAACTCAGTATAATATACTAAAGTTGATTAGCAAATTATATTAATTTTATACTTTTTTTACGCAAACCTCATAAAGTATTTCAACAAGGATAAATTTATTAAGGATATTATGGTCATTTTAATATTTAAATTAAGCATTAAGTACCAAATTTACTGACCGGAGTGTTGACACTGATTGTCAAATTAAAAGTTAAGGAGCCAAGTTGTTACAAGTCAAAAGTTTATGAGCCTCGTATGACATTACCTCATTCTAGAATTATAAAATTAATTAATGTCTAAGACATATTCATTGTTCTACCTATACTCTTCTTTTGGTGAAACATATATTAAGGACTCGAGAAATATTATGACCCAAGCTGACCTTTTCCTCATAAAATAAAAGTTTTACATTAAGACAAATATATTAACCATGTTTTCTAATTTAAATATCTTATCTAAAGTGTGTAATTTTTATAAACGAAATTAGTGAAAAAATTTAAAACTGGGAGAAAGGTGAATTTGAATAAATTGACAGTAATGACACAATTAAGAAAATAAAAAAAATGCATACCAATTGTACACTTTTTGTGCAAGTGTAGTCTTTCCGAGTCCACCGGTACCGCAAATTGAGACCACCGAACGTCTCGTAGTGGTCTCATCAAGCAACTCCTTGACAATGTAGTCCTGGTCTTCCTTGAAGCCAACAATATCGGGATCAGATAGTACCAGTGGCCTGATGGGTAGTTTGATATCTCCACTGCCCTCGCCCAAATTATTTATTCCATATCTGGCTCTGCTCTCTTCGATTTCTGTCATCTTTTCTAGGATTTGGTTTATCTCATTTACAAGGTTGTGTACAGCTGGTAGATTTTTGGGATTTCTTAGCATGTTTTTTATGGCGGCAAACAGGCATGACTTTTGTGGATTTTGAGAGATCTCCATGAGAAAGGTGTCTATGGAATCTTCTACAGATTGGGCAACATCTCTAATCTCCTTCACCCAATATTTATGTCTTTCGTTGGTTATCTGCATCCGGTCAGCATCCTTGAGAAAAGCCTGAATCCGTTTGAGTTCACGGCTGACTTTCTCAACTTGCTCATTCACACTGTACAAGTGCAAAACCTCCTTAACTACAGCATCACCCAGCTTGCCGAGCACCAAATTTACAATGGTCTCAGCCATCTAGCTTAATTCTCTGTTGTATGTGTGAGCTGAAACGAGCGAGTGATATATCAAAGAAATTTGAGAGTGGATATATATTTTGGGTGGTCGAATTGGAAGAGCGCCGAGAGGAGAGTGTCACGTTCCCAAATCGAATTAGAAGAAAACGGTGTCAATTTTGAGGAGACGAGTCTGGGCAGCAAAATAAATAAAGATAAGAGGGACTATGGGACTATGGGACTATGGGACTATGGGACCCATCGAACAATTAGAGAAACATCTCTTTCTCTCTCTAAATCGAGAGTGAGGTGTTACGGAAGAATTTTTTTTATAGAATTCGTAATCTTCAAGAATATGGAGAAGTATGTGAGGAGGCAATATTAAGTGTAAGAATATGGAAAAGGAGAATTCGTAATATTAAGTGCAAGAATATGGAAAAGTATATATGTGAGAGAGGACCATAATAAGTGCAAGAATCTGAAAAAGGAGCATAACTATCACTTTACACTTTGCAGCACATGCAGCGGATAACTATTACTTAAAAAGATGGGCCTTAATATTCTATGTACCAAATCTTTTTAAGAGAATCTAAATTATTACTTACTTTGCTTTACTAAAAGTGATTTTAAATTACTTTATACTACCGTTTTTATTGTGGCTGTTTTTTTTATAGTAAAATATACAACAATAACAAAATAAGTTTCCTTATTCTTGATAATTGCATAGTTAAACGTGACAACTACTTGAACAAATTAATCTTTTTCAATTTACCAAATGTTTTTAAAAGGATCAAATAGACACTTTTTAGTGAAATACATTTTCTCCATTTTTTATAAAGTGAGTTAAAACTTTCTACTTTAGTAAAAAGCATGTTAATTATTTGTCTAATAAAATTCTCTTATCTTATTTTTTGGGAAAGAAGTTGCCTAATAAAATTGTATTAAAATTGGAAATATCCGAGACATAATCCAATTAAATAAGATTTTTAAAAATAATAATAGTCGGCCCAAAAAAACCAAAATATCCGACCCAATATAATAGCTATATATTTTCCTCAGCAGGTAGCATGTTCATTAATTATCTTTTTTCTCCCTTTATCTAATCATTTTATATAGGAACAATGGACAACTGCTTGCTATAGTACAATACAACAAAAAAATATCTACGTGGGTGTTCGGTGGGGATAGATTAAGCCTCCCTAGAGTTCCTTAACATCTTACAAAGTCTTAAGTTTGTCGAACAAGTGCTTCCTTACAAAGTTTAAAACCACTTTCTTAGTCCTCCTTTTGTCCACTTTTTTTAAGCTTGTCCAAGATTTTAAGTCTTGATTCTACATGGTTTGTACATTTTCTTATAAGAAATGGAGAGGAAACATATGTTCCTATGAGAAATGGAGAGGAAAGAGGTCGGAATAACAGAAGAGGAAAGAAGTAACCATTTAGAATTAGTTAAATTACTTATTGTCATTATTTATTTTTGTTGAAGGCCCATGAAGCAATGTCCCCACTTCTATTCATGACAAATTACAAGCAAGCTCAAGCCCATAATTTATTTGCATGAAGTATATTCAAGATTTTTCTAAAAACAACCAAACAAAATATCTTGTAATGTAGATTGTACACTAATTAAACGTATCCCAATCATATCATAGTTTGATAGCTTAGAGCATCTACATCTCAGTACTTTGTGTAAGTTTCTAAATAACTGTTAATCACTTTTTAGAAACTAAGATCTCTAAAGTTTCTAACTCTCACATTCCTGAAACTAATTTTAGAATTTCTATTAAGCCACGTCAGCAACAAATTAAAAAGGATAAATAATTTGAGCCAATCATTTGATCAGCATGGAATTTATAAACAGTTTCTTAATAAGAAACTTTACTGCATAGTTTTTAAATCCGGATG
Organism: Carex kokanica; assembly: GCA_025461125.1. Taxonomy (NCBI): domain Eukaryota; kingdom Viridiplantae; phylum Streptophyta; class Magnoliopsida; order Poales; family Cyperaceae; genus Carex; species Carex kokanica. Next base: position 491,965 of record JAJGRX010001215.1, on the reverse strand, counting down.
AGAGATCATGAGTACAAAATCCGGATGGGAGAAATAATTTGTTGTATTACAAGGATATTAAATAGTTGGATAGCTTGACTTCCAATCTTTACATAAAAATAAAAATACTTCTACATTTTTGAAACTGAATTAGAAATTGTCACGTCATATCAGATTAGAAACACTAAAGTGATAATTGGCAAAGTTTGGTAGGTGTCAATTCTGTCTGTCTGGCATCCACTGTTCACACTTCACACCCGCTTTTACTTTTCTTTTTCTTTTTTTTATGAAATCCTTGGCAGGGGCGAACTTCTCTCTCTCTAGACTCCAGGCTACCTCGCTTCTTCATTGGATTGCTTATTCGTCGTTGATGCTTCTCTCTCTTGAGTCTTGAACAAGGTCTCTCTCTGTCTCATTTTTTCTTTTATTTTCTTTGAATTGAAGCAAGATCGATTTTTTTCTCTCTCCCTCTTCTCAGTCTCATTTCTAAATTTGGTAATTTGATAGAAATAATTTTCCTTTTAATTTTTACCCTACTGAGTTTCAGAATTACAGAATCAGAACAACGAAAAGAATATGAAGGCATGCTAGAGGAGTAACTTGGAATTCTTGAATATAAGAGGCGAACTAGCTAATCTTATGAAATAAGGTAATGATTTTTTTTTTAAATCTTGAATGTTTCCGTGTTTCATTATAACATTCTCTAATCTGAATTGTATCATTGTATAATTACTTCTATTAATACATTATGAGTACTGTTACAATAATTACTATCAATTTATAATTTTTATTATAATAGTTAAATCGGTTTAATATTCAAGTTTATTACACACCAAGTTTTCAGTTTTCTTATCTTCTTTGATAATTGAAGACCAAAAAACTTGAATTGATAAATAGCTGGAGTTACTACATCTAACCAAAGAATCTACAATATCAACATTTTGTTTTATACTATTGTTGTGATTGTGAAATCTGACTTTTGATTTCCTTCTTTTATTTGTTTTCTTTTTCTAATTTGCAGCTGTAGTTGCTAAACTGGATTCAACTGTTTCTTTTCTGAATTGCTTGTGCTATCTTTACTTCATCTGCGCACTGTTTCAGGTTTGTGTGTTACACTTTTTTTGTATATTTTGCCTTACCAATACTAGTACTTTTTGAACCGCCCAACAATAAGAAATGCTATGGATTAGAACATCAATTTTGCATCTTAGGATGACACCTTTTAGAAAGCATGTCAACAAGAAAATCCATTAATTCCATACTATTAGAGTCATTTTAAAGGCAAGAAACACATGCAATTGATTTTAATATAGAACTCTACGGAAATATTACAATAAAATTGAAATATAAAATTTTAGTTTCATATATTAACTATAGACAAATGGAAAAATGGGAAATTGGGAAGCAAATATACCTGCTTATTTTCACAATCAAGTTCTCGCTTTATTTCCCATGTAAGGCTGACAAGAGCCACCAACATGGTACAGTAGTGATGATATATCCACCTAACAAAAGTACAAGTGTATCTTTTTGTATACTCAAAACACAACTTAATATTACAATTAGAAGATCAAGGCAAACTGCCGCAACCAGGGACAAATGTCACTTCCATTAATTCTCAAAATGTTCTCTTACAATGCTAAGTTTGTATACAAATATAGCAGCCGTTCTTATTGTAAATAACCATTTCTCCTTGAAAAAATATTGTGAATATAAGAACTGGAAAGATAACATATGCTGCTAGAATTTGTTTTATTGTACTTTTACTTGGTACAATTGAACTGGTAAAGCCCGGAAGCATCCATTCCAGATCTAAGACCTCAAAACAAGCTAAGTCGATGGGAAGTGAAGAAACGAGAAAGCAGTTCTATCCTGCACAGAGAGATGATTACTTTGTAAAATTACAAAAAAAAATTATAAAAGAAAAGGGGCACAAATGATGATGAAATTAAAACAATCTGTTATATTTATATGAATATGAGATAGCGTGGCTCCTGTATTATATGTAGTATTCTTCTTTAATTTTAAGCTTCTCCTCTTTTCCTTGCAACATGCACATCTACTGCTGGTCCAAGAAACATCTTTAGAAACCGACCTAATAATTCAAAACAAGTTTCACATAATTATTTCGATAATCAATTTAATCAACAACAAGAAGCTCATTTCCCTTCAAACCCCCCATGTGTTCTCTCTGATTGAGCTCTATCTCACAGCTAGCAATTGAAATGCGTGAGGTGCATATGAGCATATCTTCTACAATCTCACAGCTTACTGAACAATATCCATACCACTTTTTATATTTATTTTACTTTATTACTATTTTTGTTTTAATTCACTATCTAATCCACTTCTATAACTAAACTGCTCTTGCAGTTCTGAATCACAGCCGAAACTTTCAGCGTCTTCTGAGACAAAAGACGCAAGGAGACAGCTATTTGTAGAACAACCATCAAAAAAGCCACGAACAAGGTAATAAAATCCTATATTCGTATAATATTAAACTGTACAAAAATCTTCATTTAACACAACCCAAAAAACTATTTTAGGGTTTTTAGGATGACTGCTCTACATGGGTTTTTAGATTGTCTGTTTAAGAACCCAACAAAACTGTTTAGAGTTTTTACAAAAACCTTTTAACAACCATTTATAATCATATCATCTACAAAACCCAACTACTCCTCATTTACACCTTTCTTACATACGCAGCTCATAAATTTCCAACACCTTCACCTCACCAATCTTACACAGACCATCCATGAAACCCTACACTCCAAACCCTAGACCCTAAACCCTTCTTGTATTAATTTGTCCTTGTGATAGCAAATCAACAAAACACAAGTTAAATTTTCTGATCTAAAAATCACCAATCTTCATAACTTAGTCCACATATCTACAGCTTATATTGAAATATGAAACATTCTGATTTTCTGAATTATGGATCAGTCCTAATTTACTATTTAGGGCCTCTCATTTTGAAATTTTATTTTATATATCATTACAGGAAAAAAAATATTTTTATACACTTTATCCTTTCTTAATCCAAAATAAAATGTTCAAACATTACCACACATTTTGAAACAAACTAATACAATTTCATAGTCCCGCAACAGTGAAGAGGGCAAAGGAAAAGAAAAGAGCACAAAAGGGATTGTAAAGAGAACACTTGCAGTTGCTTTCTTAGGAAAAAAAAAACTGCCTTTGGCAGTATTGTAACAAAAGGGATAGCATGCTATTATATAACACTTATCCCTCCTCCAAACATAGATCATAGGCTAATATTAATTTACATCAAGTAGTTAGATGACATAATGCTACTTTCATATGTATAGTTTTTGTTATATTTAGACACAACTATTCCAACCATTCAAACTTTACATTTTTGTAATGTCCCTATAGAACTTCTTAATTTATGGTGTATATAACTATAAACATTCTATACATTTTTCCATACACCTTGAATGCAATTGCCGAAGCAATGCGAGGCACCCATCTAGTATTTTTAGTTTGGTGAATTTCCCTACAGCTTTACATAAAAAAAATAGAGATGGAGGTGTTTAGTTGGTCGTTGATTTATACGGCTATATGAGTAAAGCTAGCTTGCACTATGCTCACCAAGAAGTCTTGGTGAGCATAAATCTATCAGATTGGCTTCGAACGACGAATCCAAACTGTTGAAACTGATCTACTTCATGAGTGGTGTGTACATGCAAAATTTTCAAATTTTTTTAATTCATTTAGTACAAAGTCAAGCGGTCAAAAAATAATGAAAAATGAATGTATTAAAATAACTCATAAACCTTCATTTTTTTTTACCACTTGACTTTGTACTAAATGAATTTGAAATTTTTACATGTACAAGCATCACTCGAGAAGTAGATTGGTTTTAACGGTTTGGATTCATTGTTTGCAACCAATTCGATAGATTTTGGAGTTATGCTCACCAAGCGTTCTTGGTGAGCATAGTGCACGCTAGCTTTACTCGTAAATCCTCCCTACGGACATATCACTGAAAAAAGGGTCATAAATTCAATGGGAATCGTATCTTATATACAAAAGTAATTAATTTCCTACGGGAAGTTGCAACTTGCAAATTGATAGTTAAAATTCCAGATTTTCATATTAAATTATTTTAAACCGAACGGTCCAAATCAATCATAAGTTCCCATTCAAGGAATTTTGTCGGACAATCTGAATATCAGAACCGATTAATAGAAATACAGTCACCCAACTTATCAAACTTAGATATTAAAGCAGATTGATTTAATTTTAGAAATTATGCATCACATATTCCACTAAATTGAGATTCAAAATTCATGATAAAACTTTAATTCTTAAAACTGTATTATTTTATAAATAAATAAATAATTATCATTTTAATATTAAACAAAAAAATTCAGCTAAATTGAGAAAAATGTTAAATTTGACAGATGTTACATTAATTTTATCTAAATTAATCCCATTATGTATACTATCTAAAATGTCATTTTTTTAAAGCATTACAACACAAATACTGACATATATACAAGTATAGATTTTGACAAAACATATTAATTTCAACAATTTGTTTATATATATGTTATAATTTGTTCGTCCTCTTAACTCAATTGACATAATTGTTGCTTTTGGTAGGTCTGAAAAACCATTGCAATGAGCAACAATCAAAAGGAAGCCAAGTTAAAGGCCAGAGCCAAGTTAAAGGCCAGTACTGCAGATTTGGTCGGGCCACTATTGAAACGCCTTGAACTAGCCAAGGAGAAAGTTCCTGAGAACTCGGAGACGGAGAAAGTCATCAACCAAATTAACACAGATATTGTAAATACAAAAGATATTATTGATAGTAGAGGAAACTGGGACACAGAGCTAATTGGTTACTTTGGAGAGATAGAAAGACAAATTGATTACTGGGTTGATCATAATAAAATGACTGAATGGGATGAAACTGTAAGGGCCAATCTAATAAATGTTCATGATCGGCTATCACGGAATCTAATAGTGAATCCTCCGAAGGCTGGCACCAAACCTCGTGAAAAGGCATCTGATTTGCTTCAGAATGCCACAATACCTGAAATCGGGGAGCCGTCAAATAAAGGTTATCAAGAGCACGAATGCTCCATGGATCAAAAAATCCACGTGACCTACCTGAGGAGTTTCTTGAATAGCCTTGCCATTTTTCCAGAAAACACAGAACTGAAGAAGAGATTCCTGATTTACTGGTGGACTGGTCTGAGGCTTTTAACTTCTAGGCAATGTAAGGGGTATACAAGTATAGAAGAGTATTGTGAATACGTCTTTTCTGAGCTGGTGCACGAGGGCGTTCTCATACCAGCACATATCAGAGAGCATAATCAAGTAGTCGACAGCTGCACCATCGAACCTGCAATTCATAAGCGGTTGATCTCTACCTGGGAGAGGGACAAGCTTATTTCTCAGAAAAGGGAAAGGGAAGAAGGCACTTGGCACTTATATGGAAGTCGACAGTGGAAAAGTGGACTACTAAATCTAGACCATAGGTATCTCAATTCCAAGGACATAATGGACATTAGCAGCCAGAATCACTTGTCAGCGGTTCAACTTGGTAGTTGGCGTTACACAAACACAGAGGTTCACAATGGGGTCAAGGAAGAGCACATTGAGGTTGACGAAACCGATTTCTTAAAGAAGTTGGGAGAAACGGTGACCTACCTTAGCTTGCAAGGCATTTCGAGGATAGAAGAGCTTCATGAATCAATTGGGAAGCTAGAAAACTTGATAATACTAGATCTCAGGTCTTGTCATAATTTGGAATATTTATCACAGAAACCAAGGTCCACAATGAAACCAAAATTAATAAGACGGGTGTTACCCCGAGAAAACATGTTTAAGAACCTAATGGTTTTAGATATTTCAGAGTGCTACCTGTTAGATATTATGCCAAAATGGATATCTGAGCTATATAATCTAGAGGTGTTAAAAGGTTTTGTAGTTGGCAGCGTGGGAAATCAGTCATGCCAGCTAGCTGATCTCTCAAAGCTGACTCATCTTAGGAAGCTCAGCATTAGAATTGGCAGCAAGCATTTGGCTTCTGAAGATTTTAGTGGCTTAAAATCTCTAAACAAACTTTTGGTGTTGACCATTATATGGGGAGAAAATAAGTCCAATAATGCGATGCCAACCTCTTTCCCAGAGAATCTAGAAAAGTTGGATATCAGATGTTATCCAGAAGCTGAGGCATCAAAGCTGCTGATTGCTGAAAACCTGAAAAAGTTGAAGAGATTATATATTAGAGGTGGGAAGCTTACTAAAATTCCATACAGTGATAACTGGGAAGTGGAGATATTGCGTCTCAGGTTCTTGACAAATTTGGAAACCGACTGGAATGAGCTCAAGCCCTCATTTAAGAATTTACAGTACGTAGAATATGTGGAATGTCCAAAGCTCAAGAACTTTCCCGGGGATAAGTGTCGTTGGATTAAGGAGAAGGATGAGCATTTTCAAAGCCCCAATGAGACAGTCAATCAGTCATGAGGCTTTTTCAAGGGGAGATGATGCAATTTGCCCTGCTTTCGAATTAACTTCTATCAGTTTTATATATGTTGTTGTTATTGTTCTTAGTACTAGTAGTAGTAGTAGTTGTTGTGAGAGTGGTACTAGTAGTATTTTCTTTTTTCATACAGACCACAATAAATAATGATTCCTTCTTCATGAGCAGTAGTGTGTTAATGATTTCACAAGTTTTTTCAGCATGACTGGTTTGCTGGTTTAGGAAAGGGTGTGGCAATTTTTTTATGTGGTCTCCTGTGTTTAGAAGAAATTATATATGAAAGAGTTCAAATCAATGAGCGCTTTATGCAAAGCCCATCTCAATTCTCAGAAAAAAGTGGTTTGCTGCCTTAAACCGCCTATTCCCGCCCGAGTAACTTTTTGTTTCAATACTATATATTCTGCAATTCTACATATAAATGAACCTTCTCTTATGTTTGTCACTTTTTTTTTGTCTTCCAGAGATGAATAAAATGGTTGTATTTTTTATCTTTTTTATGAATACTTCTCTTATGGTTTAATTAATTTGTTGAAATTTGGGACGTGTTGTTCATACTTAGTACTGGAATGTGCAATCAAAGCTATATACCTTAAATTATTCTGTTGCATGCTTATATTTTTGTGAGAAATTACAAAAACATTTTTAGTAGATTGCAATTCTATACATTAGTTGTTTTAGCCTTCTGCAATGTGGATTCTAATAGTTAACCTTTCTCGAATCTCAGTATTGTACCAGTGCAGTACCAGTATATAAAGTGTGGCATTACGAACTGGAACCATACCAGTAATTGATCCACCTAATAGTAGAGCTGGTGCACCATCCTAAGAGAGCAAACCATCAATTCACTTTGAAAGAAAAATAATAAATATAAATATCTATGCAACAAGTGTAGATGTGAAAGCAAATCCAAACTAAATTGATATACTTGAAGATATGATTATTAGACTTCTTTCAAATAGTTTGATGGAATTGTGGATTCTGATAATATTATCCCTTTGTATGACTACATGATAGAAAATTTCCGGTGTGGCAAAAAGAACTAATTGCATGTGTAAGTACTAGAATTCAGTTCAATTGCAAGTGCATGTATTGTAACCTGCTGCTCTTTTTAGTTCACTTGCAACCAAGCCAGGACATGAACTGACATTGCACTTGTACCAGACTGGTACAGGCTAAATTTGCTGGTTCTGGCATGTTTTCTGGTGTCAGAATTTCAATATGTTGTTTGCTCAAAATTCGGACTTTGATTCTAATCCAGAGTTTCAAACTTTAAGAATTGACGAAAATTTTGATTTATGGAACTTACTTTTTAGGGAAAAGATTTTTTTCCCCCGATCTCATCCCCCGTTCGTCCCCCGCGCGGTTAATTTCCTTATCCACTCGTATAACTGCCTTATCCGCCGTAATTTCCTAAGATCCACCGCCTTATCCCAAAACGATCTTTAGCGCCGTAATTTCCAGAGATCAACTGTCTCAACCGCCGGTGTTCGTCGCCATATTTTGAATTTCAAAATTCAGAGGCATCGCTCTCTTCTAAAAGGCGATTCTCACGCGATTTCGCTTCTCCAGCACCCGTCGGAGTCGGAGCTCTCTCTCCGTCGGTTTGTTCCAGTCGATGTTCCAGGGCGCTCCGGCGATCTTGCATCACGCCTTTTAGAAGACAGCGGAGTTGCTTCTCTCGCTCCGACAGTTTCTCTCAGTCGATCTTCAAGAACTCTCCGCCGGTGTTGCTTCTCTCGCTCCGACAGTTTCTCTCAGTCGATCTTCAAGAACTCTCCGGCGATCTTCTATCACGCTCCAGCGATTTTTTTCACGTGTTCTCGCTCATAGCAAGGTGAATATATTATTTCATAGCAATGAATACTTTTTTTCAGGGAAAGCTATACTTTTGCTGTCATTGTGAACTGTACAAACTCATGCGAGAACTACTTTACTGAATGGGACTGTGATTTCTTTTCTGATCAAGTGCGATTTCTTTTCTGAACTGTCAGATTGTTCACTATAAATACAATTGCGATTTCTACTTTATATACAATTTTCTACTTTATAGATCTGTCAGATTCTTCACTATAGTTCACTATACTCATGCGATCGTTTTCTACTTTATATATTTGTGATAAATACTGGAACTGAATGTTATATGTAGTTCTTTCATTCTTATCTTTATTTTCATCATCGATTGAATATTTTATTTTCAAGAAATATATGTTGTAAGGGTGAATATATTATGTCATATCAATGATTACTTTATTTCATAGAAATGAATACTTTCTGTTATAACAGTGAACTCTTAGGTAGAAATACTTTCTTTCATATCAGTGAAATATTTTATTTCCATAGCAATGAATACTTTCTTTGATATCAGTTAATACTCTTACATAGAAATACTCTTAAAAGTACTTTAGTTTATAACAATGAATACCTTCATAACAGTGAACTCTTATGTAGTCTTACTTTCTTTCATATCAATGAATACTCTCAGTCAATAACAATGAATACTTTATTTTATAGCAGTTAATACTCTTATGTAGATAACAATGATTACTTTTTTTGTTAGCAGTGAACTCTTAGGTAGAAATACTTTCTTTCATAGTAGTGAATACTTTCTTTCATACCAATGATTATTTTGTTTACTAAGCAGTGAACATGAAAATTCAAATCAGTGCCAATTTGAATAAATTATTATATTTTAATTGTTGATTGATTTGTTTTTATTTTTTTGTTAATTTTCAGGATGGATTTTGACCTCAATCAAAAATTTGGAGATGATTTGCTGATGCAGAATAGTAATGGAGAAGTTGATGAGGTGTATCTCTATCAATATTTCGAAGAGGTGCATCGTGCAAATGAAGCAATTAATGATGAGGTTGGTATGAGAGAGAATATCTTTGAGTGGGATTTGAACATGGAACCAATGGTGGAAGGGCAACCAGAGGATTGTGAAGTTGAAGAAGCAGTTGGTGAAGTAGGTGTTTTGGATGAGGAAGATCATGAATTAAGTGCACCGGCAGTTGGTGATCGGTTTGACTCGATTGAGGAAGCATATCAATATTATCAGCTTTTTTCAAAGCAAGTTGGTTTTTCAGTAATTAAAAGATCAAACCATAAGAGGGATAACCAAGTCAACCATTACTGTCTTGCATGTGCTAAACATAAAATGGCAGAAGTATGTACTGATGGTCCGTTCCCGGAGAGAAATAGGGCTGTTGTAGGTACAGGTTGTAGGGCATGTGTAAAATTGAAAGATCCCGATTTGTCCGGAAGATGGGTTGTAATAGAAGTAATTCTGGAGCACAACCATGTTTTACAACCCGAATCAGCATTTCTCATATCTGGTTTTAGATATATCCCAAAGAGATACCAGGATCTTTTGGAATTTAATGAAGATCAAGGTTTGGCGGTGTCAGTTAATATTAATTTAGTAATCAGAAGTGCTGGAGGTTATATGAAGTGCCCTTTTACTCGTAAAGATGCCCGAAATCATGTAGACAAATACAAGAGGAATAAATTAGAGGTTCTTGGGGGAGACGATGCTATTCTGATTTTTGAGTATTTTCAAAACAAACAGATTATTGATCGTAACTTCTTCTATGCTTACGATTATTCAAAAGAAGGTCGTTTGTGGAGCATTTTTTGGTCTGATGGGCGAAGTCGGGCAGCGTATAAGTATTTCCATGATGTTGTTGTTTTGGATGCTACATACTTGACAAATAGGTAATAATCATCTAATTATTTGTTTTCCATGATGTTGTTGTTCTGTATAGCTTTACTTATGTTTTATTTAAGAACAAATATTGTTTGTTAGATTTTTCTAGTTGCTTGTCTTACAATGAATACTTTATAATTCTGTTAAGCACACTTGCAATACCTGTTATTAGTACTGCATATATGTCTTCTGTAGAATTACTTTGTTCTGTATTGTTTTTTTAAATCATTATCAATATTTTGTCAGGTACGATATGCCACTCGTATTATTTGTTGGTGTAAATCATCATGGTCAGTCTATCATATTTGCTTGTGCTTTACTTGGAAGGGAGAGTGAAAAAGATTACAAATGGTGCATTGCCAGGTACAAACCATAATTAATTTACATTTAGTTTCATGTGTAATTATGAATACATATTGTGGTTATAATTATGGTGTTAGGAGTGAATATACTCACAAAATTGTTAGTAATGAAACCTTTCGTGATTACTTGTTAATACTTTATTGAATAGGTATGAATACTTTCATGATTAGGTATGATTACTGTTTTCTGATAGCAAAATTGTTTATATTTTTAGGTTTTTGGAATGTATGGGTGGTGTTAGACCAGGTTGTATATTGACGGATCAGTGTGGAAGCATTGAACTAGGTGTCAAACATATTTTTGGTCCTGACACAGTTCATAGATACTGCTCATGGCATATTTTACATAAGCTTACCACTAAATGGGGACGAGTTGATAATAAAGGTTGGAAAAGTAAACAGGTTAAGAAAGTAGTGTATCAGTCTCAGACCAGACAGCAATTTGAGCAAAATTGGCTGAAGTTAATGGATGAATACGGGAAGCAGAATGATCCCTGGTTTAAGGGTATATATGAAATACGAGACAAGTGGGTTCCAGCATTTTTGAATACACAATTCTGGGCTGGTATGACTACTACACAACGTGTAGAAAGCATGAATGCACTGCTGAAAACGTATCTGACAAGGAGAGAGAGCCTTAAAGATTTTGTTAACAGTTTTGAAGAAGCTCTAATAAATATTTGGGAGAGAGAGCACAAAGCTGATCATGAGTCCAAGTATAAAGCTCCTAAATTGCATTCTGATTTACCTATGGAGTATCAATTTCAGGAGAGGTATACAAATGACATTTTCCTCAAATGTCAACAGCAGTTTAAATTGTGTATCAACTTGTCATGCAAATTAATTGAGGAAAAGCAAGGAGAAGCCCTTTACATTGTCAGTGATTGTTCTGACAACACATTCCATGTTGTATATAAGAGGTCTTTAAAAGAAATTTTTTGTGTCTGTGGAATGTTTGAAGTAATGGGGATTGTGTGTTCACACTCGATTGAGGTCCTAAAGATGGAAAAGGTATTTTTTATTGATGAGAAATACTTTGTCGATCGTTGGAGGAAGGACTTCCATCGTGAAAATTTGACGATATGTTACCCCTCACATCCTACTTTACCTGAACATAACAGGTATGAATAATTCACATTAGAAATTTTAACATTTGTAGTTACAAAGATGAATACTTATCATAATAATTTTGTCTTTCCCTTTTTGTTTTTTCCTTTTTTTAGGTTGTATCAGTTGACCATCTCAACAAATGCAATAATCCAAGATTTGCTTAACATTGGAAGTCGTGATGAGCATTTGTATACTGCTGTTGTTAATGGTTTGAAGGAATTGAGATGTAAAATAGCAGGTCTGCAGTTTTTTTTAATAATATTTTGGTCATTAACTATTTTTGCAGTTGTATTGTAATCTATATTTTGTATGAAATCAACAAATATAGGTGGTGAACAGAATAATAAAAATCTCAATTCTGGAGTTGATGAAAGTTCTTCTAAAAAGAGAAAGAAAAGGAGACCTTCAACAGGCGAAGGAGCTGCACAAGATGTTACAACAGCAAGAAGACTACCTGGTAGTGCAGGTATGAATACTTGTTTATGAAAAAATGAATAATACTTGTTTCTGACAAAAAAATTTAACATTGAAGAGAAATTTCATTACAGGTGAAGTAATTCCTCGTGAAATTGGTAGTGAGCCAGTTGTTAATGCAACTTCAGGCACAAGTACAATAACAGGTGTAAATTCTTCTTTTTTACCGTATAAAATATGCAGTACAAGTAATTGCCAACAGAACTGATTAATACTTTTTTTTCTGATGTGGATGAAAACTATCTTTATTCCAGTTGAGGAAGTGCATCCTGAAGAAAACAGTGAAGCATTGGTTCATGGAATTCAATCTTCTACATCTGTTGAACAAGAACCTACTGTTGCTGCAAATTCATTAGTAAATTGTCCACCATCTTTTCCTTTGCTACCACCTGCTAAGTCAAAAAGAAGGGGACGGCCTCGAAATAGTACTATTAAGAACAAACTGGACATTGCTGTGAAGGCCATGATAGATAAGAATAAGAAGAAGAAGGAGGAAGAAAGTGTTCCAAAAGAAAATATAAAGAAAAGGAAAAGAAAAGTTGTTGAAGGAGAAGAAAGTGGATTGCCTAAATAGAAAGGAAAAGGAAAACAAGAGAACGAACCGAAAGAATAATAGAATAGTTATTACAATAGTTTTAGCAAAGATGTAAATAGAAACTATTATATGGCTAATTCATTTTTTTATACACATTTATATGATTACTTTGGAGTTGTAATTAATAAGTGAATATTGCCTTTTTTTACATTTTTTATAGATTTGTGTTTGTTTTACTTTTCTACTATAAAGGAACCTATTTTTGATTTGTGGCTGTTCAGTTCAAAGTTGCTTCAAATTTATTAGTTGTATGTTATTAGAATGAACAGTTTTATATATAGGAATGAATACATGCTAATACACATATGAATATAATTAAAAGAGTTTATGGCGAAGGGTTGCCTTGCATAATGTGAAAGGTTGCTTCAAAAAAGTAGTTATGGCGTTTTAAAGAAAAAATAGTTTCAAGTATACATATGAACAAATCATACAACAGATATGAATACTTTATATAACATATATGAATAATTTACATGCGACATATTAATATAAGAAAGGTCGCCTGAAACATTATAAGAAAGGTTTCCTTGGGTAATGTGGAAGGTCGCCTCAAAAATTATAAAAGCAGATGTTCTCTCTTTGTTACAGAGTGTCTTCAGTATAACCAACCTTTCTTTCGTTCTAATGGCTAACATAAAAGAAGAACACGATGAACCTTATGATGACCCTCCGCCAGCAATCCCACCAGGGTATGAGGGACCACCTCCAAATTATAGGAGGAACTGGCCATGGCCACCACAGATAGTGCCACGTCGCAGCCCAAGAGGCCATCCACCACCCAAGCCGTACATCCGTAAGATCCGAAGGGGCCATCCACCATGCAGGGTTAATGTTAAAGAAGAGCCAAATTTATAGTTAATTTATAGTTAATTTAGTGTCTTATTATGCATGCGTGTGTATTATCAAATTTGTTTATGTATTAACAAATTTCTTATGTAATGTACTGGTTTAATACTTTTGTGTACAAAGATGAATACTCTCATTCATAAATATGAATACTCAAAACTATACGAATAAATAGTTAAATAACAATTTCATACAATTCAATATGGCGTCTAACATGCTACAAATGAATATGTCGACTAACAAATATGAATACTTTGTGTTATGTTTCATTTTTGGTTACATTTTTGTTTATTACATTTGTTTTGTTATATATCAATATATTTTGTTTTTGAATAATTAAAGAAGAAAATTTAAGAAAAAAAAGAAGAAAAGAAATGGAGACTGTTTTACAAAATTAAATGGAGACGTTCTTAAAATTAAACATTATTTCTCAAGTGAAATGGAGAAGGTCTTCAAATTAAATGGTCCCTACCGTATTTCAAATATATATATATCTATTGCACCTTTTCCATTTATTTTGTTGCGCCATTTCGAAACGTTGCATCCGATCACTTGGTTCCTCACTTGAACCAAGTCGGAGTTCGTACTCTATCACCGCTCAATGTGAATACATTATAGTGCCACACTTACACCTTCGATCGAACCCTTTCGTCATTCTCCGACCGATATCCTAGGGTTTTCGTCTTGCGCCATTTTCACAAAATCATTTCGAAGTTCTCCGACAAATTCCCTTTCAGCATTTCGAAGGTTTCCGCCATTAACAGCTCGCAATCCTCCTCCATTTTCGTCAATCCTCCTCCATTTTCGTCAATCCCCCGACGTTTTGAGATGGTTTTATTTCCAGAGGATATAAAAACTGAAACCGAAGGATTGTCACAGCAACCGGTTGAAAGTGAAGCCGAAGCACCACCGCCTGAAAGTGAAGCCGAAGCACCACCGCCTGAAAGTGAAGTAGAAGAAAAATCAATCGGTGCTCCTGAAAATGAAGGTATAGTCTCTAGATCTATTAATTTTTTTTTTTAAAAGTATTCATTAGATTTGCATGTTCCTGTAGTTAGATTTTAATCAACTTTCCATTTATGGGTTAAATCAACTTTCCATTTTTGGTAATATGAACTTAGTGTTGGCTTATATGTAGTATTTATTATTTAATTACTAGATACTGTTTCAGAGAGTTATTTAAATACAGTTTCGTCCTCGAAATTAGTTTTTTATATATATTAGAGTTGAATACTTTTAGATTTTCTGTGGAATATATTGTAATTCAGCAATGAATACTTGGTCTATCAACTGTTGGATACTTTGTAAGTAAAGTGTTGTAGTTTTAATTATTTTTGAAAAACTATTTTTGAAACTGTATCTGTTAGGAACAAATACTTTATATTTGAGGAATGAATAATATATCTGTTACGAATGAATACTTGTTATGTATGCTTAAATTGAATTTCATTAATTAAGTACAAAATTAGTTGTACTTAAATCATTACTGTTATTTATGAATTTGCATGTTTGATAAGTTCTTTACTTACTAAAATTAGTTGTACAAAATGTTATTTATGAATTTTATATCTGTTATGTTTAATATAGGATATCAAGGATTGTCACATCAACCGGTTGAACCACCGACTGAAACTGAAGCCGAAGCACCACCGCCTGCAGTTGAAAGACCAATCGGTGAAAGTGAACTGGAAGAAAAAACAATCGGTGTTCCTGAAAATAAAGGTATAGTCTCTAGATTTGCATGTTCCTGTAGTTAGATTTTAATCAACTTTCCATTTATGGGTTAAATCAACTTTCCATTTTTGGTAATATGAACTTAGTGTTGGCTTAAATCATTACTGTTATTTATGAATTTGCATGTTTGATAAGTTCTTTACTTACTAAAAATTTATTTTCATTTCACTTGTTAAAAATATAGGATATGAGGATTTGTCACATCAACCGGTTGAACCACCGGCTGAAACTGAAGCCGAAGCACCACCGCCTGCAGTTGAAAGACCAATTGGTGAAAGTGAACTAGAAGAAAAAACAATCGGTGCTCCTGAAAATGAAGGTATAGTCTTTATGTTGCTGTAGTTAGATTTGTATTTAAAAAAAGTATTCATTAGATTTGTATTTCCATGTTGCTGTAGTTAGATTTTAATCAATTTTTCATTTATGGGTTAAATCAACTTTCCATTTTTAGTAATATGAAGTTAGTTTTGGCTTATATGTAGTATTTATTCTTTAATTTCTAGATACTGTTTAGAGACTTGCTTCACTGTGTGAATACTTTATTCAGAAATTGTATTTGATAGGAATGAATACTTGATATTTGAGGAATGAATAATATATATGTTAAGAATGAGTATTATGTATGTTTTAATGAAATTTCATTTTTGAAACAGAACAAGGGCAATCTCATCAAGAAACTGAACAGCCAACACAGCAAGGGCAATCTCAAATGGAAACTCAACAGCAAACTGAGATAGTTAATCCTACAGGGTTGAAACGACGTAGGGGAGGACAACTAGGTCATAAGAAAGGTAATTTATAACTTAATTTTATTGATTGTAACTTCATAGAAATGAATTCATTTCTTTTGTAACTTCATAGAAATGAATACTTTATTTCATAGCAGTGAACTCTTTCATAGCAGTATTTACAAGTATAGGGCAGACAAAATAGATAGTAAGGAATGAATACTTTTATTCATAGAAATGAATACGTTTTTTCATAGGAATGAATACTTTACTTCACAGAAATGAAAACTTTCTTTCATAGGGATTTAATCTTTTTGATGTAATGGTGAATATATTATTTCATATCAATAAATATTTTAGTTCATATCAATTAATACTTTCTTTTGTAACTTCATAGAAATGAATACTTTATTTCATAGCAGTGAACTCTTTCATAGCAGTATTTACAAGTATAGGGCAGACAAAATAGATAGTAACTAATGAATACTTTTATTCATAGAAATGAAAACTTTATTTCATAGGAATGAATACTTTATTTCATAGGAATGAATACTTTACTTCATAGGAATGAATACTTTACTTCACAGAAATGAAAACTTTCTTTCATAGGGATTTAATCTTTTTGATGTAATGGTGAATATATTATTTCATATCAATAAATATTTTAGTTCATATCAATTAATACTTTATTTCATAGCAGTGAACTCTTTCATAGCAGTATTTACAAGTATAGGGCAGACAAAATAGATAGTAACTAATGAATACTTTTATTCATAGAAATGAAAACTTTATTTCATAGGAATGAATACTTTATTTCATAGGAATGAATACTTTACTTCATAGAAATGAAAACTTTCTTTCATAGGTGATCCTCCTTTCAAAACAAAGAATACTGTATTGTTTTTGTATGAATTTGATTTTATATGTTAGAAATTATGTACTTGTTTTCTGATCGTGCTAAAATTTTTTTGTAGGTGATCCTCCTATAAATCGAAGGGCATCAAACTCTTGTATAAAGAATAGATGTGTAGTTGATGCTGCAATGAAATTCTTTCATAAGAAAGTGTTGCCTAAATTAGACCGTGACCACATCAAGCTGTTAGCAAGAACACCCTTTCTTCACTTGTTTGCCTTCCCAATTAAAACACAAGTGAACAATCCTGTTCTATATTCAATTCTGTTGAAATGGGATGGAGCCCTAGGTCTTTTCATTTTCAAGGACGTGAAGCTGTCGTTTACAGCCGAAGAAGTTGCTCTTGTTATGGGCCTTAGTACGGAAGGATCTGTTGTAGTATACAACAGGAAAGAACTTGATTCATCTGCTTTGAGGCGCAGATATTTTAATAACGAAGGTGAGATTACTCGGAGCCAACTTGAGGGTGCAATTCTAAATGCTTTGGAAAAGAAGTGTGCTCCAAAGGATGTTGTTGGATTGCTTGTTATGTACTTGTTTACAACAGTACTGTTCCCTCAAGCATGCGGAAATGTGCCAATCCATATGTTCCGATACGCAGAGGATATTGAGCGGCTCAGAAAATATAACTGGTCGGAAGGAGTGTACCGATTGCTAATGGAAAACATTCCAAACAATGCTCTTTGGTGCCAAATGAGAGCTGATGCAGAAGTTAGAGGTCAACCAATAGTAGAAAGTCCAGAAGTAGAAGTTCGAGGAAAGAAGAGGAAAGCAAAGTGCTCAGGCACCCTACCTGGTTGTGCACTTGCATTAATCGTAAGTTGTAGTAAATTAAAGTTCTTTATTATGGTCAATATACTGTCAGTCAATAGCAATGAATACTTTCTTTCATATCAATGAATACTCTCAGTCAATAGCAATGAATACTTTCTTTCATATCAATCGGTTAATTAAGAATGAATACTGTCAATTCATTGCTATTGACTGAGAGTAAAGAAATAGTTCAAATACTTTATTATGGTCAATTAAGAATGAATACTGTCAGTCAATAGCAATGAATACTTTCTTTCATATCAATGAATACTCTCAGTCAATAGCAATGAATACTTTCTTTCATATCAATCGGTTAATTAAGAATGAATACTGTCAATTCATTGCTATTGACTGAGAGTAAAGAAATAATTCAAATACTTTATTATGGTCAATTAAGAATGAATACTGTCAGTCAATAGCAATGAATACTTTCTTTCATATCAATGAATACTCTCAGTCAATAGCAATGAATACTTTATTTTATAGCAGATAATACTCATTCTGTAGATATTCTGTTATAAGTACTTTGGTATATATCAATGATTACTTTTTTGGTTAGCAGTCAACTCTTAGGTAGAAATACTTTCTTTCATAGTAGTGAATACTTTCTTTGATACCAATGAATATTTTGTTTACTTTCTTGCACAACATTATTAAAATAGTATCATAACAACTCATTCTGTAGACTTGTTTCTTATTTTTTTTTCCTTTCATTTTTGTAGGCTTGGTTTTATGAACACGTTGAGATACCAGACTGCAGGAAATTTACGGGGCACATCCCGAGGTACCTAAATTGGAAGTTGAATATATCTTGGAGGCGATCACACTACAACTCGTTACTTGCTGCTGTTCTTTCAGTAGATGTGAAGGGAGGGGAATTGAAATGGAAAGAATCAGAGTGTTTAATTAAGGCAGAGGGCTTCATTGCGGCAGACCACGTGCATCGTCTGTCACACTCTACAGCTTTGCATAGAGTTCACAACGAGAATGTTAGAAAGTTGATGGTTTCAATGACACCAGTTTACCTTATTTTCCGATACAATGTCTGCACTGACTTGGTTAATAGAGCTGAGCCGGACAGAATTGTAGAACTTCAATACATCCCAGAAGATGGTCAAACATTGTCTCCTACATCAGAGCAGAAGATTGTTGCTCAAATTGAGCACGAGGAATGGAAACATCATCTAAAAAAGAATTCAGGTGAAAATAAAAATCCTTTATTTCCAAGTAAATTTAATATTTATTTAATTATTAATATGGATTTATGAAATTTTTAGTATGAATACTTCTAATGTTATCTGTAAATATATTAATTTTTGTTGATCTTCTACAGCAAAGAAGAAATTAGAGAAGGGAACCTCTTCTGGTGTTGAGAAGAACAAGAGATCTAAATGTAAGGCTTACTGTTTTTTTTATTAAGAAGAACAGTTCATATTAAATTATTATATAATTTTTTTTTGAGTAATTGTCTATTTTTGCAGCTGAAGATAAAGGGGGGAATGACGAAGAGAAAATTCAAAAGTGTAAGATTTTTTTCATTTTAATTTCAAAATATCTTATGTATCAATGTTTACTTTATGTTTACTTTATAGGTATGAATACTTGATAGTTATAAATTGTCTATTTTTGCAGCTGAAAAATCTCCAAAATCTCCTGAAGGTAAAGGTGGGAATGAAGACGAGAAAATTCGAAAGTGTAAGATTTTTTTCATTTTAATTTTAAAATATCTTATTGTCTTTATGGTGGTGTTTATTATGTGTTATGTGTAGCTATGAAAACTTGGTAGTTTTAAAGTTCAATGTTGATACTAGACTAGTTAAATTTGTGTGCAGTAGCAATGTTTACTTTATGTTTTATATATAGGTATGAATACTTGATAGTTTTAAATTGTCTATTTTTGCAGCTGAAAAATCTTCAAAAACTCCTGAAGATAAAGGTGGGAATGACGACAAGAAAATTCGAAAGTGTAAGATTTTTTCATTTTAATTTTAAAATATCTTATTGTCTTTTATTATGTGCAACACATATAGGTATGAATATTTTCGTTATTTCAGAAATAATATTAGTCTATTTCACTTTTTTGTAAAGTTACAGTGTTTAGTTTTTGTTATAGGTATTAATACTTGAACCATGTTGTTAACTTGCAATGTTTATTATGTGTTATGTATAGGTATGAATACTTGGTAGTTTTAAAGTTCAATGTTCATACTCGACTAGTTAAATTTTTGTGCAGTATCAATGTTTACTTTAGGTTTTATATATAGGTATGAATACTTACTGTGATATCTATGTTCAAATACCAACATTTTTTTTTTTTTTTACAGCTGGTAAATCTGTTAAAAGTCCAAAACAGAGACCTTCTCCTGGTGTTACTACTAGAAGTTTGGCGAAACTGATAGATCAAACCCCTGAGAGTCCTTTGAAAAGCAAGGTGTTATTTGAGGCCGTAACACCAACACCTTCTGTTGGTAAAATGGCACCAACAAAAATATCAAAGAAGGACGAAAAAAAAAGGCAACAAGACTTGCAAAATGTAGAAGATGTGAAACAATTAGGAGAAGAGGAAGAAAGAGGGCCTCAAATTGAGAATGAACAACAGATCTATACTCAAGAATCCGAAGATCTAGAGGTTTCACAACAAGAAACACAAAAGCCTCAAGAAGAGGTAAGAGAAGGAATTGAAGGTTTTACCGAAAAGGAAAAACATTCAGCAGCACTACAATCATCAGATTTTAATCTTGAAGCTCAAATTTTCGATGTTTTACAAGATATTGAGAATATGAAATTGTTACCCAATCAAGAAGATGAAAAAGAAATAGTTGAAGGAGGAAGGAAAGAAGGTGAGATAGAAGGCGTAATAGGATGTGAGGAAAAAGGAGAAGATGTAGAAGGGGGAAGGAAAGAAGGCGTAATAGGAGGTGAGGAACAAGGAGAACATGTAGGTGGAAAGAAAGGTGTAATAGGAGGTGAGGAACAAGGAGAAGATGTAGGAGGAGAGAAGAACAGTAAAGACGAAGTAGCAGTTAGGCTTGGGGAAGTGGATAATCCTAGTTTTAATTTGTGCATAACACCACAGGTTGAATCTTTGAGAGAAGAAACTGATAACAATGCGATAATCCTAAGCCCAAATACTTGCCAAGAGATTATCCTTAGCCCATCCAAAGCGATAATCCTAAGCCCAACTCATTGCCAAGAGATTACCCAAAGCCCAGATCCGAAACAAGGTTATAAACGACCTCTCCCATCAGCCCGTGCAAAGTTTGTTCCTTACAAGAGGCAAAAGAAAGGGAAATCTGGACCTAAAGAAGGCGACCTAGTAATAGATATTAGTTCGCAAGAGAAACCAGTGCCCAAGAGAAAAGGGAAAGTACCTCCCAAAAAAAGGAGAGTACGAAAACAAAGGTATCAACCAAAGAGGAACTTTGTCCATAAAACTGGATTTGTTGGTGAACCTTTCATCTCTGAAGCAGCAATGGAAGGATCAAAAATAGCATTCTCTGAATGGATTACAGTCTGTCTAAATGCGTTTGAGGTATGAATAATAATAGTGTCATTTATGAATACTATTTGTGTAATGAATGAATACTTTAGTTCATAGAAATGAATACTTTGTTTCATAGGAATATATACTTTTGTTCTGGCAGTGAGTACATTGCCTCGTAGCAATGAATATTTTGCTTCATAGAGATAAATACTTTGGTTCATAGGAGTCTGTACTTTATTTTCATATCAATGAATACTAAATATGTTAGTTGTTAGAAGTATACTTTTGTTGAAATCTATCTAAATTTGTTTCAGGTTGAAGAGATTGAAGACATCCCTTTCAAATACTTTGAGGACAATGTGAGTTGGAACTACTACACCGACAGTTGTTTCATAGATCCCGGGTCTCTTCCACTAACTGAGAAAAGGCCATTGGCAAATAAGACTTGGGTGTATGAAAATAGGGACACGGTGAGTGATCTTGTAAGTAATATTCTTGATCGATGGGTTACTGATTATTTTCAGTACAAGATTGGTGATGAGGACTACGTGTTTAAAAATGATGCGGCGAATCTTTTTATGGGAGTGGATTGTTTCAGGGATTTGCTTTACTGCGAGAATGAACTCGGACCTGAGGTATGAATTTCTTTTATTTTATGGGTGAATATATTATGTCATAGAAATGAATACTTTTTGTCATAGAAATGAATACTTTCTGTTTTAGTAGTGAACTATTTCATAGCAGTATTTAGAATTATAGCGCAGACCATTGATCTGTTAACATTCATTATGCTTAACCTGGAATATTTTGAAACATAGGAATGAATACTTTCTTTCATTGGAATCTATACATTTTTTGTAAAGGTGACTATTTTATTTCATAGTAATGAATACTGTTTTTGTAAGGGTGAATACACCATTTCATAGCAATGAATACTTTCGTTCATTGAAATGTATACTTTCTTTCATAGCAGTCAGCTATTTCATAGCAGTATTTACAAGTGTCATAACTAGCAATATTTAGTGTCATAGGAATGAATACTTTAATAGATAGTATGTAATTCTTTGTCAAATTTTGTCTGCAGACAATTGAAATTGCGACATTTATTATGCAAAGAGATGCTCCTGTGAATTTTTATCATGAATGGTTTGTCCTTCAGACCAAAACTCAGGTGAGTTTGTTTATATTTTTTGTTTATTTACTTTGAAAAATATTTGCAATTTTTTTTATTAATTTTGTAATATTTGTAGGATTTGGGACAAGGCAATCCATTCATCGACCTCTTCCCTTGTCAGGCACATTTGTTCTCGAGCCAGTTTGACAGTGCTAGATGGCTTTTTGTACCTTTGTGTGGGTACGGGCACTGGATACTGGCTGCTGTGGAATTGAAGAAAAAGGAAATACAAATGTACAACTCTGTACAAGGTGAAGGTGCAAATGAGCATTATTTTGAGCCGCACAAAAATACCATGCATTGGGTGAAATTCTTCCTGTCTTGGAGGCTTGGTCAGTATTTTTTATTCTTTATTTTTCTTAAATTCAAATAAGTATACTTGATTTGTTAGCAATGAATACTTTTTTTCACTGCAATGAATTATCTTTCATAGGAATCTGTAGTTTTGTTGGAAGGGTGTGTAGTTTTCTTGTAAGGGTCAGTATATGTATTCATAGAAATGAATACTTTATTTCTTAGGAATGAATACTTTTTGTAGTTGAAATGAAAACTTTCTTCCAGAGTAATATATACTTTTGTTGTAATATTTAGTATGTCATTGCAAAGTAATGAATACTTTCCTTCATAGAAATGAATACTTTCTTTGGTAGGAATTTATACTTTATTGTGAAAGTGATTATGTAATTACCACATTTTATGTAGGAGATGAAACATGGAGAAATGTTGATTACAAGTGGATGAATTGTCCCAAGCAAGATGCTGGCTCAAAGGACTGTGCTATTTTTGTGATACGATTCATAGATTGCCTCAGCAGGGATGTTGAACTTGACTTCAATCAGGTTATCATTCATTGATTTTATTTAATATTCATGACTTATTATTCATATTTCATTTTTTTTTAACTTAAATTGTTTTTAAAAAATTGTAGGAATTGATAAGCAAGGAGCGTCTTTTACTTGCGTATCGCTTTCTGATTGATGATAGGAATGAATTGAAGATAACTGTATAGATTTCATGAATTTTATGATATACTGTTATGATTTGTTGTTATGATACATTGTCATGAATTTTCTGATTGGTGAACTTGTAATAGGTGGAAGTTGTTATGATATACTGTTATGCGATATACTGTTATGTGTTATAACTGGTAATAGGTGGAAATTGGTCAACTGTTATATGATTTTTGAGGTACTAAAACTTAGGTAGTTTAGGTAGTTTTTATGACATGAATTATAGAAATTTATCCTAGGTAACTGAGGAATGAATACTATTTGTGTTAGCAATGAATACTTTATTTCATAGCAATGAATACTTTGTTTCATAGGAATCTATACTTTCTTTCAGAGGAATCTATACTTATGTTGTAATGGTCAGCATATTATTTCATAGGAATCTATACTTTCTTTCATCGAAATGAATACTTTCTGTCAGAGAAATGAATACTTTCTGTCAGAGAAATGAATACTTTATTCCCCCGGTTAAGTTGTGTTCCCGCTTTTTAAGTAATCATACATCGTCGAATAAGTATTTATACCTAACATATCAAGTATTCATACCTAAGATATCAAGTATTCATCGCTAAGATATCAAGTAAAAAATTATTGAGTGGTAATGAAATTTCAATCGGTAAAAATGAGTGAATGATGTGTCCAGTTTTTTATTTGTTATATACTGATGAGGTATGAATACTTGCTTGATGAGGGCTGAATACTTGAATGACAAGGTATGAATACTTGTGCAACGGACAACTCGAAAGTATGTGATCATGGATCTCATTTGAAAGAGAAAATTGCGTAGAAGACGTTCCTGGTTTTAGATTTTCAAAATTCCTCACAGATTGTCAAAAATATTGGTTAGAGTGAACGGAGAAAAAAAACCCACCTCTAAAAACGTGTAAAAGATGGATAAGTAATGTGTCCAGTTTTTTTTGAATACTTGATATCTTAGATATGAATACGTTATGAATTATATATGAATACTGTAGAATGCAACAATGAATACTTCTTTTAATAGTAATGATTTCCTTGTCTGTTGCCGAATATTCCAAGTTGGTTATCGGTCCCCACCGGCAGTTAAATGCTAAATAACAGATAATTAGCGGTCCCCCCCAGTTGAAAACGCGTTTTTAATTAGTGGTCCCCGTTAATCAAGCTTTTTTGGTTGTCTTTTAGTGTGGAAATGGTGGTCCCCTCTTAATTACGGTTAAAGATTAATTAACTACCTTATCCGGGGGATGAATGGGGGATAGCAACCCGGGTATTGTTAGAAGGTCCCTACTTTTTAAGGGAAACATAGATATCTCTCCAAATCAAGTTGCTATTTTTTGCTAAAATCCAATTGGAGTATAAAATCAAAATAAACAAGCATACTCCACCAAAGTACAAACAGAACTAGTACTGAGCATTTCAAACTAATATTTCCAGCTAATTGATGCTATAACTCGTAAAATATGGCATAATAATTTTTTTCTGCTACTTTAAAACAAAAACTTTGCTCCCAAAAAAAGTGCCGTTTGATCTCCACTTTCTGAAGTCGACATGCAACCAAATCAAATGTCACATGGCATAAACTTCAACAGTCTTCAGCTGTTTTGATTAACCAGAAAAGAAAAGAAAAAAAAGTAAAATAATTGAAATTAGATAAAGATATACTATTTCGGACAAAACAATCAAATATACATTATAAAATAAGAAAACCTACCCTATACATTGCTTATCCGAAATATCTCCACTCAAGAAATTAGGTATATTCAGGGGAATTTCCATATTTTAGTTAATAAAAAATGAGTTCAAAATGAAGAGAACAAATTATTGCTTGTCTAAGATACCAGGAAAGATGACAACTCACCAGCCAGATTACATGCAATATTTACCACAATAACCAGGTATTGTACCAGTCACATCACATCTCACTATTGGGTTTATGTAATTTTATTTAAGGTTCGGATCTTATTTCTCAAAAGTTGGTGATTACCTAAACCTGAACCTTAAATAAGATATTTCCACTAAAAAGGTGGGCACATCTAGTAACTTGAAAACTCTCCAAAATATTCTGAATTTTAATTTTTAGTCACTACAAACCTAATTAGTTGACTCCTTAGCCTGCAACAAACCCACTAGCAAGGCTGCCGGGTCCAGCTCAAAACATCCATCTGGAACTGATCCACCATCTTTAACTTGTACACCATCATCAAGTTTAAATGCTGGTACACAATGCGAGAACCTAAGCATCTCTTCCCTCTTCACCATTCTTTTAGCAGCACCCAATTCACTGTCAACCCGTTTATAAACAGCCGTGAAGCCATTAACCTTCACCAGCGGCACAACACAACATCCCTTAACCTTCTTATTATACTCCTCCAGAACCTCAACCATTTCATACTCATGGATCACCTCATCTGGTGTCAGTGGGCCCCAGTCAGCAGACCAATTCTTGTATAGCGCCCAAACCTCGCCACATCTTGGAAAGATCCGGATCGTGCCCTGCGGGCCACGCTCCCAGTCAACTCTGTGCGAGAACAAATTCTCAGCACGGGCAATTTCACACTTTTTCTCGACCCGAAAATGACCGAGTGTTTTGACGAACCCGGATCCAATCCAGCTTAAACGGCCAAACTCAGCAGTTGATGGAGACTTCAAGTATGAAAATCGAATCTTGAACCTTTTAGAAGATAAAATTTTTTGAACAAAAGCATAAAACCTTGGCATACCGTCATCATCATCATAACAGGCCCAAACTTGTCCCTTTTGAAAGGCATGGCGGGTCCGGTCCAGATCAAAGTCGTGGAACTCCGGATCAGGTACGTCTAAGATCGAAGCATCCTCATAAACCATATTTTTAAGGGTTTCCAGTTTTGGTACTAGGCCAATCCTGGCTCTCTCAACAAGCATTTTTCGTATGTCAGATAAGGGAAACTCCTTGGTTAAACGGATCCGGATTGGGCGAGGAGTAATAGAAACGAACCGATAAGAAATCTCTTCATGTCCATTTGTAATTTTAACCCCACTTTCCATACTTAACGGGTTGAGATCCACAACAGACATTGCTGATTCATTTTCTTTACTTTCTTTCTTCTCTCCATCCCCTCCAACTGTTGGTAATTTCACAGAATCAACCAATCCCTTTTTACCAGACTTATTTGCCCTTTTCTTGGCTGCAAGCAATGCTGCTGCCATCTCCTCTCTTTCTTTGATAAACGGGTCCTGACCCGAATCATCTTTTACAGTTTCAACCACCATGTTCTCTCCATTACTGTCATCTTCTTCCTTTCTTGCCTTTTTTGCAATAGGGTCCTCATGAGGCAAGAAAATTTTGTTTGAACCCCGTTTGAGAGGGGTGTATTTGCGAAGTGCCGCCTGTTTCTTGGCCATCAAGAGTGTTGCAGCCATTTGTTCTCTCTCTTTAACAAACGAATCCCGGTCATCAGCCAGGTTGGGTTCCGGCAAGGAATTGAGCCCGATAACCTTAGCAGAAGGCATTGTGCAGAGTTCAAAACCTACAATTTTAAGAATATAAAAATCAGAAGTGCGGAGATAATTAAATTATTATATCAAACAATATAAGTTTAACAATAAAACATAATAAACTGAACTCCAATTTATTTCATAAAATACTATGCAAATCAGTTTTTGGTATACCACTGGATGCTCCATACCAAGGTTCCAATCATTTTAGTTTGAATACAGATTTATGCAAAAATAGATTAAATAGCTTAGTACTTAAATCATACACATGTGATTTAAAGGGTATGAGTGTAATGTTGTGACCTATAGCACCCTCACATTGGAAAAGAGGACAAATTCGCTTACACCTCATTGCCATTGACAAAAATCAGTGAAATGCTGAGTCAATTGAGAAAAAAAGAACAACATACTTGCTCTCAGTGAAAAAAGCTAGTGAAACACTGATTTCATTGACAAGAGAGCAGAAATTCAATTTCTAAGTCAAAATATTTAGAGAAAACTACATATATTTCCTCTTGCTGACAATAGTCAGTAAAGAAGTAGTTCGATTGACAGAAGAATAATAGCGCAAAAGAACAGTAATGTACAGAAGACAGACTGATAAATTGCCAGAAACATTGCTGGTGACAAAAATTAATGTTAGATAACGCTGATATTTTCATATTCTTTTGATAACATCATCTTGGTTGAACCTTCTTATATCTATTGTAACTTGTAAGTGCTCATGTCATATGATTACAATAGAATTAATTTTCAAAACTTATTCCCTTCTTACATTGGTCTAACTAACAATTTTTAAGTCATAATATTACATTGTTTGGCTTATTGTCCATATCAGAAACAGTTAATAACAAAAGAACAACAGTAATGCCTAAAATCTCACACAATAAAGTTCAACCAAAAATTTTACTTGTAAACCATAAAACAACTACAAACAGAATAAGTATAGAATGGATTGTAGCTTACAGACCTGAAACTTTGCAATTAGGAAAAGAAACTGTTTA
Source organism: Carex kokanica (assembly GCA_025461125.1). Taxonomy (NCBI): domain Eukaryota; kingdom Viridiplantae; phylum Streptophyta; class Magnoliopsida; order Poales; family Cyperaceae; genus Carex; species Carex kokanica. The sequence continues at coordinate 464,060 of JAJGRX010001215.1, read as the reverse complement.
AGGAAGCGCAACTGCTCCAACTGGAAATCTGAAACTGAAAGAAAATCAAAACAAAGAACCAAAAATTAAACATTGCAATGAAAAAATAATGAAAATGCTTAAACACACTAACAGCGTCATTCATGAATTTCTATATTTGGCTACCATAAAAACAGAAATCTTGATATTTATATAAAAATGAAAAATGTTGATAATCAATTAGACAATCTGGGCACCAACTAAATTTGTATCTGTACTTGACAAATCTATACCTGACATGTTTGCTATTCACGCAAGCGACCAACCTTGTGGCATCTATGTAGCATTTAAGCATCTATGTTGATAAAACAACTACCCTAAACCGTAAAGTACTGGTACACATAAAGCATCCAGGTTTCCTTTTGAATTTAGGTTCAGCAATCCTGGTACTCATGAGGTACTGGTATTTTTATTTTTTTCAATTTGGTCATATGAATGCCTGTAATTTGAACTTTAAAAGTAATGTTAGATGCCCAAGGGCTTTCCTCAAAAAAAATAAAAGAAAAGAAAAGGTTGTAGGTTACAAACCTGAAACTTTACAATTAGGATAAAAAACTGTTCAAGCAGGTGCAACTGGTCCGACTGCAAATATGAAATTGAAAAGAAAATCAAAACAAAGAACCAAAGATTAAACAAACATTTGAGACACAGTTATAAACCCTAAACCCTAAACCCTAAAATCGGAAACAGGATGAAATGAAGTATCTTTCGGTAGCATAATGAGAAAAACAGGCTGAAATGAAAAGGGTATGAGAAAAGGAAAACAATTTGAAAATCGTACCTCAGCGTTGAACAGACTTGAAATAGCGCAAGTTGTAGAGAGCAAAGACGAAGAGAGTGAAACGAAATTTGTGAGAGCGGGTGTTCTACGTCGCAGTGCAGAGGAGAGATGGAGAGAGAGCAGCGTATTCTCTCTTCAATTGAAAATTTGAACTTCCCTCCAATAGCACAAACTAGTTTTAGTGGCCTTTTTGTTCCTCTACGGCGCTTTTTGTCAATTCATGTGTGGTGCGTATCCTATGTGATATCTCAACTTTTACGTGGGTCCGGATCTCCTAAAGTAACTCAATCTTTGGGTTTTGGATCGAGACCGTCTGATTCGAATTTGTCACTCGAGATCATCTCGGAATTCGAATTCGTCGTCGGGATATGTGCGCTCACTTCGCGGATGGATTTTCTCATATTCGAATCGGACGGTCCCGATCTAAAACCCAAAGATTGGATTACTTCACTGGATCCGAACTCACTTTTACGTGACCGACATGTTGCCTATCAGTATTATTTGTGCTTTGAGATTCGTGCATAACGTATTTGAACAGTTGAGATTTTCCAAAAAAAACACTCAAAACTTTTAGATATGAGATTAATTTTGTACGAATTTTAAAGATTGTGTGCATTTAAGGCAGGTTTAAAATAAAATTGCTCAGTTAGAATTTTTTTCTTAAAAATTGCTCATTTAAGGCAGGTTTATCTTCATTAAGTATTACCTTTAAAAATTGATTCTCTGTTATGCATAACCACATAATATTTTCTTTCAAAGGTTATGTTTTATAAAGTATGTTATTTGTTTAAATTTTGTTTTTCTCTGGTATTATTATATGATTTCTTTTCTTAAAAATTAGATTTAATAAGTATTCATTATTTATTTTCGTCACATCTTTAAGATTTTTGAAGAGAATAAGAACAGTGTCTACCTTAAAAATTTGGCAAATATGATGGAAAATGATACTTTCAAAATTTTTACCAAGTAATTTTTTCCTTTCTTATTTCATGTGTAGGATAGAGAAATATATAAGAGAAAACGCACCAGAAATTTATTTACGCAAACATTTTTTTTTCCTAAAATATTACTTTAGTAAATCGTTGTGCAAGTATTAGATAACTTTCTTTGTGAACTCAACTCTAAAACATATCGGATTGGCTTCAGACAACGAATCCAAACAGTTAAAATCCTTCTACTTTACCAGTGATGCATCTATATGTGAAAATTTTAAATTTTCGTATTAATTTAATATAAAGTCAAGAGGTCAAAATTAAAAGGTTTATAAATTAATTTTAATGCATTCATTTTTGGACGCCTTTTGACCACTTGACTCTATACAAAATTAATTTAAAATTTTAAAAGTTTCGCATGTAGACACATCACTCGTAAGGTAGAAGAATTTCAACGGTTTGGATTCGTCATTTGAAACCAATTCAATAGGTTTTAGAATTGAGTTCACAATGGGGCTTCATGAACTTAGGAACACCCTATGGAAAGAAATAGCATCACTAGTTCTACTCATGGTAATAGCCAATTAGCCATACAAGGAAAGAAATACCATCACTGATTCACTGATTCACTGGTGGAACAAGTTTATATGGGATTGGGTGGCATTACAGAAGGACTTGGGTATCTAGCGAAAGTTTTTTTTTTTTTCTTTTTCCATTTATTTGCTATTAGATTCTGTTTTTTTTTTCTCAAGTTTTCTTAAAATATGACTCAAGCTTTTTGAGTCTGTTTACAAACTCTTTTGTAACATGTTTTAGTTCAAAACCTGAACCACTCAACATAATTGATGTATTTTTCAATTGCAAGTGCATGTATTGTAACCTGCTGCTCTTTTTAGTAACCAAGCCAGGCCCTGAACTGATATTGCACTTGTACCAGACTGGTACAGGCTAAATTTGCTGGTTTACTGGCAGGTTTTCTGGTACAATCCAGGTCTAGTTTGACATTTTATAATGAGACTTACTTAACAAGTAGACAAATTTATATGCTACAAAAGAACAAAACCAGTATCATCCTTTTTATTTTAAAAGAACAAATATTATTAATTTGGTAACCCAAGTCATGACAGCATACATTTTCCTCTTACAAAATCTCGCTCTCTTCTTTAGTAAGGAATAGAATGAAATCAAAATCACCTAAATTTGGTATCAGAATTTGCCCTAAAAGAATGAAAACTTCTAAAATATGATCTCACGAGTCAACTGCAACAGGAGTCTCAGGAAGTAGCGAGCGAAGATGCATCGAAGGTAATTGCATTTGCTGCGAAATGTGTTTCGGCGAAATATTCCCTGGTGGAATCTGAAGATTCTTTCTCACCTCCTTTGCTAACTCAGTAATATAATCATCTTCATGCCCTACATAAGTAATTTATTTATTTTATAAGGGCATATATGGCATTTTTTACGGGAATTAATGATATTTTGTTTTGGTTGAAAACAGGTGTCATACCTATATCAGATAAAGCCTTCTCTAATAGGAACAAATAGTCTCTGTTGTTTCCACAAGGACCCGTTGCTGTAGCTATTTGCCTATAACATAAGTGGAATAAATTGAATTAAAAATTCTAATAAATCGTTTAAATCAAATACCGCACTGTTTTTCTTTTTGTTTTCTAAAAAAAAAAAATTTCTTACATTGCCATTTCCTGCAATGGGGCGGGACCCAAGTAGTATTTGTTTCCCACGGGATCGGGAGTAGATACAAACCTATCAAAAGGAAACAACAAAATGATATATTATTAAATTTTCAAATAATTTTTATCGGTCTTTTACTTCAAACTAGATATTTATAGACTATTTTTCAATCTCTTACACTTGAACTCCAGTTACTGTTGGTTTCAGTGTCTCTCCTTCCTGTAACCAAACAAACACATTTGTAAATGAATAAACATTTTATAATTTTGAGGATGCGATGCAAAAAATTATTTTATCCTACTGACCTTGTAAAAGTCTACAAGGGCTATATTGTCATATTCGCACTCCCTCCTTTTTAAGTACTGAAAAAGAAAAAAAGTTATGAATAAATTCAACAATGCATTCATCAGTTGTTACTGTAAGGGATATAACATCAGTTATAATTTCAGCAATGCATTCAATGAACCAACTGTAACATTTACCAGTAAAAACATGACTATACAATTGAAAGTACCTGCATGGCTTCTTCTTGCCTTTCAGCATCTCCTCTTACACAATAAGCTGCCCCCCACTGTTTCAAGAAAAGAAAAAAAAGAATGAAACTTTTTTATACATGCATTTCTTAAATCATAAACTTAATTGAACATTACTAAGGGCTTAATTATAAAAAGATTACACAAAGTGATCCTTGTGTGGCCTCTAATGTGCAGGTTCGAGCTGGTTTTTCGGGTGTGCCTCTATGATCAAAGCAAGCTACAAAAATATATATACAAAATATTATGTTAATATCTTAAATCTATTTGTAAAAAATACTAAAGAACCACAAAACCAGTAAATTGATAACTTACCAAGATCAAAAACCCGCCTATAATCCTTGATAAATCCTATAATTTTCTCATCAAAATCAAATCCTGGGTTCCATACAAGTGATCCATAAGCAAAAACCCACAACTCCATCCTTAATTATAATCTGCATTCATGCATAAACAAACACCAATCGTAAATTCAAAGCAAAAAACCCATCAAATGCACAATGAAATTAAGAGGATTGAGACTCACCACCAAGAACCGATGAACTTCGAATTAGAAAGAAAGGCGGAATGAGAAATTTAATTGCGAAAAACAATTAAATTTCTCAAATGTGAATTGGGGAATCGAAGTCCAAATTGTCGGATTTGGCAATGTGGGTTGATTTGGCAATGTGGGTTTATATAGACCTACGATCAATGGTAGAATAACCTAAATATTGGTAAATATTTTAACAGAGTAATTTTATCTTCATGCAGCGCAGGTATCATATGCAGCTCTGTTTGATTAAATAGTGTTTGCGCTGTATGAAGTTAAAAATGCTCTGTTAACATATTTACCCCCAAAATATCAATGCTCCATTTGGGAATTCGGAACCCCTAAAGTAACCCAAATTTTGATTTGGATCAGGACCGTCCGATCTTCTTTAGCACGAATATTGAAGGATCTGACGGTCTAGATGTAAACTCTAAATTTGAGTTGCTGTAGGGGATCGGGAAGACTCGATTTGGGGGGGTTGACATATTGGTGGTTTCCTTTTGAAGACAGCTTGCCACAAAAGTCGGAATTCAAATAATCTAAGGTACCTCAATTTTTGCTTTCAAATCTTATCCGTTCATTATACATTAGCACGAATATTTAAGTATTGGGCGGTTAGAATTGGAACTCAAATGGTACTTTACCTTAGAGATTCCGGACTTCAAAATCCGTGCGTACCACGTGATTGTGGAGAATTCAAGGTTCACTGAATCTGGACACAAAAACTCAGTCCATAGATTTAGGGTTAGGTTTGGACCGTTTGGTGGTGACTTTTATTAATTGCCAACCCCCAAAATAATAATAAAATAAAATCGATATATGAATTCTTTACTTTTTCATAGAAATTCCTTTCTGGTTATAAATGATAATTAATACTTGCACCTGTTAAGTTACAGAAATTAATGGTGCATATTGTGATTAATTTATTTGTTCTTGAGATTTGGTTTAATGCATAGGGCAATGAACTTGGACTCATTCTTCAGTAAAATGCACTTTCAAGTTTGCATCAAAGTCAATAAAATTATAATTAATTTTGTAATTCAATCAAGTATATTAACATATTGATTCAATTTGATAATAATTAATGATCATTTAATAATTAAAAAGACTTGATGACTTGACATATTTTAAAAAAATTAAAAGTTCAACCACATGTATAAAAAATTAATTTGAAGTCATGGAGACCAATTCATGATAATATTAGCCAAAAGTGAAAAGTCAAAGTCCAATAAATTCTTTTTTTAAAAGTTCAAATTTGACAATTTGAATCAATTTGCCGATTTGAATCAATTTGACGACTTGAATATGATTTTTATTTTTAATTCTCCACAAGAAATTGATGCAGTCATGTTTTGTAAAGGGGACTGCTTTCCTTGTACATGTTTTGTAAAGCCGGATCAGACTGACCGGTTTGACAGGAAAAAACTAGACCCGTAAGCACTGGCACATTCAGAATTCCAGACAACAATAGACACGAAATATTGATAAGAGTATATTTTTTTTTCCTCTTGACGAATCGAGCAAAGTAGCAGATAGAGATATAGTCATGTTAATCATGTGTAATTAGAACCGTTAAATCTTGGTTGAACAAAATGTGACAAACGTGACCGGTCACGTCTGGACATGACATGTGTAGTCACAACGTGACTAACGTGTTGTGATTATTCACGTGCCGCGACCATCCTTCCAAATTAGATCACGACACGGAACATAAAAATATGACTTGGTCACGACTCGACACGTAATCCAAGTCACAGGGTGACTAGTCACGGCATAGTACATATTTAGATCCCTAGAAGCGGACTTCTTTTTTCTCCAGTCGAATCAACAATTGTTCTAAGTGGAGTAGCGAATCGGATCGCGTCTTTTACTTCTTTTCTTTCTTTTACACGAATCAGTCTGAACTGACTTTATATTCCGAGCAATTTTCTTTTATTGGATCGTGATTTAAATCGATATATATATATATATATATTCTTTAGGTGGTGACTTTTATTAATTGCCAACCCCAAAATAATAATAAATTAAAATCGATATATATATTCTTTACTTTTTCATAGAAATTGCTTTCTGGTTATAAATTATAATTAATACTTGCACCTGTTAAGTTACATAAATTAATGGTGTATATTGTGATTAATTTATTTGTTCTTGAGATTTGGTTTAATGCATAGGGCAATGAACTTGGACTCATTCTTCAGTAAAATGCACTTTCAAGTTTGCATCAAAGCCAATAGAATTATAATCAATTTTGTAATTCAATTAAGTATATCCACATATTGATTCAATTTGATAATAATTAATGGTCATTCAATAATTGAAAAAGACTTGATGACTTGACATATATTTAAAAATTTAAAAGTTCAACCACATTTATAACAAAATAATTTGAAGTCATTTTCAAAAAGGTCATGGAGGCCAATTCATGATAATATTAGCCAAAAGTCAAAAGTCAAAAGTCAAAATCCAATAATTCTTTTTTTTTTAAATATGAGATATATAGCCATATAGGGGTATTTAAGTCTTTACAACTATAATATATATGTTGTTCATGTTAAGTACAAATTTTTAATCTTCTTACTAAATAAACAAGTGCTTATCAGCGTGAATTAAATTTTTAATTCTCACCCTCTTAGGGCATGTTCGGCTGCATAGTGGGCTAGGCAATAGGCACATGAAAGCAAAATTTTTGAATTGAATTTTACTGTTCACATGAAAAAAAAAAATTCACTTAAACAGTAAACGCCGAACAGGCCCTTAAGGAAGATTGCGCAACACCCTCAAAAAGTTTCTTCTCAAATTGAATTTACTTTTTTCGTTAATATTTTTAACTCTTAAGTATATTTACTTTTTTACGTTCTTGATTCGTCATGATTACATTTTAATAAGTAATTATTTAATTATAAAATAAATATTGTCGAGTTCAATTATATTTATTTTTCATACTGTTGGTTCCAAACTAGAGAGGGTTCAAATGCCTCTATTCTGCCTTATTTTTTATTAATATATGATTTCAAATTTAAATCTCAAATGTCAAAGTAAAATTATTATATATGATGCATATCATTTTCTCTATGTACATGTAAAGTTTACAGCCTTTCGACCTTGTTTTAATTGGTATCAAGAGCTTGAACAAATATACTTATGTGAATAATTTTAAGATGTTGATTTTTAACTCGTTGATTCATATAAAAAGTAAATCTAAAAAGTGATAATCTTTTATGTGAATATAAATAAAATAATATAGATCACATCTATCGGTTTTATTAGAATTTTAGAATTTTTTTGTTATTAGAAAATTAAAAAAAATGGAACTATGATGGTGGAACAAAAAGTGGCATTTGAATCACCATCTTCTAACTAGTAATAATATAGAGCAAGTTTTATTTAAATAATTAAAACAAACAAGATACTAGATAATTTTACAATGATATCTTATTGTTAATATAAAACATTTTAAGAAGAAAATTGCAATGATTCGACATTAATTTCTATTTTGTTTTTAAATTTCATATCTTAAACTTATTTGTCGAGATAATCAAGATTCAATCTAACTAATCAAATTCTAAATTTGAATTTTTTTTCCAAACAATAATAGTTTAATTTGTCGGATTAAATTTACACCACTAAGAATATCACATTTTTTTTCATTTTACTTTTGGCAACAAATGATGAAATAACACATTTTTTTTATGCTATAGCCATTAGTTAGGCATGATACTAATGTGAAAATGACAAAAATTATGAAATTATATAACATTGACAATCCATTACGAATGAAATTATTAGTGTTTTGATAAACAATGATGAAGAAAAACAAAAATACATACATGTCTATAGTTCATGTGATATTGGAGAAAATTGAGATTTATTTAAAACTTGCTTGTTTTCAATTTCGTAGAATTTTAATTTGGATGAGCAAGATGTCTGCATTTCTAATGATATCTCTAAAAACCATAACCAAGGTTTAGTTATCTACATTTTAATTTTCAACTCGATAGTATATCAAATCATTTCTAACTTGTCATTTTTTTTAAATAAAGAGTGTCGCAAATAATTTGAACCAAGATCAAGATGATAGATCAAGATAATACGGGCGAGGATATTGCTCCATTTAGTCCAGGTAATTACTAGAATTCAACTGGGTAATCCTTCCCTCTATTTATTGCATTTTTTTAGTTTCATTTTTTTCTTCAATTGTGCATTCAATCCTCGAGACTTATTTATAAATTGAATCTTAGTTTAGCATAACTTTGCTTAATTACCACCAACTTAAGCAATTAGTCAAAAAAATATACTACCAAAATTTTATAAATTTCAAATGGCAATGTGTACCATTTGAAATTCTTTAACAATAATTTCTTTTGTAACAAATTTCAGGTGTGAAAGTTCTCCATCACAGGCTCACAACTGAACATAAATTTTGCTGCAATTTTTTACAGTTTTATTTTTAATTAATCTAAATGTTGGATTTTTTTTACATTTTTATTTTGAATTAATCTAAATGTTTGTGATAAGTTTGATTTTTGGTGAACTTTTATTTAATTAAAAAGACAACCTTCAAATCTTGGCCTAGTACACGTGATATCCTGATCCGTATATTTTTTTTTTGAAGAAGATCCTGGAACACATAACATAAATATATAGAGCTAGGCACATATACAGCTGCTTTGGTCTGACCCGTATAAAACTTCAAGATCCGTGCCAGAACACAATCTAGTGGCTCATAACAATCGAGTTTTCTTTCCTTTTACATGTTTTTGATTTAATGTAAGGTTATCGTAAATTTGATTTGTTATACTTGATAAATCATGAAATGTTTTTGCTTAAATTGAAAAGTGTTTCCTTTTACATGTTTTCAAATTTTTCTGGGATCCACAGAAAATATCTGTAAGGTTTAGGTTCTTGATTCATCATGATTACATTTTTAATCAGTAATTATTTAATTATAAAATAACTATTGTCCAATTCGATTTTTTTTTTTCCAAACTGTCAGATTTACAAGTTCCATTACAATTAAAAATAATAATACAAAATATGACATATATAGTCCTAACTAGAGAGGGTTCCAGTACCTCCATTCTTCCTCAATTTTTAAAAATAATAATTTCAAATTTAAATGTCAAAAGTAAAATAAAAATAAAACCGTTATATATGATATCTCTATGTACATGTAAAGTTTACGATATTGCGACTTTGTTTTAATTGGTATATATATATATATATGAAAATGCTAATATGTTACGCGTAGCATAAAGGGCCTCCGTGCTACGGCTCAATATTTGAGTTTTCAAAATCCTAACGGTCGATCCGAACCATTCAACATGATCTCCATATGAATATGTACTTGCAAACCAAATTTTACATTTTTTAGAATTTTTTTACATATGAATGGTACAGAATTTTCAGATCAAGTTATTTTTTACCTATCTAAAAAAATAGTAAAAAAATTCTAAAAAATGTAAAATTTGGTTTGCAAGTACATATTCATATGGAGATCATGTTGAATGGTTCGGATCGATCGTTAGGATTTTGAAAACTTAAATATTGAGCCATAGCACGGAGGCTCTCTATGCTACGTGTAGCACCGTAGCCAACTCCTATATATATATAGGAGGGTTCAAATGCACCATGATTTTGTACTCCAATATGCTCCACATCATTTATCTCCGTTTTCAAAATCCGAACAGTCTTAAGGAGACCATCCGAATTTTACTTCATAATAAAATATGCTTGGAGACCAAATTTTATATTTTTTAGAATTTTTTACTATTTTTTTAGATAGGTACAAAATCACTGTTTTAAGGAGATTCTGGACCATCCGAAAAATGATATTGTACCTATGTAAAAAAATAGTAAAAAATAGTAAAAAAATTCTAAAAAATATAAAATTTGGTCTCCAAGCATATTTTATTATGAAGATCATGTTAAGTAGTTCGGATCGACTGTTCGGACTTTGAAAACAGAGATAAAAGATGTGGAGCATATTGGAGCACAAAATCATGGTGCATTTGAACCCTCCTCATATATATATCAAGAGCTTGCACAAATATACTTATGTCAATAATTTTAGAATGTTGATTATCAACTCATTCATTTAAACAAAAATAAAATTAAAAATTGATAATTTTTTATATGCATATAAAGAAAATAATATGGATCACATCTAACGGTTTTATTTCAACAAATGAATTTTACCATTTTTATTATTAGAAAATTAAAAAGTAAAGGTATAATAGTGCATGGTACAAAAAAGTGGCATTTGAATCATCCTCTTCTAACTATTAATAATATATACCATGAAATTCTCATTAGAAATATATACTTAAAAGCATATTCAATAAGAATATAATACAAGCATATATAGGACAAAGATCAAGAAGGAAGAGATTTACCATAATTTATCATTGACCTAAACTAAGTCATAATGGATTTTGAAAAAAAAAAAATCCAGTATAGTATTCTTCTAACTTTTAATTTGTTGTTCTCTCGAAGAATTATTAAAGATCGGATTAAGAATGAGCAGAGGAGAAACCTACTCTCCTCTGAAAACATGCAAAGTAAAAAAGTTGGAACATAAATTAAAAGAGAGAATGCCACATGATCATAAATAACAATCAAACAAGGATAAAAAAAAAGAAATCTCATCCTATTCTCTATTCCATCTCAAAACTCAATTTTAGACCTCCCCTTAAATTTTAGGCAATCAAACAAGGAAAAAAAAAAAAAAACATTATTCTGGCAGAAAAAGGCATTATTCATAGTTAACCGAGTGTGTAGGTCATGGATAGTGTTAATTTATTTTAAAAAATATATATATTGTATTATATGGAGTAGAGCTAAGGTTCTCTTAAGCTCACCAAGCTTTCCGTGAGCTTAACTCAAAAACCTATCAATCCGACTTCAAACAACATTTTCAAACCGTTAGATGTTCAATCTATATTAAAATGTGCTTGGAGAACAAATTTTACATTTTTTGAAATTTTTTTACTATTTATTAAGCCGGTTTGAAAACCGCTGTTTTCTAATGGTGCAGATTTTTAATAAAAACAGCAGTTTTCAAACCGGCTTAATAAATAGTAAAAAAATTCCAAAAAATGTAAAATTTGTCCTCCAAGCACATTTTAATATAGATTGAACATCTAACGGTTTAAAAATGTCGTTTGAAGTCGGATTGATAGGTTTTTGAGTTAAGCTCACGGAAAGCTTGGTGAGTTTAAGAACACCTTAGCTCTACTGGTATTATATGTACTATGTTTTATTTTTGCTAACTATCTGCATTGTATTTGCATTGTATTTCTTATACATTATTGTAAACTGTGCACTATGTTTTTTCCCTATTAATAGGTAATGGATCTCATTACTTTATTGTAAATTGGAATATCTATACTCAAAAACAATATGCAGCGCTGTGCTGATTCTATTGGCCATGCGCTGCATGAAGTCAAAACTGCTCTGTTAATATATTTGCCCCAAATAAAAATATAGCATTAACATCAAATTTGATAGTTAGAGATCATCTCCAACAAACAACAACACAAGATTGTAGCGTTACTTGCACATACTACGAAAGTCCTTTTTAAGTAGAGTAAAAACATATGTGATACAAAATCCTGCATTATTATTCTTGCATGAGTCCAAATCTGCTGCGATTCCGAAAGACATCACAGGAGTCTAAAATTCTGAATCAACGGTTCAAACTTTTCTGTGAGCAAATCTCGAAAACGTTTTGGAAAAGTAAATTTCCATGCACGCATCTCTAAAAAAACCAAAATTTGAGATCGGGATCGCAAGGTCCTGTGATTCCCGAGAATCACAGCAGATTTATTTTAAAAGTCCAAACGGTCGATCCAAACCGTTAGATATTTAATCTATATTAAAATCTGCTTGGAGACCAAATTTACATTTTTTGGAATTTTTTTACTATTTATTAAGTCACTTTGAAAATTGCTGATCACATGATCCAGAATTTGGTTGCACTGTTTTTACTGTTCATCCGGATCAGCAATTTTCAAAGTGACTTAATAAATAGTAAAAAAATTCAAAAAAAATGTAAAATTTGGTCTCCAAGCACATTTTAATATAGATTAAATATCTAACGGTTTGGATCGACCGTTTGGACTTTGAAAATCGGAGAACCGAATCGTTTGCACCAAGGGCTTGGTGCAAACGTTTGCGTCTTAGTCACTCTCTCTATATATATATAATGAAGAGGGATCCAATTACACCTTTTTTTTTTACACATCTTGACACTGTTTTTTTTATAGGTCAATATTTCAAAATCCAAACAGTCGATCCTAACCGTTCAACATAATCACCATATTAAAATGTGCTTGGAGATCAAATTTTACATTTTTTTTTGAATTTTTTTACTATTTATTAAGATGGTTATAAAATTGTTGTTTTTCAATGATCTGAAAACAACGATTTTGTAACCATCTTAATAAATAGTAAAAAAATTCAAAAAAATGTAAAATTTGATCTCCAAGCACATTTTAATATATCCATCGTGTTGAACAGTTTGGATCGACTATTTGGACTTTGAAAATGGTAGGTGTCAAAGTGTGTCAAAAAAAAGGTGTAATTTGATCCCTCCTCATATATAATTGTAGAATTTTTATTTTTAATAATTACTATATAGGGTAACGAATACGAAATAATCATTACATGTACCCAATAAGCTAACGAAATAAGAACCTTACCCGTACCCTATGTTGCATGGATACGGGTACGAGTATTGTATCATATACGATACGGATACGGCGATACGGCAATTTTCAAAAATCCCGGATACGATACGCCAATTATATATATATATATATATATATATATATAGAGAGAGAGAGAGAGAGAGAGAGAGAGAGAGAGAGAATGGCTAATATCAAAACATTTGTTCCTGGACTCAGGAACAAACGATTCAGTTCTCCAATTTTCAAAGTTCAAACAACAAATCCAAACCGTTAGATGTTCAATCTATATTAAAATGTGCTTGGAGACCAAATTTACATTTTTTGAAATTTTTTTACTATTTATTAAGCTGGTTTGAAAACCGCTGTTTTTCAATGCTACAGAAATTTAATAAAAACAGCGATTTTCAAACCAGCTTAATAAATAGTAAAAAAATTCCAAAAAATGTAAAATTTGGTCTCCAAGCACATTTTAATATAGATTGAACATCTAACGGTTTAGATTTGTTGTTTGAACTTTGGAAATTGGAGAACTGAATCGTTTGTTCCTGAGTCCAGGAACAAACGTTTTGATATTAGCCATTCTCTCTCTCTCTATATATATATATTATTTTTTATTATTTATATATTGTATTTAGATAATCATAAAAAAATTAATTAAAGGCTCAAACTATAAAAAAATTAAAGGCTTAATCAGTATATATTAAATACTATAGTTATTGGAATAATACGCAAGTGAAACTGTGGCGGAGTGGTAAAGATTTTGGTTCTCTTGGGAGAGGTCCCCTCTTCGAATCTCGCTGGGCACCAAAAAACACTCTATTGAGCGCCGGTGTTTGCGCAGCTCACGGGTGCGGGCGCGGTTCACCTACACGGCTCACGGGTGTCCCGCCGTATCCCGCCGTATCCACACGTTGTTTGCCGTATCCTGGAGTGTCAACGAAGTATCGGCGACCGTATCGGCCGAGTAAGGATACACCACGTAGGCGGATACGCCAGCTGGCGTATCGGTGCCGTATCGAGCGCGTATCAGTATCGGATACGTGTCCGATACGGGTACGGAGCCTATATTGGAGTATCCGAGTAACATAGCCCGTACCTGTCTTATTTAATACAATACGGGTCGGGTAAACGGATAAAAGGGTACCATTGACACCCCTACTTGCAGTACATACCAAAGATCATTATTGCATCCTACTGCCAATCATATAGTTCTTGTTATGATATTTTATACTTGAGAAAGGATATATTCTGATACAGTGAGAAGCAATAAAAAAAGCCACCTTATTCTTTTATAAAGCCGTACCTGACTTTGTTTGAGGGATTTTTTGGATGCCGACTTCTGAGTTGCATTTGTTTCCTAAATAAAAAGATAAAGTGGTAAGTAAATAAATTAACCATCACAAGACAAGAGAAGCAATAATGATTTATCTCTTTGTACCTCAAACACAGCAGAGTTCCTTGTTTTCTTGCGTTTTGTGGAACGACCAGAACCTACTTCAACCTCATACTCTTTGTGTGTCATCTGCACACCAAAACATTAAACTGATTACATGGTTACAAAACATTTGTGCACCAGCTGTACATAAATTTGTTTTGTTGCGGGCCTTTGGCATGTCTGTATGAAGAACCGGGTTCAAATGCCTCAATCGTGCCTCACATGTCAAATTCTTATTTCTGTTTTCAAAGACCAAACAATCGATCCGAACCACTCAAAATGATCTTCATGTTAAAATGTGCTTGGAGACTAAATTTTATATTTTTGGAAATTTTTAACTATTTTTTTTAAAGAGAGAGAGGGGTACAAAATCATTGTTTTTCAGACCATTCTGAACCATCCAAAAACAGTGATTTTGTACCTATCTAAAAAATTAGTAAAAAATTTCCAAAAGATATAAAATTTGATCTCCAAGCACATTTTAATATGGAGGTCATGTAGAGCGGTTCGGATTGACTATTTGAACTTTGAAAATGGAGATATAGACAAGGCATTTGAACCCATGTATAAATTCCTCAAATGAAGCTATAACATAGCTTCATTGAAAGTTAGCATGAAGGAAACAATGAACCAAGTTCAAAATAAGTGCCTTTCCTTCTTTCCTCATTATACTTGTTATTGGTGATGGCAAAATTGTAGGTAGGTTCGAGTCCTGTTAAATATATATATCAGCACACATGTTATTAGTAAAAAAGAAAAAATATATACATTTGAGCTCTGGATAGTAATAAAAAAATCACATCCGGTAGAATAAAGTATGAGTCCCTTTTGTATTATTTCAATGTTCTTTCTCATATATTGACATTTAAACCTCATTTGATCTCAAAATGCTTCAATTAAGAAATTAACCAATTCTGAATAAAAAAGTTTTGTGATGGATGAAAACTTACATCCTTGACAATAACAGTGCCATCTTTCAAGACATTATACAAAATTAAATGAATAATAAAATTCCAGGTTCTATAATTACCTTCCTTTTGGCTTCTGGACTTACCAGGGGACGCTGACTTTGTCTTCTACCATGCAATTCTCTCCTCTTTGAAGAAGCAGAATATTCCTACAGAGGTCCATGCATCATTGTTTATTCTTTTAACCATATGAAGGTCAGATTATGCAAACATGTGTTTAAATAAGCAGCTCAATAGTTGAACCAGAAGAAAAGGATTGTATTTCAATAAAATAGTCAAAGCAATTAATTCCATTTTAGACAGATATCCCTAATTCTATAAGGAAGCCTCATGATGGGAAGCAGGGGCAGTCCGATGCCCGATCGGAGCCGCATCAAGATTCGTGCCAGTAACTTCAATAATCACACTGATCAAGTTAGCACGAATCTTGATGCGGAAGTTTTTTACTATTTTTTTTATAGGTACAAAATCACTGTGTTTCAGTCTGGACCATAAAAAAACAGTGATTTTGTACCTATCTAAAAAAATAGTAAAACAATTCCAAAATAAATAAAATTTGGTCTCCAAAGCACATTTTAATATGAAGATCATGTTGAGCGGTTCGGATCAACTGTTTGGATTTTGAAAACGAAGATAAGGATGTGAGGCACGATTGAGGCATGAAAGACATGAGGTATTTGAACCCTGCTCTAGACAGATATCCCTAATTCTATAAGCAAACCTCGTGATGACATCAACAGTGGAATACACATTAAGCTGCATCCTATATCCAAACACTAAAGAAGGAAAGACGAAAAGATATAGAAAGGAGAGACCGTGGAATTTACTTCTTGTTCGCCTTGTTGATTATCTCCCATCACTTTCCATTGCAACTGAAGTAAAGCTCTCTGTTTCTCCTCCTGGATTGAAATTTAGTAGCTTTAGAATCTATCTTGAATCGATAATGGTCATAGATTTAAGTACAAATACAACCATGCATGCATTATTATGTCATGGTTCATTTGTCACTCCAGAATCTCATGCATATTTATTTGTTTTTCGATATGGACAGCTATATGGTCAAACAATATAATTAAAAATCAAGTGTTATGCAACATGCTTATGCATGAAAGGGATAAGTTATTTGTGCAATTTTAATACATGTTTGCACTTGAAAAATATGCAAAGAACCTTTGATTTTTGTAGCTCCAACTCCTCCTGCAGCTTTCTATAGTCATCCTCATGTTGCATCTTCAGGGATTTCATCTGGATTTCATGCTCTTTCCTAAGAGCTGAGAGTCTCTGCATTAATTAACACATAACCAGTTAGAAAAAAGACCAATTTTTGTTAGGTACACATGCATGTATATATCTTTGCCAAACAAACCAATACCAGAGGGGCATATAGCTATCTAGAGTACAGATATGGTACCAAACCCGGTAATTTCACCCTTGAAGAAAACCACTAAATTATGTTTTATGTAAATAATTGTTACAAACATCTCTCAATTCATTTTCTTGATGGGGCTCGAGGCGGTGCAGTTCTTCCTTGTGATGGGTACGAATGCTGAGCTCCTTCTCATTAAATTCCTGTTGGAGTCTACTTATCTGCATATTTGGGTAAAATATTGCATCAATTATTGATATTTAACTAAACAATTTCAAGGATCATTTTTCTTACAACAAGAACCAGACCATTGTTTTAGTAGAATCTGGAAACAAGGTAACTCCTCGCAGGATAAATGTTTGGAAGTTACAGGGATCATTTAAGCATATTTTGGCCACTAGAAATTGTCTTCTTTATGAAGTCTATTTTTCTATCAGGTTTAACATTCAGCAATGGTCCAAGTTGTATTTGCATTTGAACCCAATGTTGTATTTGTATCATAATGTACCAGTACTTGCAAATGAGGGGGAGCATTGATAAAGAAATACTGAAAATCAGTAGTACAGATATTCTCATGCTAAATCATGCTATGTTTTAAAGTTCAATTATAGCAAAAAATGATGTATGCATACCGTTGTAATGTTCTCCTCTCTAATACAAATTAAGTTCTCCTGTGCATCTGCCTTGTTTTGTGTCAGTTTCTCCTCATATTTTGTCTCCAACTCTTTTAGGAGTTTGTCAGCCTAAAAAATGTTCACCAATTAACAGCAAAATTCACAATTTTCTTCTTGGTGCCACAACACAATTTTATAAAGAAAAAAAATGATGTACCTTTGCCTTTTCCAAGTTAACAATCTCTACCTTTTCGGATTCATAGTTCTTCCTTATTTCATTAATTGCCTACAAAACAAAGCCATCTCAGGAACTATAAAGCACCAACCAAGTTATACACATGATAGATTGTATTAGTCAAGTCAAATACCAGTATGAGCATAAATAAAGATTTGATTATAACCTGATCATTTTTCTGACAGAGATCCTTCAGATGTTTTGAGAGCTCCAGTTGTTTAACCTCAAGCATCATATCACATTGCCTCTTTGCTTCAGTTAATTCTGCTTCAGTTGTCGTCAGTGACACTTGAATCTGGAGACAATATACCACATTTCATATTTATTGCTCATAGGCAACACAGCAGAACATTTCCTACTTGGTGGCTTTTCCATCATCCAATCCACGACATATTTCCAGTTTGATAGAATACACTACAACAAAATTTGCTTACCAAGGTGGAAAACTCTGGCCACCCCCCCCCCCCCCCCCCCCCCCCCCCACCACACTGGAAAAAAAAAAAAAAAAAAAACCTGCCTTACCATGGATACTACCTAACCTTCTTTTCAAAAGAAATCAATGATTTCAACCACCAACCTTAACCTATCTGGGCCAGCAGAAACCCAATTCCCAATTTTACCCAAACCCAACTTCCCAAACACAAGGCCCAACCCATTTGACCTGACAGTGTATGCTAAGAAAACACAACCAGGATCCTAATTTCAAATTTGTTCAATTAATTGAGCAGCAATTATGGTTCCTATGGCTCAATTTGACCTACTTTTGCTTCAGTTAACCTTCATTGTAGTAATGTTACTTCAATACACAGAAAGCGCACCAATGTACCAAACACATCAACAAACAAAACTAAAGATTGATAACTAACATTGAAGTCAAACAAGCAAGGTTCATGAGTTCAGAAAAATAAACCTTTAAGATCTTCTCCTCTAGTTGTTTCTCGCTCTCAACTGAAGCCAGATGCAGCTGTTTCTCCTCATCAAGAGAAACCTTGAGCTGGCCCATCTCGCTTTTGAGCTCTTCAAGCTTCTGGTCCCTTTTTTTCACCTCACTGCTAAATGACTCAATTTCCTTTGCCTTTTCTTCTAACACAGAGCGTATCTTGTCTTGATTTTCGTTGGTATCCAATTCCAAATCTGAAATCTTTTGCAATAATTGTTGCTGCAAAGTATAATTGCAGATGTGAATAGCATTGCCATCTCACCGCTCAAACTCGAGATTTTCGAACTTCGATCACTTATTCTTCTCACTTTTCTCTCTGTATCTCGCTTTCGCGCTCAGTCGCTCACTCTCTCTTTCTCTTTCGCGCTTTGTCGATTTCCCTCCAAGAGGAAGGATTTCTAAAATGAAGTCGGGAGGAGACCTACTTGTAAGTCGAATTCGGATCATTAAGTTGATAAAGTAACCCAATCTTTAAGTTTGGATCCGACCGTTCATTCTGTGTTAGGCACGAATATTAAAATCCCGGATTCTAATCAGACGGTGAGAAAGCAAACTCAAAGATTAGATTACTTTAGGGAATCGGACCCCTTATAGGTCTCAGGCGGGAGTACAGTGGTGTTTGTGTCTAATTTGCAGTATATGCGCGTGGCATACCAGATCAGTGACAGATATATCGAAGTATTTGCAGTTTGTGTTCCAGATTATTTGGGGTTGTTTTGTGTACGATAGTGGACCAAGCTTGGACTACTTTTCGGTGTATCTACCGCATGGCGCAGTGCAGATGGTCAAACGTTTGTAGACCGGGAGTACATCACCGAATTCAGATGACCTGAGATAAAAGTTTACGAGTGAGGCTATGGTACCTCGGCTAGTGTACTGCGGCTCAATATGGTACTTTTTAAAATCCTAACGGTCAATCCAAACCATTAAATGTGATATCCATATGAATATGTACTTGCAAACTAAATTTTATATTTTTTCGAATTTTTTTACTATTTTTTTAGATAGGTAGAATTTTGATGGTCCGGAATTTGTATAAAACACTGAAAATTCTACCTATCTAAAAAATTAGTAAAAAAATTCAAAAAAATATAAAATTTAGTTTGCAAGTACATATTCATATGGATATCACATTTAATGGTTCGGATTGACCGTTAGAATTTAAAAAAGTACCATATTGAGCCGTTGTACACTAGCCATACTACACTAGCCGAAGTACCATAGCCTCACTCAAAGTTTATATCCGAACTGCATGTGGTCAAACGTTTATATTCTATGGATTTTTTTTTTTTTTTTTTTTGAAAAACTTGACTGATGCAGTCAAGGGTATATTGTATGGAATTGAAATTTCTTCTTTACTCTTCAAACTTTCCTCCTTGCTGCTCCTTCCATTACTTCCCACCTATATTGTATGGATACCGGTACGGACATCGTATCGGATACAATACAGATACCGGGATACGGTAATTTTTAAAAATTCCGAATACGTTACGGCTACTATATATATTTTATTAATTTAACACTTGTATTATATAAATTATAATATAAAAAATCCACTCAAGTATAAATTATATATAATAGATAGTAGTTTCAAACAACAAATGTGAGTTAATGTGTTGGTAATGGTATATGTTGTTTATCATGTGGAGACAAGTTCGAATTTCGGATGGTGCTAGAATAAAAAAAAATTTCCAATGGTGACGCGCAGTGCACAGGGATTGAAAAAAAATCAATAAACACACGAGGTACAGTAATTGGAGTAGAACTAGGATGTGATGTGCTCACCAAACTCTTTGGTGAGCACAACTCTACATAAACTATCGGATTTACTTCAAACGAGATGAATCCAACTGTTGAAACCGATGTACTTTACGAGTGATGCGCGTACATGCAAAATTTTGAATTTTTTGAATTCATTTAGTCTCAAGTCAAGTGGTCAAAATTGAGAATTTTTTGAATGCATTAAAACAACTTCATTTTGGATCATTCATTTTTCATCAATTTTGACCACTTGACTTGAGACTAAATGAATTCAAAAAATTCAAAATTTTGCATGTACGCGCATCACTCGTAAAGTACATCGGTTTCAACGGTTGGATTCATCTCGTTTGAAGTGAATCAGATAGTTTATGTAGAGTTGTGCTTACCAAATAGTTTGGTGAGCACATCACACCCTATTTCTACTCCAGTAATTGTATTCTAACAGAATTTTATGCATAATTTTTATGTATCTCTTTTATTTAGTACAAATATTTAAAAGACATGTTATAGTTTATTTGTTAGTTTTGATAAATTTAAGTACAAATGTGTCCTAAATTGATTCAAAGTATCAACAAACACACACAATACGCTGTATATGCATTGTAGCATAATTTTATGCATAATGTTGGTTGTATCTTTTAAATCTAGTCAATGCATTTCATCATTATTTTGTGCATAATATTTGTTATATGTTTTAAATTTATAATTGATTATTTAGAGCTATCTGTTAGTTTTACTGAAAATACAATCATAATATTGGCTGAATTGATTATAAGTATCAATTAATGGACACACAAAATGCACTATTAATGCATAATTTCTATGCATTATATTTGTTGTCTTTTTTTTTTTCAATTTAGTACGTATGGATAAATTTATATTTGTTGTCTTTTTTTGTATATTTTTTTTAATTTGTAGGATTAAATTTAAACACGTGTGCAAGATATAAGTTAAGTGCTTGCATGTCTATTATTAGTTTTGATAAATTTATGATCATAAGATGACCTTAATTGATTAAAAATATCAACAACAAAGGACATTATGAATATTATTTATCATAACTTCATACGTAATATTTCATGTGTTTATCTGATTTTGCATAAATAAATTTATGCATATACAAAAGACATTATTTAGTTTTTATCAGTCAATTTCCCTCAGCTGACAATAATTGTGCCTTCTTTTAATAAAAAATAATAGCTCAATATTGAACCTATTAAAAAAATTATTCTGCCCCAATATTTGAACCCTCTCTCCTTTGAGTGCTTTAATTTGTAGCTCATCCATCTTAATTACATGCACTAAAATTTTTTTAGTTACCACCTCAAAATTCCATAATTCATACTTTATCACCGTTTGAACCAAAATTAAGAAGTTGCCACATACACAGACCCAATCTGCACACCATTTTTGTAGGTTTGCGCACCATTTTGGTGCACATACTGGGTCTGAGCACCAAAGCCTATTTTTTTTACTGAATTGTTAACCGAAATAGAACAGGAAAAAAAACAAATGGTGCGCAAACCCATCAAAAATGGTGCGCAGATTGAGTCTGAGCACGTGTTAGTTTCTGAATTTTGATGCAAACAGTGATAAAGTGCGAATTATGGAATTTTGGAGTGGTAACGAAAAAATATTTCAGTTACATAACATGGCTAATTTCTAGTAATACATTGTTGCAATTCCAGGTACAAGGAGGAGAGAATGATGATTTAATTGCCTTTGCCTTACAAATTTCTGCATGTTCTTCCTTTGAAATTTGTTTGCTCCTGCATTCTGCGCTGCAAAATGCTAATCCTCTGAAAAATTAACAGAAATTCATAAAGAAATTAGAGCTTTAAATCCAAACAGAGAAAAAAAAAATATTTAACAAAATAAATCTTTCCAATAAAACCAAAAAGACTGTCCTCCTGAATTTTTTGTATTAATATGCTAACCTGTACATGTAAATGTCAATATCACGAAGTCTCCTTCCACACAGAAAGCATTTGCTTAGAAACCCCTCACTCAGTACACACGTGTTGCGCTCTGATTGGCCACTTTGTAGTGTGCGGGTCGAGCTGATTTTGATTGGATCAGTTTTTGCCACGTCGGTGATCATGGCAGCGATGATCCTCAGACCGACCGGCTTAGCTTCGGTACATCTAAGCATTCTTGTCATATACATATACATGGAAGGTCTTAATTTGCTCAAACAAATAAACACAAAACAAAAAAAAGAATACAAAAGAAAAGAAATCAAATCAAATGCAATGCTTGATTTGAGAATGGAAGAGAGATCTCAATCCCCCATTTCTCTCTTTACATGCATCCACTTTATAACATTTGGGAGTTTGCATTTGACATCATTTTTTATAACTATTTTGGCGGATAATGGTTAGGGTTAGAGAGAACAAAGCACATTGGTAATTGGGTAATTAAGAGATAATTAAAAATGGCACGTGGGTTACAACCCATCTGATCTGAGTTGTCTTTTTGTCTTTTTTGTAGAAGACAAGAATTAAATTTTGTGTGGACTTTGTTTCCATTTGGTGAGGCCTTAAATTGACAAAAGTTAAAAAAAAAAACAATTTTTGAAATTAGAACTAAATATATGCTCTAAAATAAAAAAATTGTGACAGTTTGGCACCTAACATATATAAAGCTTAAACCATCCAATTGAAGAAAGGATGTATGGAGAATTAATCAAAATTGAAGAGGAATTAATGGCACTCATGACTTCCACTAAAGAGTAGCCATTAGAATAAAGTAAGAAGTGAAACTTTGTTTGGTCACCTCCATTTGGGAGAAATTGGTCACGTCCATTTTGCATATTATAAAAATTCAACTTAAATTATAGAAATATAATTTGAATTCTAAAATGCAATCTGAATATGTGAAATACATACATGTAGAATTATGAAATGCAAGTGAGTAGAGAAAATTATATGAGAAATAATATATGAGAAATAATATCTAAAAGCTTAGCCTTCCATGTATAAGAACAATACTAGTATCATGTCCGTGCGTTGCAATGGAATATATGATAAGATAAGAAAAATAAATTCTCATACAAAATGACAAATTTTCATAAAAAACAAAATTAGAAATATTTTAGATTTGTCACAATAATATGTATAGAAATAAGGAAATGAACAAAAAATTGATTTGTATTGTGATCTGCCGTATAGAAAATTTCAATTGGAGAGGGAGAAATAAGGAAACAAATAAATAAGAAAACGAAGAATTATATCGCTAAATTTTAGAGTCTGTTTTATTTTAATTGTAACGCATCGTGTGGCGATATGTGTGGCAAGTATGTTTGTAGTTAAATTTAAACTTCTACAAATAAAACAGATGCATTTAATCAAAATAAGATAGATTATGTGATTGGAGAGCTGAGATTAATCTTTCAATCGTAGCCGTTGGCGGATCGGACACCCAACGTGCTTAATAATGGAATGGAGATATGATTTCAATCTCAAACATATAAAGAAAGAATAAAAAAAGAGATAAGAAATATGATTTCAATCTCAAACATATAAAGAAACAATATATGATTTCAATCTCAAATTTTCTTGTTGATTCTTTCAACTTGAATGATTTTTGTTGCACAATTAATCATTAATTTTCCTAAGACCTTCTTTCTTGGACTTGCACATAATTATAATGTAGAGAGAGATCTCAAGTTGAATGCATTTTTTAATCTCTTTTTCCATTTTTAAAAAATTGCAACAGTTTTATCTTTATGTCAAAAATAAGCATTCTTGATAGAAAGAGTGTGTAAAAAGTAAGGTGTGCATTGAATATTGAAATGAGAAGCAAGTGAGGTCCGAAATATTATATTAAATAGCAATTCCAAAAAAATGTGATGGATGAACTAAAAAAATTAGCTTTCGGCAGTACATAATAGTATTAAAATATATATATATATATATATATATTGCTACTAGTTGAAGGTTAATACGTTGGTAGTCAAGTCCATGCTTATCCAAATTTATAAACAATATATAGATGTTAGTGTGCAACTAGATACAATTAAACCATATTAAAAATCTATAATCAAAGTTTAGAAACTACATTTTCAACGCATTTGAATAATTAAATAAATATGTTAGATGAAGAGCTGGCTTTGGAAGATGAAGTTGGTTGGTGTTCTTGGAGATTACAGATTTTTAGGGGCTTCATTGCATATTTTCAGTTTTAGTATTTTTCCTATTTTGCAGGGACTAGTTTGCTTATTATGTTGCATTTTGTTTGTATATGGGGGTCTATAGGTATTGGCTTAATACCTTTTAATACCTATGCAAAAGAAAAAAGAATAGAGTCAACAAAAAATAGAGAATGGAGGTATCCATGAAGTGGAGAGAATGGAGACAACAAAACAATAGAGAAGTCCACGCCACGGGTACGCTTGAAGGAAGTGTTAGTGTTAGTGAGACCCTTTTCCTTGAGATTATATTCTCTTACAATATTTGTTCATAAAAAGAATAGAGTCATCATTTCATACATGTAATCACCATTTTCCATGATCGCGAATTAGACGTCATCAAATTGATCCAATCTTAATTGGGATTATAAAACACGACCGTTTAGACCGATTAATCAACCCATTAATTGTTAGCGGCAATTAAACCGTCACGGATTTTTCTGACTAATCAGCTGATTATTTATAATTATATCTTATTATTAATCATGTCCGACGAACGCATACCATACCGTTATTTGTTTGTTGGTATAAATGTTAATTTAGACAAATGTGAGAGTGTCCTAATTTTAATTCGAAGACATATAGTAAGATATATTTTCAAATATATTTTATTGTGGTTATGAACGTACATTATTATTATTATTATTATTTTATTATTGTGGCAGTATAGATCTTAATCTTAATACAGCTCAAAAGGTACTTAACCATCTCTGTAGTTTTCAATTTTTCAATTGTATATATTGAAATTCAATTGAATTTTGTTTTCTTCAAGTTTTTACATAGTCGAGCTTTTCTCATAAAATATCAAATGTATATTTGTAGTTTAGAGAAAATTTTATAAAATACTCTTTTTAATAAAATCATCAAACAAAACATCTCTTTTCTAAAATCTTTATCAAAATACTCCTGTGGACTCCACTTTCCCTCCCTTTCCCCTTCCTTCTATTTCTCCATGTTCACTCGTACTTCCTATTCACTTTTAAGGATCCAGCTCCTCCCAGGCACCATAAACGATTTCGCTCAATTTACGGTTTCTAATTAAATCTCAGCTAGTTTGGGATTCAGGCTAGCGCGGGAGTAGTGTTATTGGTCTTTGAGATTCGTGCCAAGTTAAAAAGAACGGTCCGAAACTCCGGATCCACTAATTGTAAAAGATTCTCTTTTCAGATAATTATCAATTGGATTTTTTTTTTTACCAAATCACCTCCAGTTTGAAAACAATTATCAATTGGATTTTTTTTTTTCAGTGTCCACTTTCCTTAGCCTTCATGTTAGTTACATTTATCTCAGTAAAGATGTATCTCCTTAGAAATAAACTAAAAGAAGACAGTCCAGTTGCAAATGTGGATTTTTCACTATGTAAAAAAAAATATCATTTATGTTAAAAATTAAATATACTGCAAAATTAGAATAATAGCTCAAAGAAAAAGGCATTCCTTGTAAAGTTAATGTCTTGTTGATGAAGAAATTTCTAACGTACCATGACCCGAAACTGTTGATTGTACCGAAAGACAAAAGGGATTCTCGACACCACCCGAAAAGGAATAGTGCTTCCATCTTGGCTTTCAGAAGAAGATGTCGAGTACTTCACGAGAAAATTCGAGCGTGACGGGTTCACAGATGGAGTCAACCACTACTGTGCTTTAGACTTGTACATGTCTATCTAATTTAACCTCTTTATAAATTTCCAACGTTAGTGGGTATATTTATTAATTTGTAATTAACTTTGGATATTAGTAAAAATGTCGAGGTATTTTGAAAAAGATTTTAGAAGAGCGATGTTTTGTTTGATAATTTGATTAGAAAAGGTATTTCATAAAATTTCTTGTATATTAGTAGTTAAAATCTCACATTGTGGTCATAGTGACTTAGGTTCAAATCTCATTTACCGCACATTAAATATTTTTAGAGTAGAACTAAGGTGCTCTTAAGCTCACCAAGCCCTTTGTGAGCTTAACTCAAAAACCTATCGGATTGACTTCAAACGACATTTCCAAACCGTTAGATGTTCAATCTATATTAAAATGTGCTTGGAGATCAAATTTTACATTTTTTGAAATTTTTTTACTATTTATTAAGATGGTTTGAAAATCGCTGTTTTCCAATGGTGCAGAATTTTAATAAAAACAGCGGTTTTCAAACCAGCTTAATAAATAGTAAAAAAATTCCAAAAAATGTAAAATTTGGTCTCCAAGCACATTTTAATATAGATTGAACATCTAACGGTTTGAAAATGTCGTTTGAAGTCAATCCGATAGGTTTTTGAGTTAAGCTCACAAAGGGCTTGGTGAGCTTAAGAGCACCTTAGTTCTACTCATATTTTTATATCTGTTTAGCACTCTCAACTAAAATATTCTATTTTCTAATTTTGTTCTAAGTCATTTTGCTGGTTTAATAAACACAAGGAATTTTCATCAATTTTCTTCAACACGGATTGAAGAAAATATTGATTCTAACACCAAATTCTTCCTTGACATCACAAATTGGAGTTTTAATCAAAAGAACAACAATAGACATGCTTCAAACTCAATTAGAGAGAGAGAGAGCTAGACTAATGTAATTGTATATTAAAACTTTTTTTTAATATGCGTTCGTATCTTTATTTTTTAAAGTTCAAACAATCGATTCAAATCATTCAACATGATCTCCGTATGAAATTGTCCTATAAGATTTTTAAATTGAAATTAATTAGATGCTCGTAAGCAGGGGTATTCTTGGGTCCGTTTTAATTAGTTTTAAACCGAACCGAGAGAGTTTGGATTAATCAATTCGGTAGTTCCGATTAAATGGATCAGCTCGGTTTACTTTTAAAACTGATTTAATTGTTTGGTTCAGTTTATAATTTTTAAAACTAGTTAGACCGTACTGACTGAAATTTTTAAACCCGTCTCTTGTCTGACCCAAAAATAAAAAAAATAAAAAAATTATGACATAATGTATATTGCTTACTTCGGTTTAAAACTAATTAGACCGAACGGATAAATACATAAAAATTCCAACTCAAAACAAGAAAGAAAAGAAAAGAAAGAATCTTGTACTTGCAGGGAAATCTTAAGAAAGAAACTTTTGTGGGCCCACAAACTTCTCCAGTACAAAACAACAACAGGGTTTCTTTTCATAGATTTACAACCGTCAGATCAGAATCCAACTGTTGACAACTCGACCAATCTATGAACTGGAGAGGATACAAACGAAGCTCTTGCTTTAATTCTCTCTAGAGAAAAACTCATCATCTCCTTTCTTCTTCTTCTTCGCGATTTCACGAAAAGAGAGAGAACGAAAACCCTAACCCTAGAGCAAAAATCGAAGAGACGACGCAAAGAACTCCTCTAAAGGCGGTAACTAGCACCTCAGTGCGACTTGTTTAGGTATATACGCTCGCTGCTTCTATATTTTAGATCTCCTTTGAGGAGTTTTTTTTTTCTTGCGAGTTTTTTGGGGTTTTTGTTTGCTGTGATTTGAGATCTGTTCATTGAAGCTTGGGTTACCCATTTCCTTCAATTTGGAGCTGTAACCTCTTTTTTTGTGCTTTGTTGTCTGAAGAAGTCTCCATTGGTGCCAAAATGGAGAGGCCATTAAACCTCTTTTAAGTTAATTTTGATGAATAGATGGAAGAGAATGAAATTTGTACTGGTTTAGGACTTGGGATCTTACTAGGGTTTAAGAACAATTAGAAAGAAACCAATTTGATTTGATTGTCATACTACTATGTAGGATTGTTTATTGCTTTAGCAATAAAATATATGGTGAGAGAGTAGCTTTGAAGAAAGAGAATAAAAATGGCCTCCAAAGGCCCCCGATCGAGGTTAGATCACGATTCAAGGGCTAAACGTCAGAAGGTTTGTTTATATTTGCTTTTGATTCTCATACTTTGCCTTTGATAACCCTATACATATATAGTATATAATAGCATATTAATGTGATATAAATTGTGTATTGAATATGTAGGCACTTGAAGCACCGAAGGAGCCGCCTCGACCAAAGGCTCATTGGGACCATGTTCTGGAAGAAATGGTTTGGCTGTCAAAGGTACACATCTGCTTTCATGTTTTTTCTTTTCTAATATGACACTTAGTATCGCTCTTTTCAAATAATTGCTTGCTAATACTGACTATGATATATAACCTAGTATCAGAGCTTACATATTCAATTGATGCTGTCTGTTTTACAAAATGATTCTTAGCTGTCAATTTTGACTAAACCAAGAAAGTACTTATTAGATGCACATATAGGTTCCACAAAAAAAATAATGTGTACAAGGATATTAAATGGACCAGCTGAAAGGATATTATAGGTTTATTTGTTGCTTGAGAGGAGCATGCATGGTATTTATTTTCTTACATCCTAGTATATGTTTTGTGAGAAACTTTTTTTATATTTTGTTTTTGAATGATATAGATTTTATATGTTATGGCTTTCTAGGACTTTGAGGCTGAGAGAAAATGGAAAATGTCTCTGGCCAAAAGGGTTGCTCTTAGGGCAACTAAGAGTTTTTCTGACCAAGCAACAAAGGGAGAGAAGAAATTAAAGGTATGACAATGCTGTTTTATTATTTGCACATTGTATTGTATTTTAGGAAAAGCAGCTTAAATTGAATTGCCATATCTCCAAAATATTACCCCAATTTCAGAAGGGTTTTAAGTTTTAACCCAAAAATCAAATAACAAGAAGGAAAAATGGTCAAAAGGAGCATTGGAAGGTGGCTAATAAAGGCCCAGCACAACCCTAGGCAAATACCAGTAGCATAGCTAAAATTTCATATTACTTCTGTAGGAAGAGGAGCAGCGCTTGAGAAAAGTTGCTTTAAATATCTCTAAAGATGTGAAGAAGTTCTGGATCAAGATAGAGAAGCTGGTAAGTCCTTTTTGCATACTTGATAATATGTTTTTAAAATGTTTAGTTGCAATTTACTTCAAAAAAAATATTTTGTTGATAACGAGGAAAATGTTATCATATTTTCTACTAATACTCACCTTCAACAGGTTATATACAAGTACCAACTGGAAGCAGAGGAAAGGAAGAAAAAGGCAATGGACAAGCAACTTAATTTCCTTCTTGACCAGACGGAGAGGTACTTGTGTTGATTTTCCTTTAATACTTTTACAAATCTCCATAGTATCTATCGGCACAAAATGCTACTGATATTTATTTTATTGGACCTTTTATTGACCATTTGAAACCATATCCTGGGGTCTTTTGAGAAGAACACTTGAATTTACATACTTGTAATCAGCATTATGTCTCTGTGTTCTTCTTCTTTTCTTTTCTTTGTTTTTTAGCAAATAATGTCCAACTGTTAGTTTTCTGAACGATGCCTATCCTTTCCTTTTGTAATTAACCAACTGAAAAATATATAGTGAGCATCGATTATTTTACTGCACAGCTCTGGGTGTTAGTGGCAAAATCTAAAAAATGTATAGTTGTTAAAGTTGGAAAAAATTTAGGGTCCTAGTATCTCATTAGCATTTTGATAGTATTTGTAATAAGGACCTTTGTTTGTGGTAAAATATTTGCAAAGGACCCTTTGTTGAAGTAATGCACGGATGAAATTTCTGAGAGTATAATAATATGCTTTTCATTACTCTTTCATGGGGGTTTAATGTCAGGTATTCGACAATGCTAGCTGAAAATCTTGTGTCAAATCAACCTTCTTCTTCAAATCAAGAAGAACTGAAAGCGAAGCACGATATGGAGATTGCTAATGATCGTTGTTAGTATCCTTTAACCCTCCTTTTCCTATTTGTACTTGGTGGTGTTTATATGTTTCATTGATTAGATGTATGTGCTACATGCAGCGTTGGAGCTAGATACTAACAATGCTACAATGCTAGCTGAAAATCTTGTGTCAAATCTACCTTCCTCTTCCAATCAAGAAGAAGAGAAAGCAAAGCATGATATGGAGATTGCTAATGATCGTTGTTAGTATCCTTTAACCCTTCTTTTCCTATTTGTACTTAGTGGTGTTCATATGTTTCATTAATTTGATGTATGCTTTTTGCTACATGCTAGCTGAAAATCTTGTGTCAAATCAACCTTCCTCTTCCAATCAAGAAGAAGAGAAAGCAAAGCATGATATGGAGATTGCTAATTATCGTTGTTAGTATCCTTTAACCCTTCTTTTCCTATTTGTTCTTAGTGGTGTTTATATGTTTCATTAATTAGATGTATGCTTTTTGCTACATGCCAGCTGAAAATCTTGTGTCAAATCAACCTTCCTCTTCCAATCAAGAAGAAGAGAAAGCGAAGCATGATATGAAGATTGCTAATGATCGTTGTTAGTTTCCTTTAACCCTCCTTTTCCTATTTGTACTTAGTGGTGTTTATATGTTTCATTGATTAGATGTATGCTTTTTGCTACATGCAGATTTGGAGCTAGATAACTTGGATAGTGATGATGAATATGAAAACCAGTCCGATGATGAAATTGTAAGCTTTACCAAACTCTGTACTTTGCTTTGAAGATTGTATTAATTTTATGTTAAGAATTGAAAAATGCGAATGGCAGGAAGACGACGAAAGAACAATAGATGAAGATGAAGCTAAAATTACAGAGGCAGAGAGGAGAGAAGAGCTGGCTGCTTTAGAGGCCGAAGCTGATTTACCTCTTGAGGAAATACTCAAGGCCTACTCCAAAAGGACTACTAGATGTGAGTCTCATCTTGATCGTTTTTTTATCTATTATTTTCTCTAGTCAATTTTTATTCAGGAAACTTTAACTTTCATCCTTACACCGACAAATTCTGCTTTATTTTTTTCTTTTCTCGTTCTATTTATTCTTTTCTTTTTTTTTCTTTTCTCCTGAACAAGGGGCAATTTCGTATGTATTCATATGATCATGCATACTCTTTCTTATATATAAATTATAAGCTTAAGGAGGAGTTTCTTGTGTAACCTAAGTTCAATATATCACCTATGCCACTGTTCTACGAACCACTAAATTATTACAGCTGCACCTCATTAACTAATAGTAGAGTGTCAGTGCTTTTATATTTTCTCCCCTGTCAAGTTCCTGCTGTTTGTTGTTGCACATCAATACTGGTGGGATAATTTGGTGCTTTGTAGGGTATTTACTACAGTCGAGGTTTTTGAGAATTGTATCTGATATATTGAGGTCTTGAAATTCCCCCTTTAATATAAATGTACACTAAATTATAACAAGATAGTAATAAGATTAAACATTCACAGCAAGCAGGGAGAGCAGTCAGGTTTTGAGTAGTGACACTGATGAGCCGCCTTTTAAGAAGCATAAGACCATTCATGGTGAGATGTTTTTAAGGTTTCAGTTCAAGGTTTTTTTTTTGCATTACACAATTAATCTCGAAGTTGTGTAACTTCTTGTATTGCTTTAACCAAATCTGTTCATAAATAGGTTTTTGATTTGAATCTGAACAGCTTCAAATTCTTTTCGCTTAATTTGTATTAGTTCAATATGAGCTTAGAGAAACAAATTGAATTATTTGTGTTAGGTGTCAATATTTAGCTGAATATATTATCTTTCCAGAAAAAAAAATATGGTGTTATTAGCAGAAAGTTCAAATAAATATTTGGTGTATATAAATTGACTGGTGCCATTGCAAATGAATTAACTTATGGGGTGTTATTGCAAAAGTTCTATGTTTTTGCTCCTGATAAGGTGTTTTCTAAATACTTTGCACATTGGAACCTGCGGTACCAGATGGGTCTGGTACTGATAAATACTTAGTACTGTCCAAATTTTGAATATGCAGTTACAATTGTTGGTTGTATTATATCTGGTGATGGTACACAAACAAACAGACTGTTACGTTGTTTTGGTATTTTGAAATCGAATGATTGTGGTTCTTATAGTGGCTTTTCAGATCATCGATTGAAGCTAGAAAATGGTGCTGTACATACTGTTGAGATGAAACCACTCAAGGATGTTTACTTGGATACTCAGAAATTTTCCGAGGATAACCATTGCAAGTTTGACTTTTCAAAGGACGATGATGTGACTTTTCAAATCTTGCAGGGTGAAATCAATGGTGATTCTTGCATTGATCAACAGGTAATGAAAATCGTAATTCAAGTCTAATTTTTTTTCAGCTTCTATTTTGACAAATAATTCTCATATTGGATTTATCACTTTTGCTGGTGTCTGGTAGTGCTAGTATTGTAGAATATAATGGGCCAAAATGTGTTGGCAATGGTTCAATTTTTTTGTTTCATTTGTTACTAGTTCAGCAGTCAACACTTTGTGGTTCTCAAATTACAATTGAGGGTAAATGTCCAATTATTGGTTAATTAGTAATCTAGGTCAGAATTCACGCTTAATTTGAGAACGGTTACTTTGGATTCTTATTCTGGATCTGCTTTCTAAACTTGTTGCAAAATATACAGCTCTATATGTACCAGCTGTATATTGCCCTAGATTGAATGAGGCTCTGTAGTGATTAAATCTCTTGATTAAAATGTATTCTGAATTTTTTTCAGGAAGACACTGATTACGAAGACAGTGACGAAGATGGAAAGGTATAGTTTCAAGCTTAATTAATTGTTGTTGTCTGCATTGGATTGGTCAGTGTTTAATCCCCAATTAGGGGTCAATTGAGACCAAGTAATGTTTTAACAAAAGTACATATTTATGTTATTATAATATTGCCAGGATGATGAAGCAACATTATCTGAAGAGGAAGAGTTGGCAAAGAATGAAAATGTGAACCCTTCAAATGAGGTAAAGTATATGTTTGTTGTCTGTACTTCATAGACATTACACATTTGCATTTTATGATTACCATAGTGAAGCTCTTTTTAGACCTAAGTTGAACCAAGTACACTATGATTCTATGAATCTGTCAGTCCGATTACCATACCAGTCTAGGTACCCATGACCCAAAAAAAGAAAAGAAAACATTTCCTTTGGTTGGCTTTTTTGGTGCATAGTCGATTGATTGAGGCTTAATTTATATTCTGAGACGGCTAATGAAGTGTATTGATGTTGTTCCTCAAAACAGATAAATTTGCTTCAGAAAGAGAGTGAAATGTCTATTGAAGAACTCCTTGCAAGGTATAAACAGGTATGGATAGATTGTGTGCTTCCCAAGTTTCCCCTACCTGCTATGCTAAATTTCTTTGACCTTTTAAAAGAATGAATAGCCTGCAATCTTATTTTTATTAGTGATAGAGTTTTGAGACAGCCAATACTATCTATTATAGAAAACTTTATATTTTGGTTGGCTCTAAAAAAGGTTGCAGTCCAGTCATATGGAATTCATGAAAAATATGCTAAACCCTAAACCCTAATCCAAAAGGTAATTTCATTTGCATATTATCAAGTTACTGTATGTAATTTCATTTTTATATCTAGGATGGCTATGCAGATGCTGCCTCTCCGGAATCTGACTACCTCTCAGCCTCAGCTTCTACACCTCCAGATGATAACACCAATCCTCAAACAGATGGTGTGAATTCATTTCAAGAAGAAAAGCAGCTCAAGCCCTCAACTTCCGAAGAGAAGAGATATACAAAAGAGGAAATAGAAGGGGAAATTGAAAATGAAAATATAATAGAGGATGCAGCAGCGGCTGCCAGGTCAGCACAACCAACTGGCAACACCTTCTCAACCACTAAAGTTCGTACAAAATTTCCATTCCTTCTGAAGTTTCCTTTGCGTGAGTACCAGCATATCGGCCTTGACTGGCTGGTGACTATGTATGAAAAGAGGTTAAATGGTATACTAGCTGATGAGATGGGTCTTGGGAAGACAATCATGACCATAGCCTTGCTGGCCCACCTAGCTTGCGAGAAAGGTGTATGGGGCCCACATTTGATAGTTGTACCAACCAGTGTAATGCTCAACTGGGAGACTGAATTTCTCAAGTGGTGTCCTGCTTTTAAAATTTTGACATATTTCGGCAGTGCAAAGGAGAGGAAGCAGAAGCGGCAGGGCTGGATGAAACCAAATTATTTCCATGTGTGCATCACCACGTACCGGCTTGTCATACAAGATTCAAAGATTTTCAAAAGAAAAAAATGGAAGTACCTCATTTTAGATGAGGCACATTTGATAAAGAATTGGAAATCTCAGAGATGGCAAACCCTATTAAACTTCAACTCGAAAAGGCGAATTTTACTAACAGGCACACCGCTGCAAAATGACTTGATGGAACTATGGTCGCTAATGCATTTCTTAATGCCACATGTATTTCAATCCCACCAAGAGTTCAAGGACTGGTTTTGCAACCCAATTTCAGGCATGGTTGAGGGTCAAGAGAAAGTCAACAAGGAGGTCATTGACCGGTTGCATAATGTGTTGCGGCCTTTTATTCTTAGGCGTTTGAAAAGAGATGTCGAAAAACAACTCCCAAAAAAACAGGAGCATGTAATATATTGTAGACTCTCAAGACGGCAGAGGAACTTGTATGAGGATTTCATTGCCAGTTCAGAGACTCAGGCCACGCTGTCTAGTTCCAACTTTTTTGGTATGATAAGTGTTATCATGCAATTGCGAAAGGTGTGTAATCACCCTGATTTGTTTGAGGGACGGCCTATTATAAGCTCATTCGACATGGCTGGTATTGAGGTCAATATAGGCTCTGATGTGTGTACTGCCTTGTCAGTGGGACCATTTTCAATGGTTGATTTTGAGGGATTGAATCTTGTTTTTACGCAAAACGAGTTTAATATGACCTCTTGGGAGGCTGATTTGGTAAGTTCTATTGCTTCACCCCCGAGTTATATAGAACTTAATCAGAAGAAGGGCAGGTCACAACAGGCAGCTGGGATTTTTGAAGAGTTACAGAGAAAGATCTGGGAGGAGAGAGAAAGGGAGTTGAAAGAAAGGGAAGAAGCTGTTGCATGGTGGAATCGTCTACAGTGCCAAAAGAAACCTGTTTATGGTACCAACCTTAGAAAAATTGTTGCGGTGAAACACCCAGTTTTTGACATTTCTGAGAAGATGAACAACCCTTTGTGCTATTTAGACTATCCCTCTAAACTATCTGAAATAGTTCTTGCACCCATTGAGAGGTTCAAGAAAATGGTTGATGTGGTGGAGGCATTTATGTTTGCCATCCCTGCCTCGCGGGCCCCGCCACCTGTCTGTTGGTGTACGAAATGGAGGTCTCCAGTGTTCTTTGAGCCATCTTACATAGAAGAATGCACTCGTGCTTTCTCTCCTCTTCTATCACCGTTGAGACCTGCGATTGTACGGCGTCAGGTTTACTTCCCTGACAGACGCCTGGTACAATTTGACTGTGGTAAATTGCAAGAACTCTCTGTTTTACTGAGGCGGTTGAGATCAGGAGGTCACCGAGCCCTAATTTTTACACAAATGACTAAGATGCTGGATGTATTGGAAGAGTTCATAAACTTGTACGGTTACACGTATTTGCGGCTTGATGGGTCAACCCCACCTGAAGAAAGACAGACACTAATGCAACGGTTCAACACAAACCCTAAAATTTTCCTCTTCATTCTATCCACTCGTAGTGGTGGGGTAGGGATTAATCTAGTTGGGGCCGATACAGTCATCTTTTATGACAGTGACTGGAACCCGGCCATGGACCAACAAGCTCAGGACAGGTGTCACCGAATTGGCCAGACACGTGAGGTGCACATTTACCGGCTGATAAGCGAGAGCACGATAGAGGAGAATATTCTTAAGAAGGCCAACCAGAAACGCGCTTTAGATGACCTAGTCATACAAAGCGGTAGTTACAACACTGAGTTCTTCAAAAAACTTGATCCAATGGAGCTCTTCTCAGGTCATCACACAATCAAGGATTCATCCACCAAGCCAACTGCAAATTCAAGTAAATCAAATTTGAATTTGAGTTCAGATGATCTCTCAAATGCTGATGTGGAGGCCGCACTGAAGCATGCAGAGGATGAGGCGGATTACATGGCACTGAAGAAGGTTGAACAGGAGGAGGACCTGGATAACCAGGAATTTACAGAAGATGCCATTGGGAGATCAGAACCGTTGGATGAAGATGATGTGGTAAATGATGAAGACCCAAGGCCTGAGGAAAGGAATAACAACAGAGAGATGATGACTGAGGATAGTGCAGCTGCTCTATCCGCAGCAGCTGTAGGTGCAACAGCAGGGGACAAGTTAAATGACGAGAATGCCCTTAGCTTGGTGGGAGGAGGAGATGAAGAGATGGATATGTTGGCGGATGTGAAACAGATGGCAGCAGCAGCGGCTGCAGCTGGACAGGAGAGCTGGTCCTTTGAGAACCAGTTGAGACCGATAGATCGCTATGCAATGCGCTTCTTGGATTTGTGGGACCCAATAGCAATAGTGGATAGATCTCGTGTGGAAGAGACTGCTGAGGCATTAGAAGAAGAGTGGGAATTGGAGAGGATTGAGAGGATGAAGGACGAATTGGAGGCTGAGATTGACGAGGATCAGGAGCCCCTGCTATATGAAAGTAAGTGTAGAATCAATTCCTGATACCACTAATAAGCCTGATTTTGATGGTTTTTGTTCGGTTGGTACCAGCTTGATTTTGATGGGTTTCAGGTTGGTTCAAACCAAATATTTGGTGCCATTGTTAAAAAAATGATACATGATTGACATAATTTCATTAGTTATGTTGTACCAGTTGTGCTATGTACTGGTAGCATGTATGCCCATATACACCTTAAGCATCAAGTTTCACAGAAAGATAGTTGTTAGCCAAAAAGGTCATGTCCAATTATTATAATCCATGTGAAATGTGATTTCAAGGAGATTGATTGTTTGTAAATTTGTCTAATTTTAGGATGGGATGCTGAGTGTGCTACAGAAGCATATCGTCAACACGTTGAGGCCTTGACTCAGCAAAAGGTTTGCAATTTATCAGCTCCAGAGATGGAATTTAATTTTCAAAGTTCTCTGTTTAATTTTTCTAGATGGTTGTTTTACTAAATGAGCTTATGTTTTTGCAGTTATTGGAAGAAATGGAATATGAGGCTCAACTAGCTAGGGAGAAAGAGGAACTCGAAAAAAACTTAAATGACCCTAGGTAAAGCTTCTGTTATTTACTTTGCAATAAGAAACTAACAGATGCAAATTGGTATTGGTACAAGATTTACAAGTGTTCTTATTCTGAAGTAATTTTAAACTGTTTAGGGAGGGGACAACCTCGGAAAAGAAACCCAAGTCGAAAAAGAAGGCAAATAAGGCAAAGAAATTCAAATCTCTCAAGAAGGAAAAACTTGTATCCAAACCAGAAACTTATTGTTCTGAGACCGAACCGGAGCCTGACGATTATGTTGACTACAACACCTCCTCACCTGAGATGATATCCTCTGAGTCACCACCCTTTCCCCCTCCCATTAAAAAACGCAAGCTGCCTATTTCATCCTTTGATGAAGACAGGAATCAAACTTCGAAGAAACCCAAGAAAGGTTTGAGTTTGCCACTGCCACTGCCACCTAAGAAGTTGACATTATCTGAAATAAAGGAAGGGAAGAAGAAAGTAGAAACTGGCAAAAAGGAGTCCAACCAAAAATCTGTTGTGAAGGCCAAGACAAGATGTGGTGGGTCTGGGTTGACCATCTCATCACATACACCTGTGAAACGGGTCATGGTGGTGAAACCTGAGAAGCTGAAGAAGAAGGTCGGTAACTCTTGGTCGAACAAGGACTTCACACCAGATGCATGGTCTCATCGAGAGGATGCAGTATTGTGTGCTACTGTGCATGAGTATGGGCCCCACTGGGGCCTTGTCAGTGACATGGTGCATAGTGAGTTAGGTTTAGGAGGTTATCGAGGGAGGTCACGCCACCCAGTGCACTGCTGTGAAAGGTTCAGAGAACTTTTCTTTAAGCATGTTTTGTCAACTGCAGAGAGAGACAATAATACTGAGAAAGCTTCCTCTTCTGGTGCTGGAAAGGCCGTCTTGAAAGTAACTGAGGTAAACTGTAGCATTGTATTCTTATTCGTCGAAAAGGAAACAAAGTATTTTTAATTTTCAATAGAATATTTGTTAATGCATATAATAAGCATATTAAATGCATATCGTATCATAAAAGTTTTCAACTAACCCTTAAAGAGCAATTAAGCCTCTAGTTGACCCTAATTTCCTCTATTTTGAATTTCTTGATGATAGGATCAAATACGGTTATTGCTGAACATCACAAGTGATCTAGCTGACACTGAGCTACTTCTCCAACGGCACTTCATGGCTGTGCTTTCCTCTGTCTGGAGATCCAAATGTCGCCTTCAACCCCCACTCCGCGAATCTTCTCGTGATTGCACAACACGACCCATCTCTGACGTCCAGACCCCACAGAGTCGCAAATGGAACTACAGCCTTGTCAGCACGGCCCTTGCCTCTGCAACTAACTCGGATGTTGCATTGTGTAATAACAACACTACTACCAGTAGTAGTAATAATTACTCCTCTAGCACAACAAATTCGGAAAGAATGGATTTGATTCTGGCATTTCCGAATGCTGGTGATGAGGTGGCGGAGACGGGTTTCCCAACGGCTGTAAATGTCTCTGTACATGGCAACAATGATGTTGACCTGCCATCTCAGCATGATATGGGGACAACTGTCAGTCCCTCTGCTTTACTGAACCAGTCTTCATGCTCTATCACTGAAAATAGGTTCAGGTACAAGTTGTTAATTAAAATAAACCTATCATCCATCTATATTGTTGGTGTCTAACAGTTGCTTATGCTGTATTGTAGGATGGCCTCACGAGCTTGCTTTGAAGGGGAAGGGCCCCTGTGGGCCACATCGTCAGCCTTTCCCCTATATGATGCAACCCGGTATAAACCCGGTACAAAACACTATCTTTGGGGAAAGCACAAGTCACCTTTTGTAGACTCGGTTCGACCTTCTAAATTGAAATCTAATAAGAACAACAGCTCAGATCCTAATGACGGAATTTACCCTTATCTGCTAGGCAAATCTATTATCCCCTCACCTGAACAAACAACATTCAGAGATTTTTTAGATGTAGAGTATGATAGGCCCTTTACAGATTTTATATCTGACGATACTGAGTGCTCACTGCAAGTGACACATCACGAGTACGATCCAAATTTTACAGCAGGATTAGAGGAGCTAGAGTCTGTTTCTGATTTTACCGACATAGGATGATAGAAAGTGGATTTCTTAGTTTCTAGTTTTTTTTTTTTTGGGAGGGAAACTGATTTCCGAGCCCAAAGCAGGCTAGTTAGCAATTTGCAGATATGCTTAACCTGGTCGAGAAATTCGAATCGAGAGATACGGAGCCAAGTAATGTCTATCTATCCAAGGGATGATTCGGTTAAATTTATATACTAATTAATGTATGTGCATATTGAGCAGTTTAGGGTTGGTCTCTCTGATATAATTGTTGGGGTTTTTGACTTTTTATGTTGTCTTGTATCATGAAATGGGGATAAAAAGAAACAATTATGTTAGAGAAAGAGAACTCCTCTGACAATTTTGTTTGACTCTCTAGAATTATCAAGGCAACCAAGGTGCATCAAATTTGTTTACTGAAAAGATGCAGCAAAGTTGTAATTAGCCACTAATATGCATCATTTTAGCGTATCATAAAATTGTTAGATATAATTAATTGTACATGTTGTTGTTACTATAATTTACAACGTAAGTAGGTACTTTCAACAAAAGTTATGATTAGCCACTAATATGCATCATTAGCAATGACATTTCACATTATTTCTCCAAACATAAATTTCTTGGATTGAATTTGACAAATCTTAGTTTGCAACTAACATATTATTTATAAATCTGTTGCAGCTTGTACTTCCAAGAAATATGTAAAATTAGACCTAAGATAAGCTGAAGTTGTTAAGAGTTGTCAGATGTCAGAGTTCCCCCTAAAAGATGAAACTAAGGAGCAACCAAAAATAAATAAAAAATAGATAAAACTAGAAAACTAAAATATATACATTTACTAGCAGAAAACCCAAAATAGTGAAGACTATTAATATTCTCTGTATTCTCTATATTCTCTGTATTCAATTTTGGAGCTTTTCACAAAATATAAATGTCAGCAAAAGATGCTTGCATCTTTCAATTTTATTCAATATTCAACAACAATAGCAACAACAAAAAACAGAACACAAAAACAACAAATACTGATAAATATTGTCAGAAAAATAGAATCAGAGGGACCTTGTTCTATCCTTCAATTTTTTAGGAGAATTGTGGGCCTGGGCCTCAGTACTGGGCTCTACTTTTGCAATCCCAGCCTCATCACTGGATCTACACTCAGGGCTGCAAAATGCTATCCCTCTGAAACAATTTTTTTTTATTAAACAAAAAAGAAAACTAGAAATAAGTTCTATATATTCATTTGAATTCATTTGTCTTTCCTTTTCTGATAGAATATATCTGAGTGTTCGGGAACCCACTCCAAACCCTATCTAAAACAAAAACTAAAACATCTTAATTTCATACACACAATTAATAGCCAAGATTATCGTGTTAATTTATAATCAATAAAATTTTGTGGCAGCAAAGTAAATTAACTACAAATTGTGTTTGGAAAAAGCATCACAAAACAAATAACATAAAAACATTAAAAAAAAAAGATAACTACTTGAACATACCTAGACATAAAAGTGTCTTGCCTCTCTAGGCGCTGTCGACAAACCATGCAGCGGTTCATCTTGAGCACATGCGGCTCAACTGCTGGTGGCGGGGACCCCAGATAAAATATACCGATTCTCTCCTCAACAATATTATTATTATTAGTTTTTATGTCATACGGCATTGTACCGACACACAGTGCCGCATACTTTGCAACACTTACAGCAGATAATTTCCCTACTTCATCACCTTCCTCTAAATTCATGGTAGCTATGATCTGCAGGCCGAGAGCCGACATTTTTTGCTCTACTTTTTTAGGGAGGAGTTTGTGTCTGTTGTATATATACGTAGGAAACGTGTGTGAGAAGAATCTGAATTCTCTGTGTTCTTCTATGTGTGTTTGTTTGTGTGTTGAACGGGATGAGGTGCATGGCGAACTAGGTTCGTGCAAAGGCAGTGTCAACATTTCTGATTCTCTCAGTTCAATGGTTTTGTGTTATATACACTCACTTCAAAAGAGTTATATACAGAACAATACATATTTTTGTAATAATTGTACTGATTACTTGAGGACATTCAATTTGAAGTTCCAAAATTGAGTTCTATTGAATTTTATTAATTGTATGTGCTACAATATGTTTCTTTGTTACTTCCTATTTAACTATGTGATGCACATTTGCAATTGTCTGGAAAATAATTGCTACTGTTAAACTGCGCCTCTTAACTCTTTACATGTATTAAATTCCACGTGTTTATCTTTCCGATCAAAATCACACGATCTTAACTAGCTGTGGCCTTTTTCTAATTCGTTTGTAAAATATTGTTAGTTCTTGTTAAAAAGTGCTCTTTTGTCGCACGCGTATTAAATTGCACGTGCTTTGTATCTCGATCGAAATCACGTGATCTTAACTATATAGTATTTTGTTTGTGCGATCAGAATCAGAGGATCTTAACTACAGCATCTATTTGCTTATATAGTGTTTTTACAAATATAATTTGTCCTTTTTTTTTTAACTAGCTGAATCTTTGTGATCAGAAATGCCTGAAAAATGTTATATAATGGCATGCTTTTGAAACAAAGAATATTTACACAAGTATATACTTGAAGCAATATGCATATGCGCCGCAGAAGATCAGTGTTGTTAGATGAAAAAAAGAGAGAATGAAATAGGCAAGTATTCCTCAAAAGAAAAAGAGAGAGGGAGAGAGAGAGAGAGAGAGAGTAAAAGAAACTGAAAATGATCCTTGTTTGGTATTGAAATGTTAGGTGTAGGAAGAAACAAACCACCCACAGAATTCATCATAAGAGAAGAGATTTAGTGAAAAAGAATGCTTTAAAATCTTTAAAACGCTACACAGAAGAAGCATTTGAAATGAGCGTTTCACTTTAGAAGGATAAATACATGAAGAACACCTCAGAACACAGTCATTAGGTGAGAGAAGTTCCTTGCATCTGAGTCACTCAAACAACCTTAATTAGGTGAGAGAAGTTCAAAGGAACAATTTTGATTGTTACATTAATACCTCTGCCTTGAGAAATTAGTGCATTAATTATTACTGTTGGAGTTTTTGTGTCATACCAAAACCAACAAAAATATTATGTGACAATTCTCATGTATACCCTGAACCTAAAATGTTAAACACACACACTCACACACACACACACACTTAGAAACATGATATTAATCTCACATTAATTATATATCTCTGAACAGAAATTGGAATGAAAGATGGATGGCTTTGGCCTGTCCTATATATGTGTACACATACACATGAAAAACTACGATATTATATTATTGTTCTGTGGGCATGTTATATGTGTGTGTGTGTGTGTGTGTG
This sequence comes from Carex kokanica, assembly GCA_025461125.1. Classification (NCBI taxonomy): domain Eukaryota; kingdom Viridiplantae; phylum Streptophyta; class Magnoliopsida; order Poales; family Cyperaceae; genus Carex; species Carex kokanica. Next base: position 421,033 of record JAJGRX010001215.1, on the reverse strand, counting down.
TGATACAACCGGATTTATCCAGTTCACATACAGACTGGAGTTACAACTTGTCCCCTTTTTAGAAGCAGTTACTTACACTGGTTAGTAAAAGAAGGCACTCACAACTCACAAGGGAATTAATTAAGTTGGTATTAATTGTCAGTTTGTAACTGCAATACATATATATATATATATATAGAGAGAGAGAGAGAGAGAGAGAGAGAGAGAGAGAGAGAGAGAGAGAGAGACTGGCTAAGCTCAAAACGTTTTGCACCAAGCCCTTGGTGCAAACGTTTTGGTTCTCCTATTTGCAAAGTCCAAACGGTCGATCCAAACCGTTAGATATTTAATCCATATTAAAATATGCTTGGAGACCAAATTTCACATTTTTTGGAATTTTTTTGCTATTTATTAAGCCACTTTGAAAGTTGCTGACTCGGGTGAACAGTAAAAACAGTGCAATAAAATTCTGGACCGTGTGATCAGCAACTTTCAAAGTGGCTTAATAAATAGTAAAAAAATTCCAAAAAATGTAAAATTTGGTCTCCAAGCACATTTCAATATGGAGAACAACTTGAACGGTTCGGATCGACCGTTTGAACTTTGGAAATCCGAAAACAATTCGTTTGCACCAAGGGCTTGGTGCAAACGTTTTGAGCTTAGCCAATCACTATATTTATATATATATATATATATATATATTGGAAGGTAATAAGGCGCCTGCTCATTAATTTAAATTTTGTCTCTTTGTGGCGCAGTGTACGTAACGCATGCAGCACTAACTATTGGTGTATTTTGTTAGTATATGAAGGACTACAATATGCGATTGAAATATATTAATTATAAAGCTTTGTTCTAGTTTACATCCAACACTATGTACGTATATATTGTACTTAATTTTGGCTAAGAAAAACCAAAAGATATCACATGTTTTAGTGGCCAAACTGCAAGGAAAGATATCACATCAATAGCAATAGATTATATTCTTATTAATTAAATAAAATCACTGTAAGAATAGTAATTTTATATAGTAATTCATGCTATATACCCTAATTCTTCTTAGTTGATATAAACAAATGCTATATCACATGTAAAACCATCACATCAATAGCAAATTAGCAATAGATTATATTCTCTAATTCTTCTTTTAAGACTGTTAAAGCTTTATCAAATTAAGAATATAAACAAAATGAACAATTGAAAAGTTGATGAATGTTTTCATTATTAGCAATTAAGTAGCTAGCAACTCCATAAGACAACAATTAAACACTGAAATTAATTAAACAAGAGATCGATGTTGATAGGTAGATAATAACACATTTGGCTTCATAATTTCCTACTAAAAATATCATCTCTACTTCTCACACTAAAATGCCATTTCATTCTTATTGAATCTCTAGCTTGTATACTTGCCAAAAACAAAGATATGTTCATTCTATTTTGTCTTCATTGATTTGCCATGATCTGCATTCATTACTACAAAAGCCTTTTTCCCTGCCAAAAGATAAGAGAAAATGTAAAACAATGCTTAATTAGTTAAATGCTGTCAAGTAAAACAATTCTCTTAGCTCATTAATGTTAAAAAAGGAATTAATTAATGTCACTTGCATACAAGCTAATTGCATCAAATTATCTAAAAACCAAAATCTCTAATTTTTGTTGTAATTACAATGAGTTATCAAAAACACATAAATCATTAATAATAAGAGAATTAATCATGTTCTCAGATTTTAATTCAATGGACAATACTTCTATATCGCTCTCTATGAATGCGAGATCAAGTTAGAAATAGTTCTTTTACTAAACGAGCTTTATTTTCCGCTATCAGGTTTTGCATACAGATCTCAAGTCTCAACAGTTAATCTTTTCTATATAAGAACCTTAGAGAAAGAGGTTTAATTTCAGAATTACATAGAGAAATATGTACCTATACATGAATATATTTTTCCCTTTGAGATTCTTATTACAGAAGAAGCATTGTGTTGATGCTGCACCACCAACTGCCACTGGCTGCACAGGAAGCACCACAAACAATCCAACCTCAAAGATGACATCTGCTGTAGAACTAGTGCATCCTTGATTACAGCGTTTTCGCTTACCAGAGTTTTTCAGTGTGCTATTTTTCTGAAGATTTCATTCATTTTCTCAAAAAAAAAAAAATAAAAATTGGTCTATATATGTAGAGAGGTTTAAGTGATGGGTTGGTTAATTCCAAGCTGGTGTTCTTAAATAGGAGATGAAGTTTGTTTAATGTATTTCATACTTTCATGCATGCAGAGATGTGGACATAATTGTAATAATTTCGTCCTTTTGTCTTTCCTCCTTTCCCTCTTGATGTAATTTCATTCATTTAATAGTTAGAAAGTATATATGTCATATATACCTTATGTTCAAGTTTAATAATTTTAGTCTGTTTGGTTTCAAGTAATTTTAGCCTCTTGTAGATAAATTTGTTACTTAGCCAAGAATAAAATGGTTATTGTCTTTTTAAAATATTAAAACATAATTTAGCATATTAACAATGTGTGTCAAGTACTAATAAACTTAAACCCTAAAATCCCTAGCTACTAGAAAGGATGGTTGCAAGCGTACAACCTACCGTTATGGTATTTTCTCCGATACCAATCCACGATGACATATCTCAACTACCAACCCTATTCCTCTCAATTAGCTAAATTATTCTTCTAGCTCATCCTTTCGTTAGAATCTAACAATTAGTATGATCATATTAATATATATATATATATACCAGGAGGACAAAATATAGCTTTTTCTATTTTAGAAAAAACTCTCTCTTCTACAACCTGATTCTCTAATAATCACAACTTTATATATAGCAATACTACTACATACTTATGAAGGTGGCACCTAGGTTTTGCAGTTTGATTTATTAAAGTTAGAAAGTCATAATTAATCTAATTTGATGTCACTATAATATCTTCCCAGCATAATATACTATATATATGTATAATTAACTATACACGACATTGCATTAATAATTGCAAAAAAGAATCATCTAAAGTAGGGCCCTTATCATTACATCCTAAAAAAAAAACATAACCATAAAGCTCTTGAAGCAATGAATCTACAAATTTACACATTTAAAAGCCAGAGAACATAAATATTTTTTGAACAAAATATTTAAACCAACTGAATTAATTGGTCCCAGAGAAATATTGCTCATCCTCAGCAGTGAAAGCACTGAATGAAGAATGTCCATCCTCGCTACCCTCCTCCTTGAGTTCTTCGATCCTCGAAAGCGCATGTTGCAAGTCCCATCTCTTGTCCAAATTGACCTCGCAACAACCGAGCCCGATTTTCAACAACTTATCCATCTCTCCTTTAACATTCTTCGTGCCTCCCATCCTCGAATCGAACACATCACTAGCGCACTCTTCTCTGACAACCAAGTTAACCCAACTAGCCATGTCCGTGCTGGAACGGCCATGGTGAAGATAATCCGGAAATTTGCCGGTTAAAATCTCCAGTATCAAAATACCAAGACTCCAAACATCACTTTTGTTCGATGGTTTTCCCCGTGCGATGCACTCTGGCGATTTGTAGGCGACCATGACCTTTGATGCAACACTGCTGGACATTACCGGGATCAGTGCATAGTCATTAAGCAAGGGCTCAAAAGTGTCGGTTAAGAGGATATTTGGAGTTTTGAGGTGGCCATGTGCAACTGTTAGCATCGGCAGTTCCTCGTACAAATAGGCAAGGCCACGTGCCACCCCTTTTACGATCTTTAGTCTTGTTGGCCAATCCAATGGAGGAAGGTTTGAGCCATGGCCTGCAGGTTTAGATTTATATTATAATATATTTGTTTTTGAGATAAACGTTTGTATTAAAAATAATAATATCATGTTGTTAACTAAGTTATCATGGTAACTATATATGCACAACAACAATTAATTGAAATTCCGATTTTGTATTACTTTCAATTTTTGCTTTAAAAATGTTATTCATGGTTAATTAAAAAAATGTTATTCATGGAAATAAACTAATTTGGAAAATCCTAATGTATGAACTTGAAAAATTAAGCTGTGTTTAATATATAGTCTTACTATGAAGCATGTGCGCCAAGCTTCCGTTCGGCACATAATCCGTAATAATCATCTTTTCTTCCTTCTTGTGTATATATGCAACGATCGGCAATAAGTTCGGGTGTGAGAGCCTCCCAAGCCTCCACATATGTTCTTGAAAATCATCTCGCCCTATCCCGTGCTTTGCCTTAAGTTTCTTCACCACAAGAGATGGCCCGTCAAAAAGTGCTGCCTTGTATGAGGCCCACAATTCGCCACTTCCCAAAAGCTCGGCCGAGGCTCTTAGCAAATCCTCTAACTCAAACCTCTGTCCATCTTCCCTAACAAAAGACAACTTGCCTGGTTCATCCCTTCTTGCTCTTTTACCACCACTCCCTGCGGAGGTTCTTGGCTGCTCGATTGGGGCCGAGAATTCTGGATTGTGCTTCCTTGACGGTGCAGAGGTGAGAGGCGCAAGGACTTGAGATTGTCTTTCTTCATGGTTGTGTTTTTGCCGCCATTTCGGTAACAATATGCAGATAACTATGAGGGCTAATACAAAGCCGATAGATACAATGACAAGGACTGCTATAAGTGCTTTATTTGTTGAGTCTGACGATGTTGATGGCGGTGGAGATATTAATGGCTGTTGCGCTGATGAGGAATCGCAAGACTTAGCGAGTGGTGCGCCACAAAGGTCCTTGTTGCCTTTAAAAATCACATAATTAATGCAGCATCAAATTACACAAATGTTTTTTATATATATATATTCATAACTAGTCTGAGAAACAAATTATAGGCATCATGCAAGTTAAAAAAGGAGAAATTAAGGAGTAGAATAAAACCCTAACCTTCAAACTTGATGGCATGGAACTTGCTAAAAGCGGCCGGTATGGGCCCCTCTAGGTCATTGTATGACAAATCCACCTGCCCTAATGTATCTTGTTTGAACTCCGGTATTTTCCCATCGAATTTATTATGATCCAGTACCAACTCCAACAGCTTTGGTGGGACCGTGAGTGACGACGGTATCGGTCCCGAGAACTCATTATACGACAAATGCACCTTCTTCAACGAACGCATATTCTCAAACAAATTTCCCGGTATCTGCCCGTTGAACTGATTATGCTCCAAATACAACATTTTTAAGGCACCAAAGATGGATACATCAGGGATGGGGCCAGAAAATTGGTTGTTTGCAAAGCTTAGTGCCCGTATACTCGGTATACCTGTTAGGATATCGAGCCGTAGTGTACCTGTCAGCTGCATATTCTCTAACTGTACCCCTAATACAGTCCCGTTAAGGTTGCATATCACGCCTTGCCATAATGGCACGATTCCTTTGCACGGGCTAGCGCCTTGGCCCCAGCCGGGTAGTTCCGGGGACCCACCTGTGCTAAGGGATAGGGTGTCTCTAAATCGAAGAAGAACATCGGCATCAGCGGCAAATGCGTAAACACCGAAAGAATATGTTAGGAGAAGGAAAATAATGGAGAAGAGAGAGACGGCCCACGGCCCTGCAGCCTGGCCGGGCATGATAGGAGGAGGCAATAGGAATTCAGTTCTTTTTGGCAGAGGCAGCAAAGGCGTTACACGGCGTGTGGAAAAAGGGGGTACTGTTTGTTTTGAGAGGTTGAAAAGGAGAGAGAAAAGGGACACAGCACAGCACACAGGGGTGAGAGGTGAATGCCTAAGAATAGAAATTTTGCTCAAGTGATAAATGTTGATTGGACCTGGTCTACAAAGAAAGATAGCTAATAATTCATGTTAGTTAAGTTACTGATATGTGGGTCCTCTCTACGTACCATCGGTGCAAGTTTACAACGGTTTTACGTTGGCAGTTGGGGTGGTTGGGTTGGGCTGGAAATTGAGTGAACTATGCTGGCTCACACATTTATTTCACACATATCACATTGCTTTAATTAATTCCATGCATGTTTCCGCTTAAGTTTGTTTCCTCATCTCATACTGGTATTTTTTATTTTTCAATACTTGGAACGCATGAATTCAGAACATGCATTTAAAAACTAGACACAATGTTATCAAAATTTTAAAATCAGGCAGAGAAACAATTAATGTTGAGTTGACATATTCATTTAATTCAAATCTACACCAATCATTGCTTGAATGCTTTTACATCAAAATCAATAATGAAATTAAGTTATATAAAGGAATAACAAACTATCACTTAAAGTTATTCTGATACCTAGTCTAGAATAAAGCAATTTTCTCTCTTAAACTCGTCATAGCCTACATCAACCAGACAAAGGCCGTCAGGTGGGGCAGGTGGCGCTGTGGCACGACGACACGTGGCACCCATCAAGTTGATCAATGCATCTTGTTCTACTCCTGCAGCAGCTTCTCTTATAGCTGTTGCAACAAGAACGCGAACCATCTACAAAATGATATTTATATAGAGGTTTATCAAGAATCTTACATTATATATGAGATTCAAAACCGCAGTTCCTTCAAACCAGAACTTACAAAACAAAAGGTAATTACTAAAACTAGGAATCAGGAACCAAAGCAAAGCATGCCCAAAGAAAAAAATATATATATATCCTAGGTCAGCAACATACTGGTAAAGGTTCAGTACTTGAGAAACCAGTATTTGAGGTTATATCCCTGATCAGCTCAAATTTGAAAAAAAGAACCTGACTTGGCAAGAAATTTGGAAAAAGCTCTACTTAAGAGTTTGCAAAATGCATACCTTGCGCAAGAACCGGTTCGCAACAAGTTCTACACACATAACTCTGGTACCTTCTTCAGACTTCTACAAACAAATGAGAAATCACATAAAAGTAGCGTCTTGGAATCATAATATACCAGCTTTATCATTGGTGACTGCTGTTATTAAAACAAAATCAAGGATATTAAAGAGTCGGTTGATCCTCTAGTTCACCAATTACACAGATGTACCTTGAAAAGTCTATATTTCTAAAATAGCTTCAACAGAATTCTTTAAAAAAGAAAAAGAATTTACTGAAATAAGAACTGCTGTCACAACCTTATCAGTAGAAGGAAGCGTCGTCTCTGTTGCTCTGGAGTGAAACATAAAACACTCCGTAGCAGGTCCCCTGCATGAAAATAGAAAGTATATTTAAACAGAAACTATTAATTTTAAGAATTGATTTATTCTTCCCTGTTAAAAATACACAACTCTAGGCCTCATCTATACATACAGATATGCCCAATTAACCATAACTTGCATGCAACGTAAATTCGTACCCAAATTTAACAAACTTGCATTAGTTGAACATCACGGTCAAGCCTCTATAGGACCAATTATCGACTAAATACCACATAATCCAAGAAACAAAGAAAAAGCAACAAAGACAAGAGGTGAGTCATATTATACATACTACCATCCCTTTGGAAGCTTAATTTGGTAATATCCAGTAATTATATGCACCAGACTGTTTATATCCTTTAACAGTATTCCCTTCTTATGTCTCGAACCATATAAGAAGGAAATAGAGCCTAAATCATGATGAACTCGCAAAAAATAGCCCATGAGTTTTAATTTACTTGCAAAATTTACAGAATTTTTAGAAATAATTTTGCAATAATGAAAGGGAGGTGGTGTTTTGATCAAATTCCAGATAACCAAAGGGACTCTTGAGCATTTCTTTAAAGATAACAAAATGTCCTTTACATGCTTCTAGAAGCCAGTGTGTCACGTGCGAACATCTTGTAAGATAACATCTTCCCTTCAAGCTGCCTCAAAATTTGATCCACCTTGTTCACACTAAACCTCTGAGGTTTTGTTTCGGAGATTTGCATCACATTCCCCTCATCTCTCTTATCTAAAAAGGAGCTCTCCTCATTGATTTTATCTGATGGCATTTTTTGGGAGATGTCAATCATATCCCCCTCTTCTAAGTCACAATCAAGTTCAGAGATACTCTTATGAGGATCCATGTGGTCACTATCGTCTTTAATATTTTCTTTGTCGAGGGGAAATATATAAAGATAACGTCTCCATTTGGCCACAAAGTTTGGGTGGAATTCCCTCGAAACCTAAATATATGAGGAAAATTGAAATGAGTGAGGAAAGAGACATGTTGACCTAATTTATTAATCACTTTATTGATATTTTTTAGGTGTAATAAAGTCTTAAAAATTTTAAAGTGCCAATAAAACCCATAAAGCCCTTAACAGCTTTAACCCGAAGGTCATGATTGCATGAAAAATATAGGTCAAGTTATAAAGTGAAATAGAAAAGAAAAAAAGAAAAAAAAAAGATTATAATAATACCTTTGAGACTGCCAAAACATTAAGCTTTTCAGGTGCAACGTGATTTATTGCATCTTTTATCTCTCCAGCTCTGACATCCTTCCTCCATGTGTCTTCAAAAAAGCAAATTACATAGTGAATAAGTTGGAAGACATGATGCTAATCTGAATTTATTATGAAATTATGAGATCATTGGGTGTTTAGTGCAATTTTGTATATATGAATTGAAATTATAGTTTGAACTAACAAAATGAACAAACTTGTTGAAGAGCAGTAACCCCTTTGTCAGTTCGACCAGCCACTAGTGCACTTCCTTCTATCGGGAGTGACCTATCTTTCAATTGCTTAGCTTTATTCTCATCCACAAACTCTCCAAGACATTTCTCCACTACCCTGCAAAATTTTTAACAAGCTAATGTAGAGTAAGATGAGAAAAACAATACAAATAGCTAAGGTCTGACGCCTTTATTTTTTATAAATATGTTCAATCCCAAGCATTTTGCCATATAAAAGTTCCCACAAGGTGCCATGTAAAAAAGAAATATTCCCGATTGCTTTTCCCTACAAAACTTACCTGTACATAGTTTTAAGGTATCTTGCTTCCCAATAAGAGGCCAAAGCATAAAAGTTACTGAATTTCTACTTTGCTAAGATGTTTTATATAATAGGTTTCTCTGATAGAAAATGGATATAAACCTACACTCACTAACAAATAAACCTACGCAAGCATGAAAATGTCTTCCGTACCCGTTATTTTCCTTGTATTCGTAAAAAGATATCTAAACTACCAGTCTTTCTCTCATTACATAACTACAGATAATAAGGGGGCCATTTTCTCTTATAAAATTAGTGGAGTTAGGATATAACAAATTCTTTCCTATGTTCCATTGATATATTATATGCTTCTCATCTTATACATAATAAATTTCACGCTGTATAGCGTCTACATACTAAGACATGATATATGATATATTCCAAAAAAAAAAAAACTTGTTGTACCCTTGCACAGTGTTTAAGTCAGGCTGCTTCTGCCAACCGTCAAATGATCCGCCGTGATAGGAAAGCACAATTTTAAAATTTAGTCGGTTCCATCTACCTCCTCTCCTCTTCTCATTATCTTTAGAAGCGACACCAGTTGCCGCTTCCTTCTCCTCTGAGCAATCACCATTTTCACTTATATTCACTATACCATACTTCTGTGTATTAAAAAAAAAAAATTTAAGAAGAAGAATAAAAAATCATTACATAAACAAAGTTACAAACAAAAAATGACCTTATCTGTGAATAATTCGGAGAGGGCGGATGCACCGGTGCCACGAGAAACCAAATTTGAATAAAATTGAACCACCTTCTCCCAAGGCCTTTCATACATGAACTGGTAGCTCTCCCTGTAATATAATAAACTCTTAACACTTCAGAAAAACAACTAAATACAGAATTTAAATATACTGATATTATACTAAACTGCTTAACTACTCAATTGGCTCATAAAATACATAACATTAATCAGAATGTCACAATTGATCACTTGCAATTATTATGTAGATCCAAATGCAAAAGAGAAAGAGAGAAAGAGATAGAGAGAGAGAGAGAGAGAGAGAGAGAGAGAGAGAGAGAGACCTAGCAGTCCATCGGAGCAAGTGGCAAGAATCAGTGTGGTTATAGTGGGCGTAGAGTTTCTCGCTCTCCATTCCGGCGATTCGAGCGGCCTCCTTTGCCACCGCCGCCATCAAAACGGGGGACTTCGCGAGCATCTACCGTTTTAGCGTTCTCTCCATTGCTATTTCAATTGGAGAGATATATTTTACGGACTTCACGTGACGTCAGAGAGAAACAACAAATATTTTTTAAATTAGTAAAAGTCAGTGTAAAAACTCATTTATAAAAAAAATAATTGTTGTCATACCATAAAAAAATTTCTAAATATCTAATTTTACTATCAAAATTTAAAAAAGGGCTTATTTTCTCATTAAAAACAAAGTAAGTTTTATCATTTCTTCTTTCTTTAATCTAATTTGAATTTTTATTTGAATTTATTATTGATATTTTTTTTTGAGAAAGGACTATTTTGCCTTCTCTTCAAATGAATATATTTTTACTAACTACTATCAATATTCTTTTGCATTATAATCAATCAAATGTTGAATACTAATAATGTTGAAGTTTAGTTACATGAATTTGTATTGATGGAAAACTGACCCATTTTTTTATTAATACACTAAAAAAAATTACTAAATCTGTCCTCGATTTTCAAATATTTTGAAAAATACCCTGATCACCTCATAGCTAACTACTATCAAATGTTGAATACTAATGTGCAAGTTTAGTTACCGAATTTGTATTGATGGAAAACTGACCGATTTTTTTATTAATACCCTAAAAAATTTTACTAAATCTATCCTCGGTTTTCAAATATTTCGAAAAATACCTTGACCGCCCCACTATGAGGCGGTCTATGATTTTTTTTTTTTAGGGTATCCGTAGAAGTGACAAAATGACAATCATGTTATTTTACAAAGCAACTAATGTCAAATTGGCTAAAATAATTTATCCAATCCGTAAATTAATTTTTTATGAAATCGTAAAAGACTCAACAAATTTTAAATTTCATATAAATTGATTTACGAACTGGATTAAACAAAAAAAAGAAAATCAAAATTTCAATATTTTATACATAGGCATTTGTGAATAGCTAGGACAGTTCTAAGTTGTACTGGTAGGCAATGATATACACATGAGAACAAGAATACTGTTGCACATCAGAGGTTACTGAAAATTTTCTTTCATAGATATTATTAATGTTTAATTAATTTCATCTCTGACTGATTTGAAAACAAATAGTCTCTGTAAATCTAATCCCACTTTATAATGCAAAGCTTGTTACAACAGCCTTGTCTCCAGAAGGGGTTTATAGGTGCAATTTGTAAAACAAAAATGGATTTCCTTTTGCAAAAATTAAAACTAGACTAACATCTTAATTAACCAAAAAAAAGTTAGATAATTTACATAATTCCAGTACAAATTAACAAGTCAATGAGAAACTACTAAGATACCTAACCCCAAAATCTACCCAAAATATCCAAAATACTTCTTAGCCATATATGAAGCAAATACTAAATTGCAGAATTGTCTCAAAACCCCAACCAAGTTCCAATGTTACTCTAATTTCTACCGTTCAGGTCCATTCAACCAAAAATGGAATTATTGTTAAACCTGATGTAAAAGAGAAGAACTACATAGGTGAATAAGAGTTAAGGGCTACAACTTTTTCTAACCCATTGCTTTTTACGAGTTCAGTGAACTCATCCAAACTTTGCACAAGACCTCCTAAAGATTTGATCAACTCCTCCGCCTTTTCTCTTGCAACAGCCATATCTATATTATCAGATATGTCACCTCCATTTTCGCCTTTTAGTATGGATTGTATGTGCTCAGCATTCTCTTGTAGCTTTGCAGCTAGATCCCAAGCCTCGCTTGATTGCAACGCTTCGTCTATTTCTTCTTTGTCCTTTTGATCTGATGGAACGAGGATGAAGTAATTAATTTAGGGTGCCTCTGGATGGGTGAAGAATAGTCAATAACCCGGGTTAGAACTATTCCGAACTACTATTCTCCGTTTGGGTGTGTTTGTCTTTTGTGGGTTTTCTCACTATTCTACTAACCCAATATAAAATGTTGGGTTAGCTACTATTCTTGCTCTATTCCTTGTTTCATCCAAAGGTCTCCTTAGTTATTTACTGAGTTGGTCCCTGAATTTGAACTAGTCTTTCCACTAAAGCTAATTTAAAAGACAAACCTAGGTGACGAGGTGCATGCATATGATGTTCAATAGCATTAAAAGCTTCGGCATTATCAGCAGGAATTGCCAAAACAGTGGAAAGTGGATTAGCATTAGCATTGTTCTCTCCATCGATTGGTTCAATGGGACCTATGACAAGCAGCTCGGAATCAATGTCTCTTGAACCTTCAATCTTAATCACTGCATCCATGGCACCATACACCTCAAAGTTGAACAAACCCGGTAACCCAGACCTCTCCCTCCAATCCGGATCCAACCTCCAATAAGAAACGGAACCCGGACCCAATCCAATGTTGCTGTTCCTCATTGTCTCCCATCTCCTAATCTTTTTATAGTCTGGAATCGATGTAGTTAGGCAACAGTTAATGAGTTGTAAGTGAAAGAAGAAATAAGATAGAAGAAGAAGTGAAGTGAGTACTGACCAGAGACCAAGAGTTCCCAGCGGCGCTTGCACTGGTTGGAAGAGCGATGGAAACCGATCTGGGCGCAGTTGTCGGCGACGATCTTCCATTTCTGGAAGGAGGAGAGGGACTTGGACCAGAGTTCGGCGTCGACGGCGGCGATCTGTTCGATGAGGACGAGCGTGTCAGCGACGGACCAGTCAGGGGCGGCACGGGAGCGGGTGCAGCGAGAAATTGAAGGCTGGGATTTTGCTGCGGGGGTGGAGATGGAGGTGGAGGTGGAGGTGGCGGTGGAGGCGGAGACGGAGGCCGCCGCGCGAAGCGCTTGGACTATGCAAGGCAGTGTTGGATCCATTACTTTTCGCTTGTGCGATTGCTGATTGCTGCTTGCTGCCAGTAAAGAGTAAAGAGTAAAGAGTAAAGAGTGACTGTGATACTGATACGGTGCTGATGTTTTCAACTGTAATGGATTGAGCATGCTCATGTTATAAATCAAGAGCAGGGAAAATGCTCTATTGTTTCTGTGTCCATCCTGCTTCAATATTATTGTTTTTATTTTTAAAGTTTAAACGGTTCTAAGTTGAACCGTTCAATATGATCTTCATATTAAAATGTACTTAGATACAAAATTTTAGATTTTTTTTTAAATTTTTTTGCTAATTTTTAAGATAGATACAAAATCACTGTTTTTAGAAATTATGGATCATTCAAAAAGAGTGATTATGTACCTCTCTAAACAATTAGTAAAAAAATTATAAAATTTGTTATCCAAGAACATTTTAATTTGGATATCATGTTGAATGGTTCGGATCGATTATTTTAACTTTGAAAATAGAGATAATGATTTTAGAGCATGATGGACCACAAAACCAATGAGACATTTTAATCCTACTTTTTTTTTATAATAATCTATATTATAATATTATTTTCTCTACTTACATATAAATATTATCATTTTTTTTAATATTATGGGAATCAATAATTTGAAAAAAAAAATTAATGTCCAAATATCATTCATCTCAATGTATCTTTATCGGCTCGTGATGTTAATCAAAATAAAGTTGAAATAGTATAATTTTTTACATATGCATAGAAAAAATAATAATGATCATATCTAACCTTTCTATTTTAACATTTAAGCTTTAAATTTTGAATAATTAAAATTTTAAAAATAAAGAAATAATAAAAACATCATAATTGAAGGCCAACCCTAATATAATGGGCATCTTTTTCTCTTTAATAAATGGTGTAATTTGTCAATTTAATTAAGTGCATAAAGAATACACAGGCACTTGTTTGTTATCATTAAAGTACACAAGAATTATGATTTTCCCGCTTACCATAAAATACATCAATAAGTACACATACAAGTAAATTGAACAGCAAAAAGTGAAAACGAAAATTTAGCAAAGAGAAAAACAGTATAAACCACAAGAAGCTAATTCATGTTAAGATATATATATAGTGAGTGGCTAAGCTCAAAACGTTTACACCAAGCCTTTGGTGCAAACGAATTGTTTTTGGATTTCCAAAGTTCAAACGGTCGATCCAAACCGTTCAAGTTGTTCTCCATATTGAAATGTGCTTGGAGACCAAATTTTACATTTTTTGGAATTTTTTTACTATTTATTAAGCCACTTTGAAAGTTGCTGATTACACGGTCCAGAATTTTATTGCACTGTTTTTACTGTTCACCCGAATCAGCAACTTTCAAAGTGGCTTAATAAATAGCAAAAAAATTCCAAAAAATGTGAAATTTGGTCTCCAAGCACATTTTAATATGGATTAAATATCTAACGGTTTGGATCGACCGTTTGGACTTTGCAAATAGGAGAACCAAAACGTTTGCACCAAGTGCTTGGTGCAAACGTTTTGAGCTTAGCCGGCCTCTATATTGCTTTGGGAAGTAAATAGGATGTTTTACTTCCCGCTCATATCTCTATTTTTAAAATTTAAACAGTTGATCCAAATTTCTCAACATGATCTTTATATTAATATGTACTTGGAGACCAAATTTTACATTTTTTTTACAATTTTTGCTATTTTTGTTAGAATTTTTGAAAATCAGTGTTTTTGTGAATTTTTTATTATTTTTTATTTAATGAAAAACTGTGATTTTCAAAAATTCTAACAAAAATAGTAAAAAATTTCTAAAAAATGTAAAATTTGGTCTCCAAGCACATATCAATATGACGATCATGTTGAGAAGTTCGAATCGACTGTTTGAACTTTGAAAATAGAAATATGAGCAAAAAGTAAAACACTTTCTTTACTTTCCAAAGCAAGATAGCATCTCTGTGTGTGTGTGTGTGTGTGTGTTGTTGGTAAGATAAGAATACATATACATACTGCAAACAAGCTTGCTCTCCATCAACAAAAGTGTTATAAAACCCTCATTTGCCTCTAATATATGACAAATGCCCCCACAACTTTACCGTTTACAAAAGCTGCTTACAACAAATAACCCTTAAGCAATTATCTCATAACCAGCTTATAGATAGTCCAGATGTAGAGGTTTTACATATAAACACCGAAATCCTTAAATTTTTCGCAAGAAATCTTTACATTGATTGATACATATATATATATGTAAGGGGTGTATTTACATAAGTTGCCACAACCGTAATCTTAACCACAATCTCAAACCCTATACCTTACCTTTCATGCAACAACCATAGAACCATGCATGTCTAAGGCTAACTTTAGGTTCCAAACTAAAATCAATCTCGTTGTGGCATTTATGTAAAAAAAAAAAAAATTACCTTCTTCATGCACTCATAACTTGGGAGTAAAAAATAGGTATAGCATTACTATTTACTAAGAAGAGTTAAGAAGATAAAATAAAGCTCATTCATTCATTCCATGGTCATGGGGGACACACAGCAACGAAACCGAGCACTGCGAATGGTGTTAAGAATCTCCCTCTCGGTTTCCTCAAGCATCCTCACGATTTCAGAGAAGGGGGGCCGCACGTCAGGCTCCGTGTCCCAGCAACGCATCATTAGGTTCGCAAGAGACGGGTAGCAGTCAGCAGGGACTGTCGGGCGGATCCCACGGTTCACCACAGCAAATGCCGCCTGTACAGCTGTCATGTTCTCAAATGGCACCCGCCCGGTAACCAGCTCCCATAGCACTATGCCGAAACTATAGACATCTACCTTGTGAGTGTATGGCCTATGCTGTATCATCTCCCTACAGGAATATAAGGAACAATTAATATATCATAAAATTAATAACTTAGAAAGACAGTTTACATGTAGAGTATAGAGCTAATTAAGGTTTAGCACCATGCTGCAACCAGGTTAAAGGTCTAGAACATGTCAAAAAGTGAAATATTTCATTCAGAGAAACAATGCAAGACTCTGTAATCAAACTGTCGATTGAGAGATAAAAGGTTTGAGCAAAAAAAAAAATGCTTATACAGTGAAGGGCAAAGATGTAAATATAATATTTAAAGAGCGCAAACCATAAGTGTTCAGACATGAACAATACTAATCATGCATAGAAGGTACAAAGAAGCTACAAATTTCTAAGCAAACTTATTCGATTAGATAGTGGGCATGACTAGATATTAGACAATAGGCATAAATTTGTTTTTAAAGTACAGTCCCAGGAAATGCAGATTTGTATGAAATCATTGTGCATATTAGTGACCAAATTTTTTGTATTTTTGTTTGAAGTACTTAAAAATGTGATTCAGTTACACACCAATTCAACTATGGAGTCGGCGAGGTGGTAACTCTATAACAGGTTCATAAAGAAAATATTAAGAAATGTCATGGCATGAACTAAACCCAAATCATTTTAGATATATAATCAACTCCAACCCAAACCCGATTAACAAGTTGAGCAAAAAGTAACATGAAAACACACAAAGCCTGAATTGATAAATCTAATTGGAAGCAATAACGAGTAAAATACCAAAGCAGCTTTGTTTGGTTGTCAATTGAAACTATCACAAGACCAAAGTTTACTACTACCCAAAAACCCAAAGTGCTAACAAATGACAAATTTTCTAAAATTAGATATATCCTTCATGACATAACCTGACTTGTATCAGAAACCATCCCTATACAGCTGTCAAAACCTCTACTTGGTCTTATCCTTACTAATTACATGATAAAAAAGAGTAAATTTAGCAAATTTTAATTCACAGTTTATTGAGCAGTTATAATTACTAAAATTGACCAAATAACAACAAATAAAACAAGGCATGAATAAAAAAAAATTGAAGAGAGCAAAGAGCAAAGAAAACTTACGGTGCCATCCACCGGTAAGTGCCTGTCTCAGGTGTCATCCCTTCAGGCCTCTCCTCAATCCTTGCAACCCCAAAATCCGCAATTTTAATGGATTTATCCCCAGCAATCAACAAATTGTCAGATTTCAAATCCCGATGAATCAGCCCGAGCATGTGTATATACGTCATACCCCTTGCCACATCAAGCGCTTGCCTCACCGCAAGCTTAAGTGGAACTCCTCTGTTGTGCTGACGCTTTGTCAGAAATTGCCTCACCGATCCCCCTTTCTCATACTCCGTAACAATGCATAAAACTCCGTGTTTTTTACACATGCCGATAAACCTGACGATGTTGGGGTGACTCAAATTAGCGAGCATCTTCACTTCCTGGTGAAACTGTTGCTCCATCAGCAGTGATTTGTCAGTGTTAGGTTCTTCCGCCGGCACCCTGTCGAGTAGTTTTATGGCCACGTCTTCTCCATTATACGTGCCCTTGTATATCTTACCAAACGCTCCTTGCGCAAAGGCGTCACCTACGTGTAACTTTGAGGTGTCAATTGTCCATGCATCATAGTTCTCTACAGTTTCTGTCGGATACCGATGATCCATTAGAGATCTGACGAGTAGGTCACTTTTTCCATAAGGCAGTGCCTGAGTTGCAGTTGCGGGTGCATGGTAATAGCTGTTCTCTGTATTGGATGCATCAGGTACGAATCGGTTACCAGGGTGATTGAGCATTTGGGTACCGGATGCATTTGACCCAACACTGCTTATCATGTCAACTGACATGTGGGTTCCATTGAGGTCTGTTGCAGCGCTGTCTGTTGACATGTGGGTCCCTTCAGACAGCTTGTGGTATAGCATGGCATCATGGAAGTTATTTGGGGAATTCCCATTTTCCATCATTTTGGGATACTCTGGGTTTGCAAACATGGTTTTGAAATTTCAATCCTCTTTTTCGCTCAATTTTGAACTTTTCATGATTTGATGAGTAATTGATTCTGATTATAACAGCAGCCTATATCTGATCATATTTTGCAAACAAAAAAAAAGTCAAATTATTTGATTTCAGAGATACATAAACTTAAATAAAGATCACTTTGTTTGAAATTAACCCCCAATTGTGAATTGGGATCGGATTAAGCAGGGGTGCGCGTTTTGATTTTGAATCGGAGAAGAAACTGACCTGACTGAGTTGATCTTTCTTTGTTTTAGCGATTGATTCTTCAAAGGAAGAGGATGTGATTCATTGATTGATGATCGGAAGAGATGAGATAGATATTTGCGGGTAGCGTGAAATATGATTCGTTAATTGAAAAAAGGAGAAAGAAGAAAGGAGGTGGATCTGTCGCTCGCCTCTCGCTGCGATGCTCGGAAAAATAAAAATAAAAATAAAAAAATATTTTTTTGACCGTATTTATACTTTTGTTCGATCGATCGGCATTCAGCAATTATTTTTTCATTTAATTCAACTATTCATTATTAATTTATTATGGACCAAATACTCATTTTTGTCCTTCAAATTTTCTTAATTTTCATAAAAATTATTATTATTAGTCGCTCCTCTCATAAAATTAATTAATCATACCTTTTCTTAAGATACACATGCCTCGGCACCAGTGTTGTAAATAACGGTATGCATTTGTCTAACGGACAGTGTACTGTTAAACGGTTAATTAGAAATAATTGAGGATAATTGGCCATAATCAGAAATAATTAACCGATTAATTAGAAAACTCCGTGATGATTTGATCACCACCAACGACTGATCGGCCAATTAATCGATCTAAACAGACGTTTTTTACAACACTGCTCGGAACCATACTATGCAATGTGCATATAGATCCGTACTATGAATTTATATTTTCGTTTATAATATTCGAACAATCTAAGCTAAACTATTTAATATGATCTTCATATAAAATGTATGCAGAGCCAAAATATATTCTAGACCATTAAAACGTTTTAATGGATTTTTATCTATCTAAAGAAAACATTAAAAGAATTCATGAATATTTTTTTGCCAGAAGTTGGAAAGAGGCCCATAGATCACAAAGTTCTTTAAATATTTTATTTTATTCTTTCAGAAATAAATAAGGATCAAACTCTTATTTTATATTTTATAAAATTAAAAGAAATTAAAATTTTTACTTAAATTATGTCAATTGATTATTGTATTTTTTTTTCAATTTAAATACATTAAATGTCATTGAGTGTCTTTGTCTAATGAAAAAGTGTGCATATAAGTATTATTTTTCTTTGTCAAAATAAATTATTTTTGTGTTTTTCCATATAAGTAGAATATATATATATATTTAATTAGAATTTGACTAATTTGTCGGTTTTAAAATTGGAAATTTATGTTCTTTTAAATCATTTTTTAGGGACAGTTTCTTTTTCGTCCGATATAATTTCACATTTTTTTTCGCATGATTAATGTGTATAACCTTTTTTAATGGGCAATTGTTAGCATGCTCATTATTTTTCTCGAATTAAGAAATTAATATGTTGAGCGAATATTTCAAACTAGTCATTCTCTACTTTTGGTGTAGAATAAATGATGAACATAATAGGAATTTGATTACAAAAGTTTGAACTCAAATTCACTTTTTTCATTTTCAAAATTCCACTCAATATTTTTCTTATTTGGTTGGTATACAAACTCTATTCTAATCTTATTCCTCTTTCCTCTCTAGCCGAACAAGAAAGGGTTTGGATCCAATATCTTAGAGTTTAAATCAAATACAGTTTTAAAAAAAAAACATTCTAAGCCGAAATTTTTATTATTATCCAAAAAAATTATCAAATTTCCAAATCTACACACGATTTCAGATTATTTCCAGAACTGCCCAATCTGGGAAATTATTTTGCGGAAATATGGCCTAGATCCGCAGAATTATTTCCCGCAAAGTTCCCCTCTCTAAACCATTTTGGAATTTTCTGAATTATTCCGACAATATTCTAAACAATTTTGGAATTTTCTAAATTATTCCGACAATATTCTAAACCATTTTGGGATTTTTTAAATTATTCCGACAATATTCTAAATTATTTCGACAATATTCTAAAGCATTTCGGGATTTTCTAAACTATTCTGACAATATTCTAAACCATTTTGGGATTTTCTAAACTATTCTTACAATATTCTAAACCATTTTGAGATTTTCTAAACTATTATGACAATATTCTAAACCATTTTGGGATTTCCAAACTATTATGTCTAAACTATTTTGGAATTTTCTAAATTATTCCGACAATATTCTAAACCATTTTAGAATTTTCTAAACTATTCCGACAATATTCTAAATCATTTTTTTGGATTTTCTAAATTATTCTGACAATATTCTAAACCATTTTGGAATTTTCTAAATTATTTCGATAATATTCTAAACCATTTTGGAATTTCTAAACTATTCCGACAATATTCTAAACTATTTTGGATTTTTCTAAATTATTTCGATAATATTCTAAACCATTTTGGAATTTCTATACTATTTTACTATTTTCTAAACTAATTTCTAAACTATTTTATTATTTTCTAAACTAATTTGTTTAATAAAATATAAATTACAAAAAATTAAAAATACCTGAACCAAAGAACAGCTTGATCAGACAATTAGTCACATAGAAGAGAGATTTTTTTTTGTTGGGAGGAGTTGTGAGAAGTGAGTCTGCAAAAGGGGTATATAGAGCTTGAAATCCCCTTTCCGCAAAATAATTTTCCGGATCCACCGCCAATTCCCCTTTTCGGGAAATTATTTTGCAGATATATAGTTTCTACAAAATAATTTTCCAGAAATGGGTTTTCCGAGGCACCTCTCTTTTCAGGAAATAATTTTGCGGATCTAGGCCATATTTTCACAAAATAATTTCTCGGATTGGACAATTATGAAAATAATTTGAAATCGTGTGTAGATTTGGAAATTTGATAATTTTTTTGGATAATAATAAAATTTTTGGCTTAGAATGTTTTTTTAAAACTGTATTTGATTTAAACTCTAAGATATTGAATTCAAACCCTTTCTCGTTTGGCTAGAGAGGAAAGGGGAATAAGATTAGAATAGAGTTTCTATTCCAACCAAGCAAGAAAAAAATTGAGTGGAATTTTGAAACTGAAAAAAGTGAATTTGAGTTCAAACTTTTGTAATCAAATTCCTACTCTTTATAATTATGTTCATCATTTATTCTTGTATAAGCCAATTATATATTCCACACCAAAAGTAGAGAATGACTAGTTTGAAATATTCGCTCAACATATTGATTTTTTAATTCGAGAAAAATAATGAACATGCTAACAATCTTATTCCCCTCTTGCTATGCAAACAAACAATATGTTCTAAGAGAAGGGATTAGATTACACCCCTTTTTTTTTTACACATTTTGACACCTACCATTTTCAAAGTCCAAATAGTCAATTCAAACTATTCAACATGATTGATATATTAAAATGTGCTTGGAGATCAAATGTTACATTTTTTTGAATTTTTTTACTATTTATTAAGATGGTTACAAAATCGTTGTTTTCAGACCATTAAAAAACAGCGATTTTGTAACCATCTTAATAAATAGTAAAAAAATTCAAAAAAAAATGTAAAATTTGATCTCCAAGCACATTTTAATATGGTGATCGTGTTGAACGGTTCGGATCGACTGTTTGGATTTTGAAATCGCAAAATTGACCTATAAAAAAACAGTGTCAAGATGTGTCAAAAAAAAGAGTGTAATTGGATCCCTCATGTTCTAATTAGTACGGGAAGCTTGAAATATTATTTTCATAAAACTTGTCATCCCATCTCTCTACTAGGGAATCAGAGTAGGTCCGATGCCCATCGGACCTACCTTGGTTCGATGGATGTGATGACCATTCGATCTGCATCAAGATTCGTGTGCTCTGTATCAAAATCCGTGCAAGTTTGTATCAATTTCCGTGCACATAGATATTGATGCTAATCGTACAGTCCTAGAGCTAATTGAACCTAAATGTAGGTCCGATGAGCATCGGACCTACTCCTATCTCCTCTACTAGATATTAGAAACAGTAGGTTCTAATTAGTACGTGAAGCTTGAATTGTATTATGTAACTGATAGAGCTTGTCATCCCATAACGGATCCGACTCCGCTGTTCTTGAAAGAGAGAACAGGACCCTGTTATTCTGATCCCAGCCATTCATCTTTATCGAGATTCAGGTATGAAAAACTTTGAACGGTTCAGATCGGAATAACAGAGTCCTGTTCTTCAATTTGGAGAACAGCGGAGTTGGTTTCTCCCATAACACTATTAGATATTAGAAACAATAGGTTCTAATTAGTTATTTCCTTCTATACCTATAAATAAGTAAATCACTCATTCTTCTTCTATGCCAACTCGTCATTTCCTTTTGTTTTTCAAACTTCAAAACAAACAGTAGGTTCTAATTAGTACTACTTAAAATAATGAAAAGCATATGAAATGAAACCACAGTAGGTTCTATGCCAACTCGTCATTTCATATGAAATGAAAACAAACAATAGGTTCTATGCCAACTCATCATTTCCTTATTTTTAAGTGGTCTCAAAAAAATACTATTTGTTTAGAATTTTTGAAAATCACAGCTTTTCATTAAATAAAATAATAATAAAAAATTCAATGATTTTCAAAAATTATAAAAAAAATAGTAAAATTTTTCCAAAAAATGTAAAATTTGGTCTCCAAGCACATTTCAATATGAAGATCATGTTGAGAAATTCGGATTGACTATTTGAACTTTGAAAATAGAGATATTAGCGGGAAGTAAAACACCCTCCTTACTTCCCAAAGCACCGTAGTGTCCCTCTATATATATATAAATGAAACTAACCAAAAAGTTTGATCAGCCGAACTACAAAACGAACCGAATAAATCAATATTTAATTCGATTAGTTTTTTATTAAACCAAATAAGTATGAAAATTTAAGCTAATAATACAACTATTAACTTTATAACTTTTTTATTATTAGTAATTTAGTTTATTTGATAAATTGATCACCATTCCTTCAACATGAATCTCCCTTATTATTAAGTTGTAAGTAATAATACTATATTTCAATTTATTTGGTTTTCATCAAAATCAAATTATAAATAAAAACATGGATCTCCCTTATTATTAAGTTGTATAGTTTTTGTGCAATGAAAAAAAAAAAAAAAAACTATTGTGAAAAATCTCACGGTGCTCGGTAGGACCCGTATCCTCTGCGGAGTTTAGGGTGCGGAGTCCTGCGGAGCTTTTAATCTGATCCGTTCGTTTTGATCAGACGGACCAGATCAGATCATATTAGATCAGGGGAATTTTGTTCTTTTTTTTCCAATTCGGACAAGATTTAATCTGGTCCGTCCGATCAAAACGAACTGACCAGATTAAAAGCTCCGCAGGATTCCACATAGGATACGAATTCATGCTCGGTGGGCCACATCATGTAGTGGGTCCACTTCACATAGCCTCACCACGTGGAACTTTTTGGTGAGATTTGCAAAAGAATTTGCAGTGCAAGTTAATTTTATTCCTTTTTGTATGATTTCAATTTGGGGCGCGTCACAAAGAATCTTGAATGGAGTTGTCCATTCGTTGGTGTGGCACTTTTTGGTGTTGACTTTGACTTTTTCAAAAAAATAAAATTTAATAGCCTGATTTGAATCAGACGGTCTGAGGGGGTGGGGATGGGTAGGGGTGTCAAAAAAGCTCGTAGCTCGTGGCTCGCTCGTGACTTGCACCTGACACGCTCGCTCGTTACTGGACCGAGCTGTTAACGAGCCAGCTCACTACTAGCTCGGTCCAGAACGAGCTAGCTCGCCAGCTCGTGAGCTAGCTCGGTTAAGCATTAATTTGTAAATTTGTATGAATTTGTGTACATTTTATACTGTCCAGCTCAGCCTGGCTAGGTCCAGCTCGGCCTGGCTCGGCTTGGCTCGGTTAAAACAAGATCCAACCAGACCCAATGAGCTAGCTCGGTCTGGCTCGGTCACGAGTTCCAGCTCGCTCGGTAAAAGCTCGGTCCAGAATTAACGAGCTGAGCTAGGGCCCAGCTCGGCCCGAGATAGCTCGTTTACAGCCCGGATGGGTATCATACTAAATTCTAAGATTGGATCTTTCTCATTCGCATTAAGATTCGTACGTATCGATCTGCATGAATTTTGAGACGGATTGAACAACTCTGACTTGATATCAGAACGAATTTGATCTGATGTTGGGTACTTCTATTAGAATTCAGAGTAGGCCTGATGCCGATGGGCTCAGTCACCGTTCAATCTGCATCAAGATGTGTGCGTATCTACTTCAATTTTTGTGCACAGATATCTTAATGCAGATCGGACGGTGTTGGGTCTTATTGGACCCAGAAATAGGTTCGATGTCCATCGGACCTACTCTATTCTTCTTTTAATACTTCAAATAGTATGAAGTTAATTAGTTGGTCAAATATATTTAACAATCTATGCTTAAGATTGCATGTTCATGAAATGGACTTCAAAATTTGAAAAAGAAAAGGTTTGAGTAAGTTTTTGTTCCTTAAATTTATCAAATTCAGCAACACTGAGAAAAAATAATGTCACAATAGATCCCATGACTTAGAGAATATCCTGGTTTTTATTTCATATGCTTTTTATTTGAATAAGAGAATTTTAAATGGTCCCAAAAAAAATGTTATTGCCTTCTTATCATGATGATGTCAGCGTGCATTACGGTGAATGCAGATAATTATTTTAAGTTTTTAACTAGAGGAGGGATCCGATTATCATAATTTTGCACAATTTTGAGTTATTAAAAAGTTACCACAACTATTTTCTATATTTTTAAAATCTAAATCGTCGATCCAAACCGTTCAACATGATCTCCACAATAAAATATGCTTGCAGATCAAATTTTACATTTTTTTTGAATTTTTTTACTATTTATTAAGTATTTTATAAAAACTAGTCAAATTCAGACCTTGAATTTTGTACCCATCTTAATAAATAGTAAAAAAATTCAAAAAAATGTAAAATTTGATCTGCAATCACATTTTATTGTGGAGATCATGTTGAACGGTTTGGATGGAAATTTGGATTTTGAAAATGTAGAAAATGGTTGTGTTAACTTTGTGGTAATTTAATCCCTCCTCTTTTAACTAATATATTTATTTGGTGGGTTTTTGCCCAAAGAAAAAAAATACTAATTTTATTTTAATATGGTTTATATCGTTGAATTAAATTGCAATATTTGTATGAAGCGTTGTGATGATCACAACGGATCGTATCTTAGATCCGATTCGCTACATAATACTTTTTGTGTGGGATTATAGATTTGAATTTTTAACAGAAAATTCTCTTATATATTTAGGGGTAGACTCAGTAAGAGTCAGAGGGTGACTGTTCCTCTGAAATTTTATTTGCCCCTTTCTGAAGGATCCAACTCCGGTGCTCTTCTTTTTCCTGCTCTCTCCCTGCTATTCTCTCTATCTCTCTCCTCTTTCTCTCTCTATCACGTGATTCTCTTCCTCTCTCTACTCTTTGAAGAGAGAGATAGGCAGAAAAAGAAGAGCAGGGAGCTGTTTTTCTACAAAGAAAAGCAGCGGAGTGGGATCCCTTTCTGAAAGATTCGTCAGATGCCAGCCCAAGAAGCACAGTTAAAAAATTAAGTTAATTCCTTCCTCTCTTCAAATTTGTACAAATTAAGTAAATCTGGTAATTAGAGTTAGAACTCTAATTTACTTTGAATTTCCGGCGAATATTCTAAATCAACCCATATATATATTAATATATAATTGGTAACTTACGCTATTTAATAATAATACTTGGATTTAGTTGTGACATATTGAACCGACATTTATATTAATATCCAAAGTTAATTACAAATTAATAAATATACCCACTAATGTTGGAAATTTATAAAAATATCCATACCGGCTATTTTCTGGCCGGTTTTTATTTTTTTTCAGTACAAGCTAGAAAATGACCGGTACTAATTTTTTTTTTAAGAGACAAATAGCAAAAATGTTGAAATCTAACACTAAAAATTCGAATTTTTTTTAAAATATTTGTTAGATTACTTTTTTTATATAATTAGCATATTTATACTAAAATGCGCTAAATTACTTAAAATTATGTTAAATTACGCTGAATTACACTAAATTATGCTAAATTACAATAATTATGTTAAATTACTAAAATACGATAAATTACGCTAAATTACATATGAACAGGGATGATATCTTCATTGAGAAGGCGAAAAATGACGACGAAACTTCAAACGGCCATAAAACAGCGCTCGAGTGTCCGATTTCAGCAGATAACCACTTTTCGGAAAGCTTGCGAAAATACACATGCGTCAGTGCTGCTTTGCCAGATTTTGAAATTCAGAATTGCCAAAAAACAAAGGAAAGAGCCTCAAAACTTGAGTTGAAGTTTCCAATTAAGATTTTCATTTCTATTGTTCAATCTACGTAGCTCAGTAAAATAGTTATATAATGAATTTGTAGAATACCAATTATTATTATTTTTGGAATTTTTTTACTATTTTTTATGATTTATGAAAGATGGCACAAAATCGGCATAATTTAGCGTAATTTAGCGTATTTTAGAATAATTTAACATAATTATTTTATTTTAGCGTAATTTAGTGTAATTCAGCGTAATTTAACATAATTTCAAGTAATTTAGCGTATTTTAATATAAATATGCTAATTATATATAAAAAAATGTAATCTAACAAATATTTAAAAAAATTCGATGAACTTGTAGAATATCAATTATTATTATTTTTGAAATTTTATTACTATTTTCTATGATTTATGAAAGATGGCACAAAATCAGCCTAATTTAGTGTAATTTACTGTAATTCAGCGTAATTTAGCATATTTAGAATAATTTAACATAATTATTTTAATTTAGCGTATTTTAGTATAAATATGCTAATTATATATCAAAAAAAAGTAATCTAACAAATATTTTAAAAAATCGAATTTTTAGTGTTAGATTTCAGCATTTTTGTTATTTGTCTCTAAAAAAAAAATAGTACCGGCTATTTTTTGGCTGGTACCAATGGCCGGTACTGAAAAAAATGAAAACTGGCCAGAAAATTACCGGTATGGATATTTTTATAAATTCCCAACAACTTTGGGTATATTTATTAATTTGTAATTAACTCTGTATATTAATATAAATGTCGGCATATTGAATGATTTTGTGGTACTGGTTTTGGTAATTAGGTAAGAATATATAATATAATTGTGTAGAAAGGAAGGAAGAAAGAAGATGGAATGTCATTATATTAGTAGTTTTGAGATAATGACATGATTTTGGTTATTAATTAAACTAACATGTCATGTCACCATTCCGACGACATGTAAAAGATCTCTGCCACTAATTTATAATTAATATATTCTTTTTAATTTTTTATTATTTTTTGACCAGTTAGATTTCTAGAAGAGTGATTTTGTTGACAATTTCAACGCGTTTTGTTTTGGGACTTGGGAGGAGGCAAAGGCTATGAAGTATGAACACTGAATTGTCACCATGTCCTTTAAAGCTGGAGAAATATGTACAATATCACAATTGACAGCAGAGATCTAATCATTCAAAGAGGACAAAGGTTTTTCAATTTTACATCTTTTACAGAGATTATAAAAATATATAAAAAGAAAAAATTTCATGTCCCTATGAAAACGGAATGGATAATATGTTATCCGTATTATTTGGAAAAATTAGATGTGGATATTTGGTATCTGAATATACGTGTGGATATAGATACTGATATGGTTTTACGTTTTAATTATCTGTATCCGAATAGTAGATATATATTATGAGGAGGGATCCAATTACACCTTTTTTGGTGACACACTTTGACACCTACCATTTTTAAAGTCCAAATAGTCGATTTAAACCGTTCAACATGATGGATATATTAAAATGTGCTTGGAGATCAAATTTTACATTTTTTTGAATTTTTTTGCTATTTATTAAGATGGTTACAAAAATCGTTGTTTTCAGACCATTGAAAAACAGCGATTTTGTAACCATCTTAATAAATAGTAAAAAAATTCAAAAAAATGTAAAATTTGATCTCCAAGCACATTTTAATATGGTGATCATGTTGAACGGTTCGGATCGGCTGTTTGGATTTTGAAATAGCAAAATTGACCTATATAAAAAACGGTGTCATGATGTGTCACCAAAAAAGGTGTAATTGGATCCCTCCTCATATATTATATATTTTAATATATATTATGAAAAATATCTATTGTCATTCATTATTAAAATTAAATAAATATTATGAATTTTGGTATCTTTTAATATTATTTTGATAAATATCCGATCCGATCTGTATCCGTATATGTATCCGGCTGATATCCAATCTGTATCCGTATATAAAAAATTAAAAAGGAATATGGATATAGTTTTACCACTATCCGCTCCGTTTTCACCCGGCCTATTCCCAATTAATTTTCTAATATTGCGTTTTAGAAAGATCAATAGTTCTAATTTTAAAGTTTAAATAATTATTGAACTGTTTAACATGATTTTTATATAGAAATATACTTGTAAATTAAATTTTACATTCTTTTATTATTTTTTAGATAGAAAGAAAATTTACTTGATATAAAAGATTCTAGACTATTTAAAAGTAGTGATTTTCTATCTAGAAAATTAGTAAAAATGTTTTAAAAATGTATAAGTTAATTTGTAAGTACATTTTTATATAGAGATCATGTTGAACTGTTCAAATTAACTGTTTGGATTTTGAAAATGCTGATATTGATCTATAATACAGACTGATCCGCACCATGTATAGTACCAAAATTTTACTCTTAAATATAGTATTTATATTGATATAAATAATAAATTAGTTTTTTTTATAAATTTTTAGATATATTTCATTTCTTACATGTGGGACCCAACGGATATGTATGAAGAAAAAGAGAGACTTTTAAGTAGAATAGGCAAAATCTAACATGTTTGTAAAGTTAGAATTGTAGTTGAAGTAATTTAAAATTTTAGAAGGGGAAGCACATGAATTTTTTTTTTTTTTTAATGTGGGTCTCTATTGCTTTCCATGAGTGCATTTACAAATCAGATAAGATAAGATGGATTATCATATGTAATATAAGTATACTTTTATTTTATATATTGCATGTTAGGTAATACATGACATCATCTTGTTATCTTATCTGTTCCATTTTCTCTATGATGAATCCTGTTATAATCTAACTGACAGGTTGGTCACATGGAATTGCTATAAATTTGTACTACTTCTGAAAAATATGGTCTAAATTTTTTAGATCAAGTGATTTTCTATCTATATTTAAAAAGGTAGAAAAATTATAAAAAGTGAAAGTTTAATCTAGAAGTATATTTTTATATATAGATCATGTTAAAGAGTTAATATCGATTGTGTGAATTTAAAAAATAAAGATATTTATCCATAGTACATACTATTATACACTGTGCATAAAATGATAGCCTCACTCATATAAATTTACTAGAATCATGCTCGTATGTTGCAACAGAAACATATTATAAGAGAAGAATTTTCTATACAAAATAACATATTAAATGACAAATACATATTAAATAACATTTCTTAAATGACATATTAAATAACATATTAAATGTCATAGATGTATATATTTATCTTTTTAAAATATTTTCATAAATCTCATACAAAATAATATATTAAATGACAAATAATATTTCTTAAATGATATAACAAGAATGGAAAGAAATGAAGAAATGACAAATTAATTATCAATCAATTCAAAATTCTCTAAATAATCGGAGGGCTAATATTCAATCCGAAATTTCATCTTTTAATCAAAATCGTTGGCAGATCAGAACATCTACGTGCTTAATACAAGAATGAAGATATTTGTAAAAGAGGAACTGATAAATTTGGTTTTATTTAATGGAAAAAAAAAAAGGCTGGGCTTGGATAAGGCAAACACCAATTTGTACCAACACAGAATGTCAAAGTATATAATTAATATTTTTTATTAAAGCATATATATTAATTAATCTGGACCTCTCCAGTTTCCGAAAATGGAGAGGATTATGTTATAAACGGGTTTGTCCATTTTGCAATTCTATGGGTATTATAACCATGCATCGCCCAATAAAATCCTCTATGGCATTACAATATGTATTGTGTGTAACGAGTCACTGACAGACAGACAGAGGTAAACACTCTTCAGTTTGGTGTTTATTAGTGAAACGCAACACGGATATTTATTAAATTCTCTATCTACATTTTAAGAATTTTAAGAAAGGGACCAATAATTTAGCATTTATTTTATTTTTTTGCATTCAACCGAAGACTTTGAGTTAGTTCATATATTGCTAATGTGAATATCCGAGATTTTTATTAATACCCTAAAAAAAAAAAAAAAATAATAAAAATACCCTCAGTTTTCAAAATTTTTTAAAAATACCCTAACCGCCCCATAATGGGGCGGTCCACTGATGGTAGAAAACCGCCCTATTTCTGGGCGGTCCACCTCCTCCAGAAAACCGCCCAGAGATAGGGCGGTTCAGTGTTTTTTTTTTTTTTTTTTCAGATTTTATATATTTTTATAAGGACATTATATTGATGTATATATATTTTAAGATGTATATATTGTTTAGATATATTTTTCTTTTTTAAGATATATATATTGTTAAGATATATATTTTTCCTTCATGTTAAGATATATATATATTTTTTTTAAGATATATATATTTATAAGGAAATACATATTGGTATATTTTTTTTTTAAGATGTATATATTGTTTAAGATATATTTTGGTTTACTAAGATATATATTATTGTAAGGAAATATATATTGATATATATTTTTTATTGTAGATTTTATATGAAAATGAAGGAAAGTGCTTAATTTTTTTTATTGTAATTTTCAATAAAAGTGAGTTGAGTTTTGATGCGGTTATACGGCTGTTGTACTGATTGTCGATTTGGCTAACGTGATAAACAGTGAAAAATATGTAATCTAAATCGGAAGTAAAAAAAAAAATCCAAACTACGTAAAATAAATGTCCATAACTCATGCAAAATAGTCCAGACCGAATACATAATAGTAGAAACCTATCAAACTACAAAACATAAAAAAACCTAACGTCGAGGGCGAGGGCGACGACCAGAGAGATCCAACCTACGAGGTGGATGACGGTCCCTAGGCGGCTGTACACGCCTGACGTGAACCTCCTCCTCCTGTGCGGCTGTATCCGCCTCGGCCCACGGATCCTCCACCAGTGGGGGGATAGGCGGCATAGTAGGCACCTCCCATGGCTCCCAGGTCGATGGATACGTAGGCGGAGGAGGCGGTGTGCCAAATATAGCAGATGCATATGCATCTGCATGCTGTGCTCCACTCCCACTGGCCTCGTCATCGTGCTGTCTGGCCTCCGGATATCGTGGCATGTGGAGGCTCCGTCTCTCATCCCCGGCATAATCTCCCATAAAGTCATCCATAGTGAACTCCGGAGTGGAATGTCGTGGGGGAGCTCCACCCTTAATGGAAACAATGTTAGTTTTGCTACATACAAATAAGTAGTAAGTTGAATAAATAATAAATTTTTGCTACCTGTCCAACCTGCACCGGAACTCCATACTCATTGTAGTAAGCGCTCCACGCATTGTTATTCAACACCCATTCGTGGAAGCCCCAACCTGATTCATCCACTGCATAATTGAAGACAAATTAATTAGAATAGTTTTTGTACCGAGAAATGACTGTGTACGACAAAATCAAATTACCTGGAGGAGGTGGCGGCATCTCATCACCGTATATAGCGACTCTGGGCTGATCCGGATCTAGTGGTGTGGGCTGTATCTCGCGCCAGTTGATGTTCTCCCCACTGTCATGCAACATGCCAACGAGGCGGCCGTCAAAGCCGGAGTCCTCCACCATAGGAGCAGTGTGCTGGAGCATTGTACATCCCACTGCTCGCCAACCATCTCGTGCCATGCACACCAAGCTGTGTGCCACTCCTCTGATACCGGTAAGAATCTGCACAAAGTGTATTTATTAATTTTTTAGGAAAAACTAAATAAACATTTAATGCTTTAAATATGTTAGTTTTGTAAGTAATTACCTGGCGAGCCTGCATCGGTCCGAATGACATATAACCACTCGACCCTGCACGAGAAAGCCTCCGTCGAAGGGTCTCACCCCAATGGCCCGTGAGGTATACCGAGGGCATGCCCCACCTCTGGTACCAGACTAAGTACCTCAGTCCTCCAGGCCCTGCGCCCAGTGTGACATCATCGGCCGTAGGAGGCTGCCACATGTGGAACTGTGGAGACTGTGCTTGGATGATATGCTCTGCGTGGCGCGTGCTCCAGTCGACGTTGGGCTTATTGTGTTTAGTCCTGCAGTACATTTAAATTAAAAAAAGAATGTTAATCAAGTTCAGAACTGAACAAGTAACGGTAGGAGAGCAATTAAGTAATTGTAACTTACTTGTGCAACTTGGTGGTCTCAGCCTCTCCAAGCTCTGGGAACTGCGGGACAAATGCGTCCAGACCAAACTGTCGTGTCACGCGATCCGGATACGTGTACTCAACAATCCAGTAACATACACACGGCCCCCGATAAAACCAGAGATGCCTCTGCTCCAATGTCAGTCGACAAAATGCGTTCCTTTCGTAGAACTCCCGGTAGGGGAACCAGTCGACGCTGCTCTCGTGAAGCATCTGGAGCTGACTCCGGACAATACAGGTCATGATAGCCCGGTGCAGCAGCACTCGGGTTTTGAACACTCGGGTTATGACAACTCGGGTGACCGAAACTTCGGTCATGCACCACCCGTTCATACTGATTACACCGCTGATTACACCGCTGATTACACCGCTGATTACACCACTGAGTATACCACTGATTACACCACTGATTATACCACCGCCGCCGCCGCCTCCTATTCAACCCGTAATCCAAGCCAGATTTCCTTCTGTACCACCGTCCGTACCTATAATTGTGCCTGTTATGGTTCCCCGGAGAGATGCTATGTTGGAGGCTGAAGGGGTTGATGCCATACCGGAACATGAAATTAACTCGGGTGATAGTTGGGACGGGGATTGGAATTCTGATGCATTATCAGACGGTGATGGAGATTATGCACCCAGCCATGACAGATTTCCTATTAGAGGTCGGACAGACAGACATCCGGTCGCCACATTCAACGATACTACTGCTTTTGAAGAAGCAGACATAAGCTATTTTGGGAAGCGTGTCGTTTACAACACAGAACTTGCTCCGAATCAGGTTTATACCAACATAGAGGAACTTGTGAAGAAAGTCCAAGAAACTCATATTCGCGGCAACTGGGAGTGCACAATACAAAAGCGAGATCGAAAAAGGTTAGTTGTTGTTTGCAAAGACTCACCGCGATGCGAGTTCCGACTGTATGCAACCCCTGTGGGTAAGGGGGACGCATGGATCATTAAGAAATGTGAACCACCTCATACATGCAAGTCTGCGTCGTCAAGGACAGACCATGCACAGCTTACGGCATCACTTATTGCCGATGTAATTGAGAGGGATGTTAAGGACGACCCGTCGATCAGCCTTAAGGAGGTCGGTAGAGCGGTGAGACACGCTTACGACCATGTAACCCCAAAGTACAACAGGTTGTGGAGAGGGCGTGAACTTGCGATTTGCAGATTGTTCGGTAGTTGGAAGGGTTCATACAACTTGCTTGCACCACTGCTCCATGCCATATCAAGTACAAATCCCGGCACAAAGTTTGAATGTTGGAATGTCACCGATCCTGAGAAGCGCGACGCGATGCAGTTCAAGGCCATAGCATGGGCGTTTGGTCCGTGCATTCAAGCTGTGCCATATATCAGACCTGTTATCAGTATAGATGCATGCTTCTTGTCTGGCCGTTACGAGGGGAGACTGTTGATAGCATGTGCATATGATGCCGAGAACCAGTTGTTGCCTTTGGCATTTGCAATTGTCGAGAAGGAGGACGGTGAAAATTGGGGTTTTTTCATGAGTTTCTTGCGAAGAGAGGTGGTTGGGAACAGGTTCTTCTGCGTCATATCAGACCAGCACAAAGGAATCAAGTATGTCTTTGATCGAACAGATTTCGGGTGGTCGACAGCTCACGGCGAATGTGTGCACAGGCTGTGTATGCAGCACGTTGCAGAGAACCTCCACAAGCATGTCGGGAACGACCAATGGGTTGCAGATACATTTAAAATTGGATGCAGAAGGAAGAAGCCGAGGAGGCTGGAAGAGATGTTCAAAGAGTTTGCCAAGGTATGTATATTTTAGATGAAATTTTAATAAACTATTTACTTATATTTTTCTAATCTGAAAATTTATTTCTGTGTAGTACTGTCCGAAGGCAAATTCGTACTTACTCAAGGTGGGGAAAAATAATCCGAGAGATCTGCAAGAAGCACCCGCATATGAGAAAATATTTCAAGCAAAAGATGGAGGTTGGAGATGGGGAATAATGACGACAAATGGGTCCGAGTCCTTGAATGCTGTTTTCAAGCAGAGCCGGATGTTGCCCGTGGCAGCCATTGTGGAGGACACTTTCTACAAGCTAAATGCATGGTTCGTTGACCGGCGTGTTAAAGCACGAGAATTACTCTTCAGGAACCAGGCATTTTCAACAAGGGTGGAGGGCAAACTACGTAAACATAGGGAGAAGGGTTCAGTTATGACCGTTGTCCCGTATGGGGATCGCACCTTGGAATTCGAAGTGCACTCTCCGAATGAGTATGTTCCAACCAGCCGTAGAGCAGATGGGACTATGGAGTTTATTAAAAGACCATACAAGTATGTTGTCATTATCGGAGTGGACAATACTGTAACATGTACATGCCAAGGAATCCAACTAGCTCACCTACCTTGTTCTCATGTTATGGCGGTGTGCCGAGTGAGAAACTTCCGTGAGGATGATTTTGTCGCCGACATGTACCGTACCGATTACCTTGCGAGTACTTGGGGTGCATCCTTCCATCCTTATCCCAACCAGCATGCTTGGCCAGCCTACGTTGGGGATGAACTCAACCCACCCAAGAAGATCAGGTTAGGGAGAATACTTTGTATATGCACTGACCATCTTTTTCATATAGTTATTTAACTTCTTTTTATATCAGGAAAGGGAGAAGGCCCCACAAGCGTGCTGTAATGACAATGGATGAGATGCAGGGTAGGCGAATGGGACATCAGGCTCGCCGTTCAACTTGTGACAGGCAGCGAGCAGGTACATTTCATCTTGTATTTTATAATTCATTTTATATTTTTCGATTTCAATAACATATCATTTTTTGTGAACTGGAATGCAGAGGCCATCAACGAAGCCAACGAAAGAGAAAATGCTAGAGTTGTTGCTGAGGCCACCGGTAGCGGTAGTAGTCATGCAGAGGCATCCGGTAGCGGTAGTAGTGTCGCACAACAGACTGGAAGCAGATCCAGAACTCGTCGATTTCTAAATTTGTTCGGTCGTCGTCGATGAGTTTGTGAACTGATTTAATTCGTAGTTTGTAACTATTTTATATGCTTCAGTTTTGTTATTTTCATAACGCAATTAAATATGCACAGATTGACAACATAAAACATAAATAAACAATAACTAGATGGAATAAATACTTCAAAGAATACAATATACAACATAAATCATTAATAATTAGTACAAACAACAATAAAAATACCTACGTCTTAAAAATATATACATCTTAAATCATTAAAAATATATACATCTTAACAATATATATATCTTAACAATATATATATCTTAAAAAAGAAAAATATATCTAAACAATATATACATCTTAAAATATATATACATCAATATACAATTTCCTTATAAAAATATATAAAATCTGAAAAAAAAAAAAAAAAAAACACTGAACCGCCCCATCTCTGGGCGGTTTTCTGGAGGAGGTGGACCGCCCAGAAATAGGGCGGTTTTCTTCCATAAGTGGACCGCCCCATTATGGGGCGGTTAGGGCATTTTTAAATTTTTTTTAAAACTGAGGGCATTTTTAATATTTTTTTTTTTTTTTAGGGTATTAATAAAAATCTCGGTGTGAATATTGTTATTTGAATAAAAATTAGGTGCAGTTTGGCCAAACAAAAAAACTTGATTTTCTGTGGTGTTCCCAAAAAACATAAAATTGATTTTATGTGGGACCAATAATTAATTTTTAATTTTTGTGCCCATGATCAGCACACAAATTTTCAGTGGGAATTTGATGGATTCGGGCCAGGTAGGGGTGGAAACGGATCGGATACGGAACGGATAGTGGTAAAACCATATCCGTATCCGCTTTTAATTTACAGATACGGATACGAATCGGATACTAGACGGATACGGATCGGATATCAGATATTTGTAGATATATACATAAATATTTTTATAATATGTAGTAAATTATATGGTATATATCTACTATTCAGATACGGATAATTAAAATTCAAAAGCATATATGTATCTGTATCCACACGAATATTCAAATATCGAATATTCATATCTAATTTTCGGATACGGACGCGGATACAGTCGGATAATATCTGACCCATTTACACCCCCAGTACCAGGGAAATCGTATCCTCTGCGGAGTCTTAACGTGCGGAGTCTTGCGGAGCTTTCAATCTGATCCGTTCATTTTGATCGGACGGACCAGATCAGATCTTGTCCGAATTGAAAAAAAAATTTTTTTGACAGAATTAGATTAAAACGAACGGAGCAGATTAAAAGCTCCGCATGTTAAGACTCCGCAGAGAATACTTGTCCCAGTACCAGGTGGGTTTATGATCACACGCACCTGTTGAACATGTTTATTTTTTTACTCAAATCTTTGTGTGGGTTATTGCCAACCAATCCCATCTCAGTATAATTTTTTGGGATAGAAAAGCTGAATTCTGAGTTCTTTATATTTTTCCCAATCTCTCTTTTTCCACTCCACTACTCGCGCATCCCAATCCCTCTTTTCTCTCCACTATCTTCCCTCCACCCACGTGAGATAAAAATTCATGTCTCTCTCTCTCTCTCTCTCTAACACAAACACTTTGGATGATATTTAAAGGAATTGAAATCTGCTGAAATTCCTTGTGTTACGGTGTTTCTGAAATTTATGAAATTTTGAATTCAACCGTCTAATTTTTTCTATGCACGTATCTCGAAACTCTAATTTTTCTGTGCACGTATCTCGAAATAACTCGACGGCTGGATTCAAGAAAACAAATATTTCAGAAACACTGTTCATGAATAAGAATTTCAGCAAATTCGTTTCCTATTTAAAGAACTCCAATTTTCATTGTCTATTGTGAGACTAGACACAAGTCTGATCCGGACAAGTTTTTTTTTTATACAAATTTGAGAAATTGGTGTGATTATTTTTTGTGTGGAATAGGTGTGTATTTTTTACAATATTTCTAACTATTTTATAATTATTTTATTCTTTTAAATAGGTGTGAAATTTAAATAAAATTATATATTTTTAATAATAAATTAAGATTTTCTGAACACTCATTTCAGCACATTTTATAAATAATCCCGTGCGTATTCATACTCACGAGTTCTCACTTTTTCAAAAATAATTTCACATTTCCGTCAAATTACATCCCGCGTAATTACGTAACAAACGAACATATCCTAAATATAGATGTGCAGAGAAAATTGTATAATATTTTCAACCGAAGTATTGAGACTCTTATGTTTGCATTTCGATATATGATAAAATCGATCTCATGCTGCACAGAAAGAGTGCGTGTCCCCTCAAGTATTGGAGGGGTACAATTAAAAAACGAACGACCCAGATTAATATTAACCAGATCAAATTCAATCTGATGTCTGTAGAAATGAAAGAGAATTCATTTTGAAATTCATCTGATTTCATCTTCCGAGAGTCAGACTCAGAGTCAACTGTTGTAAATTTTGACAAAAAAGTTGTCGGCGTTGAAAAAACGAATGTATTTGGTTTGAATCCAATAATGGGGAATTGCATTTCACAATCAATCAATCAATCCAATCAATGTTTATTTATACGGAAGAGAAAAGTATATATGATTTAACAACTCCAACTCCAACTCCGCTTTTGATTGTTCAATTGCATAAATATATTGAATAATATTATATTATTCAGTATTATAAATAATGGTATGGGCTAGTCAGATAGAAAGGATACTGCATTGCGATTAATCGGCAATAATCAGCCAATTAGTCAGAAAAATCCGTGATGGTTTGGTTACCGTCAACGACTAATCGGTCTAAATGGATGTTTTTACAACACTGATATTATCAACGATCCAATAATAGAGATGGGACGGTAGCACAGTTGGCTAGAAGAAAATTCTAAAATTGTGATACTCAAAGGTCGAAAGTTTGAACTCCTTTCACGACTCCGCAGCTTCTGCGAAGCTATAAAAAAACAATGATATAATGATAATCTTGCAAAGTTAACTAAACAAAATAAGTTATATATATTTCAATTCATAATTAATCAATTACAACTTAAAATAATCTAATTCATATAATTTTAGTAGGTTGGATTTTTACGAATTTTGCAAATTTTATTGAAAGAAATGATATATAAACTTAAGTAACAAAATTTATAATTAAAAAAATTCAAATGAAAAAGATGGCATGTCTCAACTAATAATAATATAAAACATGTTATAAGTTAAAACAACTTAAATATATTATGATTTAACTTAAAACGGTTTAAAGTTAGACTTATGCATCCCAACAATTCAAATGAGTTTCTAAATAATTGTTAACAACTTTTTAGAAATTAAGATCTCTAAAGTTTCTAAACTCTCATATCTATGAAATTAATTTTAGAGTTTCTATTAAGCCACATCAGTAATAAATTAAAAAGGAGAAATAATTTGAGCCAATCATTTGACCAACGTAGAGTTTATAAACAGAGAAGTTTCTTAGCATAGTTTCTAAATAAGAAACTTTTTCACCTCAGATTAAAAACTCTAATAATACCAGAGATGTAGATGCTCTTACGCTATCTTAAACCAATCTAACTACTCTGCGTTTAATGATTTTTAAGTGAGAATTAATTTCTTAATTAAATATAAGCTTAAGTACAGGAATCCAACCCAATGATTTAGGGGCTCTAAAGTAAGTAGAAAATATTTGTAGCCTTATCTCGTTTTATGTGGTATAGAGCAAATATGTTCCTTCTTTATTTAAAAAAAATTCCTCCTTTTTACCCATTTTCTTCTTCCATGAAACTTTTTGGCAACTTTTCTTTTATAGCTTATGGAGTGTTCACATTTTTCATTCAAATTTAAATTAATGATGAGAATATAATTATTAGTATTATTGTAAAACCGACATTTTTAAAAATACCCACGGTCCCAAATTTTTATTAAAAATACCCACACCGGCCAATTATTGGCCGGTACCGATTAAATAGCCCAACCGGCCAATAATTGGCCGGTTCCGTGATTTTTTTTTTTTTAGAGAAAATTGCTAAAATGCTGAAATGAAATCTAACACAAAAAAATTGAATTGTTTTTTTAAATATTTGTTAGAAAATACGCTACGAATAGGGCTGATTTTGTGCTAAAATACGGTAAATTACAATAATTATACTAAAATACGGTAAATTTACTAAAATGCTGAAATTACAATAATTATGTAGAATTATGCTAAAATACGGTAAATTACGCTAAATTACGTATGAATAGGGCCGATTTTGTGCCATCTTTCATAAAACATAAAAAATAGTAAAAAAATTCCAAAAAATAATAAAAATTGGTATTCTACAAGTTCATTATGTAACTTATTTACTGAGCTACGTAGATTGGAGAATAGAAATGAAAATCTTAATCGGAAACTTTAACTGAAGTTTTGAGGCTCTTCCCTTTGTTTTTTGGCGATTCTGAATTTGGCAATCTAGCGTCGTGGGCACGGACGATGCGCATTTTCGCAAGCTTTCCGAAAAGTGGTCATTTGCTGAAATCGGACACTCGAGCGCCGTTTTATGGCCGTTTGAAGTTTCGTCGTCGTTTTTCCCCTTCTCAGTGAAGATATCATCCCTATTCGTACGTAATTTAGCGTACTTTACCATATTCTAGCATAATTCTACATAATTATTGTAATTTACTGTAATTCAGCATAAATCAAGTAATTTAGCGTGTTTTAGTATAAATATGCTAATTATATATAAAAAATGTAATCTAGCAAATATTTTAAAATAAATTCTATTTTTTAGTGTTATATTTCAGCATTTTAGCTATTTGTCTCTTAAAAAAAAGTTAACATAATTTAAAGTAATCTAGTGTCAATCAGCATAAATTAACATAATTTCAAGTAATTTAGCGTATTTTAGTATAAATATGCTATCAAAAAAAGTAATCTAACAAATATTTAAAAAAATAATTCGATTTTTTGTGTTAGATTTCATTTCAACATTTTAGCAATTTTTCTTTCTAAAAAAAAAAAAAAAAAATCACGGAACCGGCCAATTATTGGCCGGTTGGGCTATTTAATCGGTACCGGCCAATAATTGGCCGGTATGGGTATTTTTAATAAAAATTTGGGACCGTGGGTATTTTTAATAATTTTTATTTAACTTAGGGTATTTTTAAAAATGTCGGTTGTAAAAGCACGTGGAGAAATATATTGTGAGGTACGTAATCACGCCTCTAAATATGTAATATTTATTTTTGTGGAAATTTTTAATCATGCCTAAAGTAATGCTAACTATCATTTATAAAAACAGAGTTCTAAATAGCTAGCTATCGTTGCACAATAGCTACGTTATAGCTTTTTCGGACCTTAAAAGCGATGACGCGATAATCGCTATTTAGAACCTTGTGACTACAAATGATGAATTCATAGATCAGTTTTAACGGTTTGAATTTGTTGTTTAGAGTCATTCCGATAGATTTTGAAGTTAAGCTCACAAAAAAACTTGGCGAGTTTAAGAACACCCTAATTGATCTACTCATCAAAAAGTAATTAAGTGGTAATTAAATCCCCAAAAACAAATCTTCAAATATCAATTAATACTTCGGATCTTGGATCCGAATAATATATAAATAAATGGCTTGTTGGTATATTTTATCTTTGATCCGAATGAAAGTACATAGTAGAAGATGCTTCCCCTATTTTGATTAGATTATTGTGAATACCAATTGCTAATTAAAGATGTTTTTAATATGACCTCATGGCTTTGCAATTAATTAAATGCGGTCAATAAGTTAACAAACCTTACAAATATGACATATTAACATATTTAGATATACATGCCATAATATACACAGAGTAGAACTAGTAGGGTGTGATGTACTCACCAAACTCTTTGATAAGCATAACTTTATAATTTATCGGATTGATTTCAAACGAGATAAATCCAAACTATTGAAACCGATTTACTTCACGAGTGATGCATGTACATGCAAAATTTTGAAAATTTCGAATTGATTTAGTCCGAAGTCAAGCGGTCAAAATTGATGAAAAATGAATACATTAAAATAACTTTTAAAACTTCATTTTGGATCATTCATTTTTCATCAATTTTGACAGCTTGACTTTGGACTAAATGAGTTTGAAAATTTCAAAATTTTGGATGTATGAGCATTACTCGTGAAGTATATCAGTTTCAATGGTTTAGATTCGTCTCATTTGAAACCAATTCCATAAATTATGGAGTTATACTCACCAAAAAATTTAATGTGCACATCACACTCTAATTCCACTCTTATAGATATTATACACAGTAACTGTTAGAATTATATGTTACTTAACAAGGAAAATTGCAGTTGCATTCAGTTCATATCAATTGTATTCATGT
Organism: Carex kokanica; assembly: GCA_025461125.1. NCBI lineage: Eukaryota > Viridiplantae > Streptophyta > Magnoliopsida > Poales > Cyperaceae > Carex > Carex kokanica. The sequence continues at coordinate 379,598 of JAJGRX010001215.1, read as the reverse complement.
GGTAGACATGTGCAATAAGTGATGCTAAGTTATAGGAAATAAAATAATGGTTCCCAATAAGCCAACTTAGATATTAAATATATATATATATATATCTAATTAATGATTTTCTGACTATAGCAAGTCAAGATTTATAAGTTATAACTCGTGGAAGGAAAGCAGCGTTGTAAGAAGTCAAAAGCCAAACCAATACCACCTTGTCAAGGTGTCAACTCGTTTTGTGGGGGAAAGGTTTTAACAGAGCAATTTTTACTTTATGCAGCGTACAATTGATATGCAACTGTAATGTCTATGCGCTGCATTAAGAAAAAACTGCTCTGTTAAAATATTCACCTCGTTTTGTCACAACCACAAACTATTAATAAATAAATAAATAAATAGGTAGAATCCCAGGGGTGTTTGCATAAATAAATATATGGTCTGGTACAGCTAATTCGGCGCCTCTTTCCTCGTAGAAGAAAAAGTTTCTTTCTTTCTTTCTCACCTAAATTTGTATGCAAACAAATAAACAAACAATACCATACGACTGCCTATACGAAAGAGAGAGAGAGAGAGAATAAGAAATCATTCAAAAGTGAAACTAAAGGAGACGAATCGAGCTGGAAAGGAAAGGAAAGGAAAGGAGACGAATCGATTTTGGTAATCTCAATTGGCACTCCAGTGGAGATCTTAGCTTCACTGGATCTGATGGTTTCCAGCTGAAGCAAATTTATTGGAATTTAGAGGTGGGTTTTTTACATGGGTGGTTGTCTCTCTTTGGAGGAGCTCCACCGCGTCGGAGCAGGTATTTCTTTCTTTCTCTTTTTACCTTTTTACAAACAAATTATCCCAAATTTAACATGTAGATAAAAGGGTCTTTTTTTTTTTTTTTTTTCCATTTTTTACTTCTGTTTGGAAGTTTGGATTTATAGACTTGAATTCAGTTCACAAATTTGATTTTTTTAGTAATTGCTATTAGGAGCCTTATAAGATAGACTTGATACCAGTAACTAGCTGGTAGTGCTACAAGTACAAACCCAGTAATAGTATACTGTATATAACCAGCAACCAATTTAATTTAGTAAGTACCATATTATCTATCTAACTCTTTAACCAATTTGATGAAATAAATTAATATTTTCAATCAAAGGAGATTCTCTGCAAAAGAGCAAGTCGAAATCGGCAACAGCAACAGGGGCTGTTGCAAGTGTGCTTGCTCCACCTAAGGATGTTGAGGACTTGCGCCTGATTGCTGGGTACGGCCGTGTCAACATCTTCACTTACAGTGAGTTACGTGCAGCTACAAAGAACTTCAGGCCTGACCAGATTCTAGGCGAGGGCGGTTTTGGAATTGTCTACAAAGGTCTCAAGTCCTCTTGCATTTAATTTGCTCAGTAATTCTAATATTTGAAGGAGATTTGTGTACTAAAGTTGTCATCGAAGAAGGAAAGTTGGTTTCCGACCAAATTTAAGTTCCCCAAAGTGCCCCCACCGGACCTTTTTATTTCGAAAAATGCCGTAATTACCTCTGTATAACTGAGGAAGAAAAGAGGGATGTTTTGGTACTTCTAGGTGCAGTAAGGGCGTGAATAAGTGATTTCGTCATGCTTTGATACACATTTTGCTAACATAAACTGTGTCCATTCATGCTTCCTGTCTGTGCTAGATGTAACTTTTCCTTTTAAATCAGTGGGAGATCTTAGCGAGATTTGTTATTTTGCAATTTTCTTCAGGTGTAATTGATGAGACAGTGAGACCGGGTTTTAAATCAACCCAAGTTGCAGTAAAAGAGTTGAATCCTGATGGATTTCAAGGAGACAAAGAATGGCTTGTAAGTCTTTCTATTTTATATATTTTTCGTTAATTAATTTCCTGCCTTCTTTTAATAATACAAAATTGCTTCCTTTTTTAAAAATTACGGAAAAAAACTGTACTTTAGTTTTGTCCTCTTAATTTCTGCTCTGAATTGATACATGCATACCGACGACCAAGTGTGACTAGTATCCAATTGTAGTGGTACTGGTAAACAGTGAGAAAGCATATAATAAACTTAAAATAGTATTTATTTAATAACTTTTATAAATGCTCTTGACAGGATTTATTAATAGTTTTAAATACTGCTAAAATTAAGAAGCATTTAGCTACTCATGTTTTGCTCTCTTGGGTTAAAACTTAAAATAGTATTTTAATAGCTTTTTAACACAAGGAGTATTATATTTAATATTTTTACATGATCTTTAATCTTTAGGCTGAAGTGAACTCCTTGGGACAGCTGAGTCACCCGAATCTAGTGGAGCTGATCGGTTACTGTTGTGAGGGGGCCCACAGACTACTAGTGTACGAGTACATGGCATGTGGCAGCCTAGAAAAGCACCTTTTTCGACGTATGCTCCCTCTTTCTTCTTATTTTGACCAAGTACTAGTGTATCCTTACCCTGATACCTCATGCCAGAGATAACATTTTATCCTAAATTATTTGCAAGTTGATACGATTTTGATTTTATGACCCCTAAATTATGTGTTTTGACTTTTGAGTTTGGACTTGGAGCTTCAAAGAAATTAATATCTGTCAATTGAAGTCAAATAAGTTAATAGTCAGAAAGATTGATAATTTGATATATTCATGTCATACTCGTACAAGTAAACAGGGGTATGCTTGACAATGCCATGGTCTACCCGCATGAAAATTGCACTTGGTGCAGCCACAGGCTTAGAGTACCTTCATGGGGCTGAGCAATCCATCATTTATCGTGATTTCAAGACCTCTAACATTTTGCTTGATGCGGTGCGTCTCCTTTCTCTCCTTTTCTCTCTTACTAATAGCAACACAAATTCTAAAATGGCCCAATTCCTTTTCATTAACAGGATTACAATGCAAAACTGTCTGATTTCGGGCTTGCACGCACCGGGCCCATGGGAGACCAGACTCATGTCTCAACACGGGTCATGGGCACATATGGATATGCCGCTCCAGAGTACGTTATGACTGGTGAGTTTTTTGTTTTTTTTTCAATAATGTGTCACAATTTTTACATGTTTGCAGCTTCAAAAAATATTTAACCATATATTATATCGACAGGCCATCTAACAACACGAAGCGACGTGTATGGTTTTGGTGTTGTTCTCTTGGAGATGATAATTGGGCGGCGTGCAATGGACAAGAGCCGGCCAACTAGGGAGCACAACCTGGTTGAGTGGGCCCGGCCCTTGTTAATACATAACCGTAAACTCTTCAAGATCATAGATCCACGAATGGATGGTCAATACTCAACTAAGGTAGCCGTAGAAGTGGCCGCTCTAGCCTACAAGTGTCTTAGTCAAAACCCTAAAGGTCGGCCTGCCATGAGTCAAGTTGTGCAAGCCTTACAATCCCTACAAGACCTACCTGAGAGTCAAGACATGCTTTTGAATGCCTTTGGTAGTGCTGTCACACTTTATGAAGTACCCAAGGAAACCCTAACCCATGCGGGAAACGACAAGGAGAGAGAGAAGGACAAGAACCAACTGGAAAGGAAGACCAGTGATGAAAATAGAGTGGCAGTTGTGGCTGACAAGCCGGTCCCACAGAGCAGACGGACAAGACCGGGAAATGGACGGAGCAAGAGCGAACCGCCATTAGATGTGCAATTGTACATTCCTTCGCCAGAATCCATACCCGCGTCACCGGCTAATTGTAATGGTAGAAATGACAAAATAAATGGAGGTGTCCTCTTGACTCTTAAGGAGGGTGAGAGTGATTTGTATAAGATATATAATAACAAGTAATTTTCTTTTTTTGTTGCTTTAATTAATTTGGTATTTGATGGCTCTGTTGTATGCTGTTTTACTGTCCTGATATGGAACATAGATAGAGGGATTGGTTTTGGAATTGTCCCAAATGTTTATAGGTTGAATATGCGTCTATGTTAGAAAATTTTAAATTAGTTGACAGCCCTAATAAGATAGTTTTTACTACATGATTATTATGGTAGAATTATAATTTTTTCTAATTAATTGAAACAACAAAATAAAATTGAGGTTTTGTTATATGTTACACAGCCAATATATGAAGCCCAAGTTTCCTACTCGTCAGATATTATTATATGAATATTTAGTATCGTACCCGTACGTTGTAATGAGGACATATTATAAGAGAACATAAAAAAATTCTATTATAGTCTTGTTGCATGAAACTTTGTATAGTTTTAGTTATTAATGTGAATACTATGAATCTGTATCCTTTAATGACATTTCAAAAATGAAAAGAAATCAAAACCAATAAGAAAATCGAGTATCTGACAATCAAATAAGGGAGTTTTAGGAATTTTTTTTAAAAAAAAATGGAGAAATCATGACATCTACCTGTGCGAGTACATGTCTTAATAAATTTAGATTTTTACAGGAAGAACATAAAAAAAAATTGATAGAATAAAAGAAAGATAGACTGTTTGATTGGACAGTTGATATTTCATTCAATATTTCATCTTTTAATCACTCCTGTTGAAAGATTAGAATATCTACGTACTTAAGATAAGAATGGAGATAAATAATTTTAGCCTATCTCTAATTCATTTTATACTATATACAAATAAAGTTAGCATCTGTTGACAAACACGGCGAGCCAATAGTGAGTCATACTAAATGTGTAAAATTAGAGAAGAGTCCAAATATCGTTGTCTTCATTTTTAAAATTTTAGTAATTTAAAATTTAAAACTCAAATGTCAAACTAAAACAGTCAAGTATGATCCATATTCATTTCTTTTTGCACATGCAAAAGATTATGATATTTCAATTTTATTTGATTGATATCAATACTGATAACTTCTGAATGTTGATTTTTCTACTTGCTAATTCATATAAAAGTAAAATTTAAAAGTGATAATTATTTATGTTCATGTAGAAAATATAATACATATCATATCTAATTATTTTATTTTGACATATAAATTTTAAAGTTTATTATTAGATAATTAAAAAAAATGAAGACATGATAAAGAAATAAAAAATGAAAGCATTCAAAGTATATTTGTAATGCTTCACTTGTAAATATTATAATGGTTCTTGTAAAAGCAGCACCGTACACTACTTAAAATTAATTTTCATTTTTATTCATCATGTCCTTTTTTTAGTTATATATCTTATTTTATTATCTGAATGTTAGTTATTTTTGTACATATAACATAATATTTATTACAATGTATAAAATTTCCTTTCATTTAACTTAGATATTATTTTTACCAAGTTTTGTCTGTCCTTGAGGTAATAATTAATTACGAGGTCTCTAGTTTTAATTTAAAAAAAAAAACTTCTTGTGCACGTAATAATAATAGAGGAGGGATCCAATTACACCTTTTTTGGTGACACACTTTGACACCTACCATTTTCAAAGTCCAAATAGTCGATCCAAACCGTTCAACACGATGGATATATTAAAATGTGCTTGGAGATTAAATTTTACATTTTTTTTGAATTTTTTTGCTATTTATTAAGATGGTTACAAAAATAGTTGTTTTCGGACCATTGAAAAACATCGATTTTGTAACCATCTTAATAAATAGTAAAAAAATTCAAAAAAATGTAAAATTTGATCTCCAAGCACATTTTAATATGGTGATCATGTTGAACAGTTCGGATCGACTGTTTGGATTTTGAAATCGCAAAATTGACCTATATAAAAAACGGTGTCATGATGTGTCACCAAAAAATGTGTAATTGGATCCCTCCTCATAATAATAATAATATAAAACTAAATAAATTAAGGAATTATTTTCTTAATGATAATGTCGTATCTTTTTCTTATATCACAAGAAAGAATTAAATACGTACACAATTTTATTTGGTCTTTTGATTGTTTGTTCAATATTTTTCAAATTAACAGATTCTCGCCAAAATTGTCATGAGAGCTCTCAAAATGGCAATTTTTCCAACTCCTCCACAATTTAAGATCTCCTAATAATATTCATAAATTGAATTTTGTTTGAATTGTTTCCATAGATGCTCAAATTAATCTTTAACTTCCTAGATTTATGACTTAATAATAGTAGTTATTTTTTGAATTCAACTACTACAAATCTGATAATTTCATTAATTACGATTCACATCAGGTTTGAATTACAAAGATACGAAATGTAGATATATAATTGGTCAGAATACATATCATGTACTGTGATTCAAATTAGATATGATGAATGATAATGATCAATTGACTCTAGCACCGTACGATTAGCATTAAATCTGTGCGCACGGAAATTGATACAGACTCGCACGAATTTTGATGAGAAGTGCATGAATTTTAATGCTGATCGGATGGTCATCACACCATCGAACCAAATACGTCCGATGGACATCGGACCTACTCTAAATTCTGTTGGCAATTAGTTATAATCATCTAATTTTGCGGGGAATTTTTTAATGGTAGAAATTAATGAAAAAGAAGCGAGGGAAATAGAAAGAGTACATGAATTGTAATATTGGTAGAAAGACCGGTAAAATTCTTACCGGTCTAAAATTTTTTTTTTTCTTTCATTTTTTCTAATAACATATAATTTGTTTTATAAAAATAGATAGAGTATCTTAAAATTTAGATATAATAGAAACATTATATCTATTTTTGAATTTTTTTTTCATATTTTACTAAAAATATAATATAAGAATTCCCTCCATCTATACATCAGATTTTTAAAAAAAGAAAAACTAAGTTTACCGGTCCAAACTTTTTGATTTTTTAGACCGGTAAAAATTTTATCGGTCTTTCTACCAATATTACAACTCATGTACTTTTTCTATTTCCCTCGCTTCTTTTTCATTAATTTCTACTAATAAAAAATTCCCAATTTTGCGTGGTTAGGGAATTAATTCGAAAAACAGAACCCTCTCACACCCTCTCCTCTCCCTCTCAGATGAAGATGAAGAAGATGAAGAAGATGAACATGAAGATGACAATGGAGCATCTGTCGGGTCTCCCCGACGAGTTGGTGATCAGCATACTCTCTCTGCTGCCGACTTTGATGGCCGCTCGCACCTCCGTTCTCTCCCGCCGCTTCCGCCACCTGTGGAAGGCCTCCCCTTCGGCCGATCTCCTCTTCGGCGGATCGTTCAAGAAATCAACCTACGCTGCCATGGCCAAAAGCGTTCTCCTCATGACTCATCTCCTCCGCCTCGACCTTGAGTTTGACCCTCATTTCTCAGGTGATCAATCATTCATCCTTTCTTTGCCATGGCCAAAAGGTCTCCGCCACCTCACAATCCATGTCCGTGGCTATGGGAAATTTGGATCAATTATCCGCTCTATCTTCTCCTCTTGCATCTCTCTCTCTCTCGAGTCGCTTTCAATTCACATTCCACCTCTAAAAAAGTCTGTTACTTTTCCTTCCCTAATCGCTTTCACTCGCTTGAAAAGCCTTTCTATTAAATTGAGTAGCTACAACTTAACAACAGTCGAAAGGCTTCTCTCTGAATTGTCTTGTTTGGAACATTTACTACTTCATATCTTCCCTTGGAACACTTTCTGTGGGGGGGTTGTTTGCCTCTCCTCCCTAACCATAAAAAAACTGGAGCTGCTTCTTCTTGGTCAATCTCATAATGAAGAAGAGCCTTGTTCTCTCCGGCTATCCATGCCTTCATTGGACTTCCTTTCTTTGACAAATGATGATGATTCATTATTTCAAAGCGCAAACGTACCACTGATCCATGGAGATGGAGATGGACAGATTCCTCCTCCCTTAATAAGAAAAGCTGTTGTTTCCCTTGAGGGCCTTCTTCAGAGACACATCGCTGCTGTTGCTCAGTTTCTCAATTTTATCTCATATGTGGAACACCTCACCCTTTATTTGGAGGAACATAGATGGGAGGAGTATCCATTTCCTGTCTTGATGGAACCAGGCAAAAAGCCGCCAACTTTTCCTAATTTGAAGCACCTGGATATGACCTTATGCTTTCATGAGTTCAACTTTGAAGCCGTGGTCACGATGCTCCATCATTCCACTGCATTGGAATCACTCAAACTTCATCATAAGGTGCGTACGTGCATATATAACTTTTAATTTGCTTTTGTGAAATCTGCAACCATATCTCGTGGGTTGATATGGAAATGTTTCTTTTGTTCTAAGAACCTTACACTAATTTAATCAAATTTCATTACCAGTCCTCCCACTTGAATTGCAAATGAATATATGTTTCCTCAGTAAAATAGAGTTAGGGATTGTGCTAATGGGAACTCAGCTTTGGAGATGTCAAGATGAAAATTAAGGTGACATTTTTCCATAGTAGTCAGGAACTGCTATTGTGGGTCCTACAATTAACGTACATCTAGACCAATACTGTCACATCACGCATTAGTAGTCAGGAACTGATTGAGGGGCTCGATTGAACACAGCAAGAAAACATGTTCAACAGGGGCCATTTTCAGGGTCTCTTCTTTTTCTTGTTTGCTATTAAAGGTTGGGCCACCTTGCATATGATTCCTTCTTTTCTGTTGGCATAATGAATGGAACTATTAGATAACAGTGGTTGTTTCGGCTATTTCACAATTCCATTTCAGATCACTAGACTCCTCTTTCCTCTTCTACTCTTTTCGTGCCTTAAAAAATTCTCCTTTCTAGTCCCAACTCACCAGTAAGCATGAATCTAAATAGAGGAGTAGAGTCTTGGATGGAAATGGAACTTTGAAAGAAACTAAAGTGGCATAGAAATTGTTAGTTATAATCGACGAATTATTTGGATTAATTGTATTATTGAATAATCTCTCATAATTAATTACATCATATACACATCACTACTTGCAAGAGCAAGACACAATGTTGTAATAGGTGTTAATAAAAAAAGCTAAAAAAATTTAGAACAACAATATCATTTATTCCGTTTTCTGATAAATGTTGGAAACCATGGAGAAAAGAAGATATGAAGAGGCAGGGTGACACAACGAGTCAAGGCCAGAGCAATTATTAACCATTGGATTATATAAACGGTGGTGATGGAGATTGATCAACTCAAAAATTGAGTTGAATGTTTTGGATAAACTGCTTATATATGTTGCTTAATTTGATTCTGGTATTTACTAAGGACATCGCTTTGTTGATTTTATAAAAACAAATATTCGGTTTATATAACTGTTTTGGATAAATTGAGTTGATTCTGGTATTGTTGCTTGCTGATTTTGATTTAGAGCACGAAAAGGACATCGCTTAATTTACTAAGGCACGAAAAGGACACCCTAATTTACTAAGGACATCGCTTTGTTTTTATATATTTTTTCATTATATTGCCACTGCTCAAATATTTGTTTGTATTTTTTGCTTAGACTTGTGATATTCCGGATGCTTGGCCGCATAATGGAGATCAAAGTAAGAAAAGAAATGCTTGGAGATCAAAGCTGCCACGTAACAGGGACGGTAATTATCAGTATGCTTGTTTTGAAAATCTTCACTTAGGAGAGAATAGAAAAGAATTCAAGAAGCTGCTAAACAAAAAATGTAGGCCTAAGAGGCAGCTGGTAGGTTGCTAGAGTCTAGAGATGAGATGCAAATCATTGTTCCATTGGTTTTGTTCATTTTAGCTTCACTTTTTAATTATGGTTGTATCATTGTTATTTATCTACTTTAGAAATACTTATAGACAGAGTGGGTTGAATTTGTGCAATTGTGATTTAGTTAAAGTTTCACTTTTGACTGTTTAAAAGAGGTCGCAAATGAAGACAGATCCAAAGAAAGAAAAAAGAAAAAGAAAATGTGTGTGTGAAGCAAATCTTGGGATTTTGTTTGGAATATTATACATCAGACAAAGCATGGTTTAATTAGCTGATGTGTTTTTTTTTTCTTAGAAGAAAAATGCTTGCTCTTCTGTTTGATGAATTGTCAATCTTTTTTTTTTGGTTGTTTTTATTTTGGTTTTTGTTTGAAAGGACTTTAAGTCATGATTGTTTGGATATGAGGGATCAAATATCCATATTTCTAGTTCAAGTTACTGATTTGAACTACTGATTTTGTTCAATACCTCTTAAATTTATTGGTGTTGAGATTTATGATTATTTGGAATCCTTATTGCACATATATATATGATCAAGAGGTGAAAAGTTGGTGCAACGAAGTTGTTGAATTCTCAAGTCTCTTGATCTTAGTACAGAACAGAACAAACTATTAATTTTGCACTGTTCAGAGCAAACTTTGAACATTTGATTCCTCTGCACAAAGGAAGCAATTCGGGAGGCATAGATGATCTCAGGCTCTGCTATTGTTTTCACAGGCGTCACCTTTTCAAACTTGTTAGCTTCCGATGCCCATTGATGGGTACATCCACATCCACTGTCTCTCTCGAGCACCAATTGGCCTGCTCTCTATGGCGCTCTCGAGTCACCACTTCCTTCTCACGGTACATCGAACCAGCACCATGGATATGACCACTTACAACTCGACCCGCGGGTGATCTCTTGTCTTGTCAAGGTTAGTCTCCATATTTGTTTTTATTTAAGAACCAATTCTTTTACATTGTCCTGTGATGCCAACATTAGAATATTGATACTTGTTTTAATTTTATTAAATTTATATCTGTATTTTTGGCTAAAATATGAAAACTATATTTGTAATGTAATGTATAGGCAGGCAATCTATAACATACGTCATGTTTGACTTAAACTACTCAATTTTCAGCAAACTCGAGTGTTGTTTATTCACATTGATAACAAGAACCATATATATTTATATTTCAAATAATTCAACCTACAACAATAAACCTTGAGAAAGTATCGTTGTTTAAGTTAGGAAATTGCTAGAATTTAAATTTGGATTCAATCGCATTTCGACCAGCAGCAAATGCTACTGGTAGCATGAAAATATACCAGTTTTCATAAATTCAGCCGGAGTCGATCAATCACACTCTCTTTTGGCGGTGTAGGTACTCGGCTGACTTCTGGAGGGTGTTACTGGCATCACTAAATATCAGGGAACCGGTACCGAATGGGGAGGTCATTCATGAGATCTGGTGGGACCACCGTAGGAACTTGGACTCAACAACGAAGATGTACTGGAATGTATCGTGGGCTGCGGGCTCATGGGCATTGTGGTGGAAGAGAGATGCCTGAATTTTCTCTGATAATTCAAGGCTGCTACAGTACCTGGTAGGTGACACAGTACGGAAAGTTCAGCAGTGAAAGAGATCACTGCTGAGGGACCCTGCGCAAGAGTTCAAGCGCCTGATTTAATTTTTGTATATTGTGAGGGATATTTGTAAAGTAACTATGATTTTGGTTTAGGTTGTAAATACTTTTTTCTTTATTAATATAGCTGTCAGTAAGACACTTTGCCAAAGCTTGCAGATTGATCTGGCTTTACTTGAATACTAGTGGTACAACTGTACCAACTGGTACATACGACTAACAAAACCTAGCTTGAATATTACTATATTAGTGGATTTTGTTGTTTGTATAAGCCATTCAAAACCAAGCTTCAATATTAGTTACATACCACTGCTTTAACTGGTACCGAATATTGATTAAAATCAAATGAGAGAAACATTTTATGAACAGATTAAGATTAAAGCAAAAATTGATAATAAAATAAATTCATAGTGCACCCAAAAATTTATTGGTTTATCATGTTCTTAACACAAACCTATAATGTAAGAATTGAAATCTCAACATGTAAAATAAATTGACAAACACTTTGTACCAATCAATAGCATAAACTCTTATCAAGCTACATTTTTCAAAATCCACCATGAATAAAAAACATCCTTAAATTTTAAATTCTGAACTCTGCAATTGCAGCATAAGCTGTACATTACAGCATACTCTAACCTAGAAAATGCAAAAATCAATGAGAAAGATATCAAGTTGAATATCGATACAACTAATGACTACTCACATACCATAACAGTTATGTAGAAATTCATGAAAATATCTATGAATTATACATTTTTTCTTGAAATGGACTAATTTGCCCTTTTATACCAGTAACATGCATGTACTGGTATAGAGGTTCTTTGATGACATAAAGATGCATGAACTTAAGAAAACATGAGAAAATGAAAATTAATTCTGTCATTGCTTGTTGTTAACCATAAATAAAATTTAACACAATAAAAAATTGAATTTAAAAAAAAAAAGAAATTTATTACTAAACTCATTTAAAATATTTACACATATTTTGAATCCTTCATCACAATAACATAGAACTTGACAACCCTCAAAATATTCAAATATGCACAACCCTCACACTTAATCACAATCTCATGCAAAATTCCTACATTAAAATTATCTTCTTCATGATCCAGCTAACAAAAGTATCGTCTTCTCAACGACCTTGCGTTAAATTCCTACATAAAATAAGAATTGAGAGAGTCAACACAATTTGAACACATCTCTCTTCTCAAAGGCTAAAGTTGAAAGAAAAGAACATAAAGAGCTGGAACTCCCAATAATAGTTAACAACCATATCAAAGCATAGCCAACAGTACCTGTGTTAGTGTGCATTTATGCTCAACAATCAGAAGTGGGGCTGATAACTGCAATGGAAAGTTTCGAGCAATCGAGCAATCCAATAAAAGATATAAATCCTGATTGCATTTAGCAATTTCTATTTACAAGGTATAGTCAGTCACATACCAAATAAGTCTTCTTTCTGAGGCAGCATATGCAATTACAGTAGCCACGGCATACATGACACTTTTCTGTAACTTCCTCTTAATAAAAAGAAGCTTGGGAGCATAATTTGAATATCATCTCGAAAGGCTGATTGTTATAAAGAGGTTTGTGGATTTATGAGATCATGTCCACCAAGGTTTGCATTCGGCAACATCTATGTAGACCTCGAAGTCGATAGATTAGTTGATTTACCTGTAAAATGATCTAAAGAGGTTGAGGGGTAGACAAGTGTCTATCTCTGAAATCTGAATTTTTTTTTAGATCAGTATTTTATACTTGTGTCTACTTTTGGATCAAAATAAGGCCTACTGTTGGACTTAATTCACAGCCCGACAGAAGAAAACCACGCGGACAAAAAAGTCAGTCCAGACTGATTCGCAAAAAAGAGAAATAAAAAAAGATGCAATTTGGTCCGCTCGGAAGAATAACTAATTTGCCAAAGAAAAAAGAGTCAGCTACTTCGCTCTGATTCACAAGGAGAAAGACAAAATAAAATTGATTTGGGTCGCCAAAAGGAAAAAAAAAGCGATTTGCGTGTTGCGTCACCCTCATTTCGTTCAAACCGGCTCTCCGCTCCCGACTCTTTTCCTTTTCCTTCTCCGACCTCGACTCTTCCTCGACTTTTTTCCTTCTTCGATTTTTTTTGGTTAGTGATCAAACCATATTTTTTTTTTGTCCTTTCTTTCTGATATGTGAATTAGGATTAATTTTATAATTTGGTAATTGCCCAACACTTTAAGGACATTAATTTGTTAATTTGGTAATATGTTAATTTGGTCAAGGACTTTATTGGTAATCTTTTAATTAGATAATTTGGTAATTGATCTTGACCTTAAATTTTACATTTTAGAGTATTGAAAATGAACAAGTATTTTAAGAAGGGATATAAACCTCTAATTAGTTCAACTTCATACGAACCAAGAGAAATTAAGTGTAATTTAGGCTTCAATCTCTCTTATGAAGTTAATATTGCCGAACAAGATCCTTCTTGTGATCTTGGTTTAAGGCCACCTATATAATTGTATTAATTTATGTAAATGTTGGATTGCACACTTATTTTTGAAAACTTTCACAAAAGTTGCAAAGTTGTAAAGGGAAATCGAACTCTCAACCTTTAGATAATCAATGGTTTTGTGATCTTTTTTCTAGCCAACTGTGCTACCTCCCCTTTCTTTTGAATTGCACACTTGATCTGTGAACTTGTAAGGTTGAGTGATTATAGTATTTGATGATTGTGAATGCATAAGTAATTTAGTCTTTAACTTACTGGTTATTGCAGTGTATGGTTGTTTATTATCTATTGGATTTTTGTTGTTGTTGTGGTTGGTTTAAAAATCATAAAAAAAAATGAAGTAATTTCTTAGATGAAACTTTTAATGTAAAAGAGATGTTTGACATCTTACCTAATCTAATCCTCTTTACATTTTAAACGCTTTGGCACTATTTTTAGCCTATGTTTACATACTAATTTGAATTAATTATATTGTCATTTTTTCATTTTTGTCCTTTAATTTTTTTTTAACAAAATTCGCTCACAAAATGAAATTGCATGACATTTATTCATCTAGCTTCCTCTATCTTAACTTTCTAATTCCGTTCCTCATCCTTGCGTTGTTTTTTCAAAAAAAATCCAAACGCATCATGAAGTAATTGTGGGGGCAAATGAAATTTTTGAGCTCAACTATAAACAATTATATTTTGATTATGTTTGATAGAAAATTTCTAGTTTGCGACCAAAGCCCAATGATCTTTCTGTGTTCTTAATTTGTTCATAGTTTAATATGTAGTTCTAGAACCAATTTTGAGCATGCAATTTACTAACAAAGCGTACTCTAGTGCTTCTTGTTGTTTATTAATTTGATGGAGATGCGACTTGCATGCGATGTGTTAATTTAATTAGCAAATTAAAAGTGCCTAAAGTACCCACTTTAAACTTTACCATCTCAAAATATAAAATGTTGCACACAAATGAAGGAATTCAGATCCTCTCCGGACCGTAATAGGGAATCTTTTAGAATTAGTGCATCTGGACTGTCCTTTTTTAATTGGCACGAATCTCAAAGCCCAATAATACTGCTCCTGTGCTAGCCCGAATCTCAAAGCAGCTGGGAGTTAATCTCAAACCGTAAAGTGAGGGGAATCTTTTACGGTACCTGGGAGGATACTTTTCCCAAGTGAAGTGGAATTCACATCCTTCCCGGTATCGTAAAAGGGAATCTTTTAGAATTAGTGGATCTGGTCCGTTCTTTTTAACTTTGCACGAATCTCAAAGCTCAATAATACTACTCCTGCGCTAGCCCGAATCTCAAAGTGGTTGGGAGTTAATCTCAAACCATAAAGTGAAGGGAATCTTTTACACATGTTGGAGAGGATACTTGTTCAACCGTGATTTTTATTAATATCCAAAATTAATTACAAAATATTAATTATACCCAGCTTAGCTGGGTATTTTTAAAAATGCCCAAACCGGCCATTTAATGGCCGGTTGGGACTTTTTTTTTGAAATATTTGGTAGATTACTTCTTTTTATGTATAATTAGCATAATTATACTAAAATATGCTAAATTACTTGAAATTATGTTAAATTACGTTAAAATACGCTAAATTACAATAAGAGAGACGATATCTTCACTGGTGCTTTTAGTTATTGAATTATGGCCCCCTAGAGATCTTTATACACCCATAACCTGTCTTTTGCTCAACCTTGATGGTGCCACCAGCCGCAAGAACTGCACATAAGGTTCAAGCAAATTAGTTAATTTCTTTAACTTTGGGTTTTTACTAATCACAATCACGACTTTGTATAAAATAATTAACTTCGGGTTTTACTAATCACAATCACAATCGCATAAGGTTCAAGCAAATTAGGGGGGAGGAAGGGGCATTACCCAACACGGTATAAAAATTATTTGCAGCCAATCTTCTAGGTATGCCCTCAGCCATTTATGTATGTACAACTAGCCCCTCCTTAACTAGCTTCCAAGTAACTTCTCCTCCTCATCAGCTAAATTCATTTTAGCTAACTCCACTATCTCATTAAATGTTATGTTATCAGCCCTATTAGATTCCAAGTACCTGTATACAAGTAGCAAATCACCTTAATATAAATTTTTTTGAGAGAAAAGTGAGATAACCAGCTGTAAAATTTCATTAGCTTACGATTTGATTATTTCATGAATCGAGACTGCCTTCTCAAATACATCACATGCAATAAAGTTACAGAAGATTTTTTTTTTTTTGTCAATTGATATTTATAATAACTGAGCTACTTACTTAGAATGCACGAAAAGCATGCAAAGCAATAAAAAATGTGTGGAGAAAAATAAATTAGTCATGATTATGTGAGTAATTCCTCATGCTCATTGCTAAATCCCCCACCAAATTACCAAAGTACCAAATAAAATTGAGCCCAAGTTTGTTATATGTTCCACAGCCCATATCAAGCCCAAGTTCACTACTCTTTGAATTTGATTTTATTTTTGCTTGCAGATAACTCCAAGTTCACTACTATTTGGTTGATTTTGTGTTCCAATTCCAATATTTAGAACTGTAAAGCAATGATAATTATTAACTTAATTATACGAGGCAAAAATCTTTTATAATCAGTCAAACAAAACAGTGGTTCAATCAAATCTAATCTGACAGATAAATTCTATTTTCAGAGATGTAGATGCTCTTAGTTTCTGACCATCTCCACCGTTCAACTTCAAGCTGCACCCGAATAATAAGGTGTTCCTCAATTCAAATAGGTTGCCAATTTGAAACTATTTTGTAATATTTAGGTAATTTGCTGCCTAAGCTGGAAGAGAAGAAAATCCAGAAATTGGTTAATATATTCAAATAATGGCTTTCAAGTACGCAAGCCCAGCCCAGCCCAGCCCAAAAAACGTGTTAATAATCCAGTTATATTATATGAGGCCCTATTTCATTTAGGTTCATTTTATTTGTAGTTCTATAACAAGGCTCATGTTATTGGGCTTCATCTTGCAAAGTTAACAATTTAAAATTTTTGTGGATTATGTATTTGAAATTGAAATAGACCGTGATAATGAACTGACATATTCTAGTTCCGATTTTATAATTATAGCCGAAGTTTCTAATGTCATGAAAATTATATTAAGCAAATAAAATGCTAATTCCAATTTTCAATTCAAAGTATTGTTATCTTTTTTTTTTTTGTTTTAGGCCAGGGATGATGGAAGAAACGACATGCGAGATGTCAACGAGACGGTGAAAGAAGGCATAACAAACATTATTGACACTGCAGAAGCGATAGGAGAGAGCACAAAGAAGACGACAGAGACAGATTGGGAGAGCACCAAGGAGGGAACCGACACGATCAAGAGAAACTTGAGGATTCTGGAAAGGTACCACCAAGAGAAGATGCCGATGCCGACGTAGCGGACATGGAAAAAGGCGGGTACATTGATCGTAGGCCTTGGCCGACTTAGCCGGTTAGTGGTGGTTGGTGCATACCATGTGGTTTATATATGGTTGTATATATATATATGCTTTGTTTCAATTCAAGATCTAGATTAGGTAAGGTTACTATATACATATATATATATATGTTAAAGCTTAATTAAAGTTCTTGGATTTTGTTAATGGTCAGTAATATATAATAATTAAAGTCATGACAAACTGCACTGCTCAAATTTAGGCTAAAAATGTGTGGCTGTGTGGTGGGTTCCACAGTTCAAGGGATAGCTTAATTACTGGTGGTCTTAATTAAGTTGTTAGTTAATATTGTTATCATAAAGAAAAATCATTTAATGTGTATGATCTATGTATGTTGTTTCCTAGTCCTAGGTAGATGCACAATTAATGAAAGTTTGTTGTACCAATTAAGGAAATTTTATTTGAAAAAGAACTGTTTATATGCAGTAAGTAGTTAAAACGTGCTTATTGGAAGAATAAAATGTCATAGGTGAAGAGGACCACAACAAAGAAAATAATGGCATAGGTGATGGCATGTGGTCATAGCTACAGTTATATATTGTTGAGGAATTTAATATATTTTTATTATTAGTTAATACTTTTAAGAAAATTGAAATCCGGATTGTCCATTTATCCAAATTAAAGATTAATTAAAAAAATATTCACTTCTAATTTAATGAGAAAAAAATGTTCTAGCTAGGGCTCTCTTTGTATTCATGTATATCAAAGGTTTAAATAGTTAGGGCTCTCTTTATTGCACCGTTTTAGCTCTCTTTGTAACTTTTATGGTACAAAAACGTTATAGTGACACTGTAGCGCCGCTATAGTGCGCTATTTAAAACCCTGATGTATGTAATATTTTGAGGATGTAGATGTCTTTAATAAAAGATATATTATATTATATTATGTATCACCACATTTTTTTGGGGAAAAAAAGAGTTGACAAAATTAGATTTATTGTCGTTATCAAATTTGTCCAAATTAAATAGTAGATCATTTGGAAGAATCGGCAACCAACTCAAAATATTTAAATTGAATAGCTTATCCTTTGGAAAGTTCGAAAAGAAATTCCAAGTATTCTAAATTTCTAATCGTGGCAGGACCACTTAGGTGATGATATGTTTGAATTCACAAAGTAGTGTTGTTATTTTATTGTATATATAATTTAAATATATTTTTTTCTTTTTTAATAGCATGAATAGATAAAAAGTTGGATAACTTAGATCTTTAATTTTTAAATTATACAAGTACATGTAGATTATGTAGATTATGTTTAGTTGTGGAGTAACGTTAAATAGCTTACTCCATATATTTTTCATCTTGTTTGGATAAATTCAATTCATAGCTTAAATTAATATACTCAGAGGAGTAAGATGTTAAAAAATAAACATCTTCGTATGACAGTGGGTCTTACAAGTAGAGTATG
The DNA here is from genome assembly GCA_025461125.1 of Carex kokanica. NCBI lineage: Eukaryota > Viridiplantae > Streptophyta > Magnoliopsida > Poales > Cyperaceae > Carex > Carex kokanica. The sequence continues at coordinate 361,142 of JAJGRX010001215.1, read as the reverse complement.
TGTGGAGTAAATTAATCCATCTGAAGAGTTGGAGTAACTTACTCCGGATTAACTCACATCTTATTCCACCTTACTTTTACTTTTTGTTTAGTTATTAAGTATGGAATAAGTAATTTATTCCACCTCTTACTCAACAACCAAACGTGACCACTACTTTTTTCAATAAATATTTTTTGTATTAATATAATCTAAATAATATTTATTCTACTCTGAATGGTACAAACTCATTGTTCTTGTACTATCTGTATTAATTTATGTAAATGTTGAATTGCACACTTATTTTTGAAAACTTTCACAGAGGCTGCAAAGTCGTAAAGAGAAATCGAATAATCAATCTTTAGATAATTAACAGTTTTAGGATTTTTTTTCTAACCAACTGTGATACCTCCCCTTTCTTTTAGATTGCACAATTGGTCTGTGAACTTGTATGGTTGAGTGATTATTAGTATTTGATGATTGTGAATGCACAAGTAATTTAGTCTTTAACTTATTGGTTATTGCAGATGTATGGTTGTTTATTATCTATTAGATTTTTTTGTTGTGGTTGGTTTAAAAATTATTAAAAAAAATGAAGTAATTTCTTAGATGAAACTTTTAATGTATAAAAGATGTTTGAGATCTTACCTAATCTAATCCTCTGATAGATTTACATTTTAAAATGAATTCGCACTATTTTTAGCCTATATTTACATATATATATACTAATTTGAACTGTATTATCTTTGTCAGTGGCGGAACCAAGCACAAGCAAAAGGGGACTAAAGCAGTGTTGTAAAAAACGTCTGTTTAGACTGATTAATCAGATGATTAGTCGTTAGCAATGATCAAACTGTCACGGATTTTTCTGACTAATCGATCGATTATTTTCAATTATGACCGATTATTCCCGATTAATCGCTTGACGGTATCCTGTCTGTTCAACGACAGCATACCATTACTTACAACACTGAACTAAAGTACTCCTATGAATTTAAAAAAATCATTTTTGTCCTTTAAAACTTTTTTTATAAAAATTATTGCTATTAGTCTCTCTCATAAAATCAAATTACACGATAGATGTTCATCTAGCTTTCGCTATCTAAATTTTCTAGTTTCGCTTCTGATTCTAGTGTTGTTTTTTTTCAAAGAAAAAACGAACGCATCCTTAAGTAATTGTGGGGGCAAATGAAATTTTGAACTCAACTATAAACAATTATATTTTGATTATATTTGACAGAAATTTTCTAGTTTGCAACCCAAAGCCCAATGATCTTTGTATGTTCTTAATTTGTTCATAGTTTAATATGTAGTCCTAGAACCAATTTTGAGCATGCAATTTACTGACAAACCGTACTCTAGTGCTTCTTGTTGTTTATTAATTTGATAGAGATGCGACTTGCATGCCATGTGTTAATTTAATTAATTAGCAAATCAAAAGTGCCTAAAGTACCCACTTTACACTATAAAATGTTGCACACAAGTAAAGTGAGGGTCTAATTATTACACCGTAAAAAAGTTTTTCCTCTTTAAAATTTTGTTTGTGTTCTTTTTACAAACTAAGCCCAACACAAGTTGCTTTTTTTTTGTGGTCTTTCGAGAATAAAAGGAATTCCATGCACGTATTTGCTTGTTACCAATGGAGTAGAAAAAACGTGCGGTGCCATGACTAATATGTTGTGATTTTGATCTCGTGCCGTACTATATCGTGACCAAGTTAATTTTTCACGTGTTATGCCGTGCCGTAACCAAAATATCAAGAGGTGGTCACGACATGCGAATGATCACGCCACGTGAGTCTCGTCATGTCCAAACGTGACTCGCGTGACCATTTAATCATAATTTAAGTTAGCTTATTCAAGATTCACTATTTGATCAATATCTAATTGTTCTAATTACACGTAACTCGCGTGACCACGTGCCGTGATTATATCTTTCACGTGCCATGTCGTGCTGTGCCAAAATTTCAAAAGATGGTCACGACATGCGAATAGTTACGGCACGGAACACGTGAGTCACGGTACGTAACTGATACGCGTGTCGTGCCGTTCCGTGACGGAACCGGCTCTGTCGTACCATTTTTCCTCTCTTAGTTGCCAATGGGCATGCAAATAATATATTATTCACGTGCTTACAGTGCTCTTGAATCTTGATTGGTGGAAACTAGAAAAATATTATAATCGATCGTGGAATATAAATATAAATAAAGAAATAGTAAGCGAAATGATCGCCTCTTTGTATGGAGAATTTTTTTCTGTAGAAATTAGGTTTTAGATTGATAAATTTTTCGAGTCAATACACTTAAAATATATAAAATTGAACTTGCTTTGCTTTGTATGCAAGATTCCAAAAATGTTACAGAAAATAAATGTCTCGGTACTTGAAGCTAATGTTTATTATTTATTTTGAGTTAGACAATCTAGATTCTAGGGGTCCGACTCTGCTGCTTTTCTAGCAGAAAAGGAGGACTCTCCTCTTCCAAATTCAACGATTCAAAATTTTCATTCACGTATCTCGATAAAAAACTTGTTTCATGCACAAATCTCAACAAATTTTGAATTGTTAGATTTAGAAGAGGAGGATCCTGCTTTTCTTCTAGAAAAGCAGCGGAGTCCGTTCCAGATTCTAGAGGCGTGATTTTATTCTAACCATGCATGTTTCTTTCAGTCAAATCCCTTTATTTTCAATTCTTCATTGCATTAATCAATGAATTTCTCATCATACTTCAAAGAGATAGGAGTAGGTCCGATGGGCATCACACCTACATTTAGGTTTAATGAGTTCTAGGACCGTACGATTAGCATCAAGATCTATGTGCATGGAAATTGATACAGGCTTGCACGTATTTTGATACAGAGCACACGAATCTTGATGCAGATTGAATGGTCATCACACCCATCGGACCTACTCTGATTCCTACTTGAAAATAAATCCCACCTCGTAATGCTTCATTGATGTATTGTAATTCTTTTTTCTCCTTTAGAAAAAAAAAAGTTATTTTTTTTAATTTTCATTTGAACTAAACTTGATCCTTGACTTTTCAAAGAAAAATCAAATTAGTTTTTTTTTTCTTCTTATTTTGAAAACAGACTAAGTCTTTTCACCGAAATTTTTATTAATACAATTTAAAAAAAAAAAATCAAAACACCACTGAAATTGGAGAATTCGACAAATACCTGGGTCTCCAAGTCAATCTGCGGTCCCATTCTTAGGGGGCCGCAGATTGACTTGGAGGCCCTCAAAAACCTAAATATCAGTATATTACAGTGCATTTTTTTTGTTTTAATGGACGCTCCAAGTCAATCTGCGGCCCTGATATTTTTCGAATTCCCAATAATTTGTGGGTTTTTTTTTACAGTAGTATTAATAAAAATTTCGGGTCATTTCATCAATTTTTTTTACTGATTTGGATTAAAGAGACCCGAAATTTTGGGTCTTTTCATCAAAGGGTAATTTTTTTAACTGATGTGGATTAAAGAGAACCAAAACCATAATAAGCATATTAATACTTGCGACAAAATTGAGTTAATCCACGTTAGCAAAAAAAATATGATTAAAGGGACTAATCTGTTTATTTTTATTATAGTTAAAAGGATCAAACTGATACAAATGAAAGCTTAAAGATTAACTTAGTTCTTTTGAAATAGTTTAAGGATCATTTAAAAAAAATTATTATTATTTCCATTGTTACTTCATCACTTGCTTTTTAATTTTTTGGTGTGAAAACATAAATAATAAAGTAATCAAAATTGAGTAGAACTAAGGTGCTCTTAAGCTCACCAAGCCAAACCGTGAGCTTAACTCAAAAACCTATCGATGACTTCAAACGACATTTCCAAACCGTTAGATGTTCAATATATATTAAAATGTGCTTGGAGACCAATTTTTTCATTTTTTGGAATTTTTTTACTATTTATTAAGCTGGTTTGAAAACCATTGTTTTTCAATGCTCCAGAAATTTAATAAAAACAGCGGTTTTCAAACCAGCTTAATAAATAGTAAAAAAATTCAAAAAAAATGAAAAATTTGGTCTCCAAGCACATTTTAATATAGATTGAACATCTAACGGTTTGAAAATGTAGTTTGAAGTCCAATTGATAGGTTTTTGAGTTAAGCTCACGGAGGGCTTGGTGAGCCTAAGAGCACCTTAGTCCTACTCATCAAAATTTACTGTTATATATTTTGTTCACCACCAGTTCATGGTTTTTTTTTTTTTTGTCCAAATTGCCCTTTTGGAGGCCCCTCGAACGTGGCAACGTGCTAGGAAGCAGAGAAGCAGAATTAAAATAAACATGTTATGAGTTATGATAAGTGGCCCAAATTGTTGCTATCTCTCGAGAGATCCGAAACTTGGAGACCTGAATCATAAACGCTTTTAAAAGATTAATAAAAGATAAAATAAATACTTTTATAATTTAAAATGAATTTTAATAGTAAAGAATAAATTGAATTAATTTTTTAGTTTCCGAAATTTAGAAGGATAAATCTATATTATGTATTTTATTTTCATTTTGAAGGTTAATATTATAAAGTTTAAACGGGAAATACGTAAAATTAGGGATCTAAAAAAGTCACGATTTGATTGGATACGTCACGTAGTCCCGTACAATGACTATTCGTTGACGTAATTATTTTTTGAAAATTTGCACGAAACGTCACATAAAAGATCTTGTCACAGCACGTTACGTGGTCACACGAGTCAGATGTAATTAGAATCTTTACATCTTGATTGAATGGTGAATCTTAAATAAACTAATCTAAACTATAAAAAAATTAAACATGATTAATCATAACCAACCACATATGATCACAACGTAACTAACGTAGGATCATGACTATCCTTTCAAATTTAATAGGGAAAATTTTTTTGATGCCACTCCAAAACTTGAAAATTAGGAAATTGCCACCCCAAAACATGAAATTAGGAAATTGCCACTCCAAAACCATGGAAATTATGATATTGCCACAATTATACATCTAATATACGTTTTTTATGACAATTATTCTGAAAAGTAAGGTAAAAATCAGATATTTTGATATTTCCAAAATTGCCCTCAACTGGATCTCTCCAGTACCCAACCTTCGCCTCTTTTTCTTTCTCTTTCACCCTGCCTCCGCCAAATCATTCCTCCGCCAGCGACTTCGGCTCTCCTCCGCCCCCTCCTCCGCCAGGCCGCCGTCGCCTCTCCTCCGCCTCTCCTCCTGCCTCTCCGCCACCGGTTCTTGCTCCACCAGCCCGAACCCCCTGCCTTCCTCCTCCGCCGAATCCGATAACCCCCTGCCTGACTCCTCCGCCGAATCCGATAACCCCCTGCCTTCCAGTTGACAATCTTATCAATTCAATTTGAAGGGCAATTTTGGAAATATCAAAATACCTGATTTATACCTTACTTTTCAGAATAATTGTCATAAAAAACGTATATTAGATGTATAATTGTGGCAATATCATAATTTCCATGGTTTTGGAGTGGCAATTTCCTAATTTCATGTTTTGGGGTGGCAATTTTCTAATTTTCAAGTTTTGGAGTGGCATAAAAATAATTTTCCCAATTTAATAACAGTACAGCACAACGTACGAAGTTGACTTAATTACAACATAGAACATATTTAGATCCTCGTAAGATTCCTCCTAAAAAATTTTAGAGGTCCGTCTAACGTGGTTTCTTTCTGCTAGGAAAGGAAACAGAGAACCAAAATTAAAAAAAAAGATTAAAATAAACATGTTATGAGTTTTGATAAGTGACCCAAATAGTTGCCATCTCTTGAGAGATCCATACCCTGGAGATCCGAATCATAAATACTTTTAAAAGATTAATGACCAGGCGTTGATAGCAAATTAACAACAGTTTAAAGATAGCATTTATTTAGTTGATTGAATCTTGTCCGTATATGTTAATATCGAATTCAGAGTAGGTTCGATGGGTGTGATGACCATCCGATCAGCATCAAGATTCGTGCACTCTGCATCAAAATCCGCACGAGTCTGTATCAATTTCCGTGCACACAGATTTAATGCTAATCGTACTGTGCTAGAGTCAATTGAACCTAAAAGTAGGTCCGATGCCCATCGGACCTACTCCTATCTCATTAATATCTGGTCCCCCTCCCCCAAACTGAATTTTATTGCATCTCTTGCTTAGATAAAAAAAATATTCTATCAAAATGTTTGTTCCAGAACCGTAGTGCAACCAATTAGTTTTTCGATTTTCAAAGTCTAAACAGTCGATTCAAACCATTAAATGTGATGTCTATATTAAAATGTATTTGGAGACCAAATTTTACATTTTTTTAGAATTTTTTTACTGTCTATTAAGCTAATTTTAAAATCACTGATTTTAATAAACAATGAAAAAGTTTATTGGTTCATAAAATAATTTTCTCTGCCAATGAGTAGGTTTAATTTTGCAAAACTAAAACATATATAGTAGACAACTCCTCGGTGTACAAATGAGTTGAGTTCAAATGCTTCTATTTGTTGTGCCTTCATTATTTATTAATATTTTTTTGTATAATATGAATTTTAAAACTCAAATGTTAAAATAAAACCAACAAATGTGATTTATATTATTTTATCTACATGAACATACAATATTATAATTTTTATTTTGTTTTTATGCGAATCAATAAATTAAAAAATTAATATTAAGAAATTATTCACATCGGTGTATTTTGTCAAATTTAATGTCAATTAAAACAATGTGTCCAAAATTACGTAAAAGATAAGTCAAGTTATCAACTTAATTAGAAACGTTAATGAGTTGAGTTTGAGTTGAACCTAGCTAATTGCTAAAAAGCGTGTTATTGAAAAAGTGTGTTTATATTGATATATGTGTTTCTAACCATAGTGACAAATGAATAGTTCGGGTTCAATTCGGCGGGGTAAAAATTTGTAATTCAAGTATAATTCGGGTGTAATTCGGGAATGATTCGGTACAACAAGGAAGTAAAAAAACCAAAAAAACCGCAAAAAAAACAATTTAAAAAAATAAAATTAATTTCACGTTTATTTTGGGTTTTCTCGCGAATAATTCATGATTCGCATTTATTCGCGAATAAAACATATTATATGTTTTTTTGCATTTTATTCGGAGTTCGGTTCGAAAACGTAAAAAAAAAAAAACTCAAATTATTCGTGAATTATTCGCGTATATTGTTACTATGTTCTAACCATATTTTACAAAATATTACACGGTACATAATTAAATTACGTAAAATATGACGTGTATGCTTCCTAGAAAAGGCTATGCGCGTCAGCGCGTGTATATATTAATTCTAACTAATCTTAGAATTATTTTACTGTTTTCAAAATATAGTACAACTTTAATAGAATAGGAGCCTGACCCTTATTATCTAATTAAAAATATAGTCAAAATTGAAAAGATAAATTGACATAAGTAATCATATAATTGTATATATCCGAAATTTTAAATTTGACATATCTAAAAAAAAAACATATAATCACGATTTTTTGTAAATTCTAAATTTGATACGACCGCAACCTATAGTGGCGGACAACCATTTCATTAAAAGTTTACAATTCAGTGAATATATATTTTTTTATTTTTAAAAAATAAATGGAGCAACTTATAATTTGAATATACTAGAAGGTTCATCAAACAATAGATGAAATATCTTATAATTTAGATGTACTAGAAGTACTACGAAACATTTTTAAGGTAATATTTTTTGTAGCTGTAAAATAAATTAAAATACTTAGATCTGAGTTATTAACCCAGTTCAAAAACACCTCTAATTATATACAAAAATTATCGTGATTCTTCTAATATATTCAAATTCTAAGGTACTCCATCTAATTTCAAAATTTTAACGAAATGGCTGTCCGTCATCATAAATTGTGGTCGTGTCAAATTTTGAATTTACATATAATTGTAATTATTTGATTATTTTTCTTTGAAGTATGTCAATTTTAAAAATTCACAAAAACACTAATTTTCAAACATTCTAAAAAAATTAGTAAAAAGTTTCCAAAAATGTAAAATTTAGTCTCCAAGCACATATCAATATAAAGATCATGTTGAGAAATTCGGATCAACTTTTTGAACTTTGATATAGAGATATGAGCGGGAAGTAAAACACCATATTTACTTCCCAAAGTATTGTTGTTCGTACAATAATCTTTTACGTCTATTTGACTAATTTGCAAAAACATACAATTATTGAATTTTACGATTTCTTCTATTTTGAGAACATATAGGTCCAAGAAGAATAAAGAACTGCGATGTAATATGCCTGGACTGAAGAAATCATGAAGACAATTATCAAGAATATAAAATGTAAATTCAAAAGATTGATAAAGTATGTGTGTGGTTGTTCAAAGTGGGATAAAACGTTATGAACGTTTACAAAACGTTGTAACGTTTTACAATGATCAGAAGTTTCAAAAATATCAAAAGAAAACCAAGTTATAACGTTATAACGTTTTATAAAACGTTGTAACGTTTTCCAAACGTTATAACGGTTATGAAACGTTGTAACGTTTAACAGACTCAGAACAACTGAAGAACAGGTGTTCAGTACAAACGAGCAACGTTATAACGTTTATAAAACGTTGTAACGTTTTGAAAACGGTGTAACGTTTTATAAAACGTTATAGCGTTTATCTAAGCTGTCAGAAAATTAAAACCCTAAATCGCATTTGAATAAAACGTTGGTAACGTTTTATAAAACGTTGGTAACGTTTTACATCAAACAGCTCATTTTTGAGCTGCCACTATAAATAGATTGAGGGGATCACTTTCAAAACTATCTCAGCCGACCCTAATTATTCAAAACTTGATTTTCTGAGAGCTTAGCCTACTCCATTGTTGTGAGACCTTAAAACTTCAAAATCCCTCAAGCAACCTCAACCTACTTCACTAATCTAGCTATAGAATAGGTTAGAGAGATCTATTGAGTGTTTCTCTTGAGTTCCTAAACAATCGAGACCTTGTTCTCATCTCTTTGAGTTGGCCGTTTGATTTCCCGCTAGGTGTGTAAGGGCTCAACGGTTCACAAGTTGTAATCCTTTCGTATTGGGTAATAGGAAGGCGCACCTCACTAGGTTGCGAAGCCCCGGAGACGTAGGCCTTTGATTTGCCGAACTCCGTTATCACCCCGCGTGTCAAATTTCTCTAAACTCATATCTTTACTTTCAATTGCAATTTAATTTCAGTTTTTGAGCAATTTGAGGTGCCCCTAAGTATAACAAAGTGGTATCAGAGCAAGTTACTCGAATTAAGACACACTTAATTGGAGATTAGATCAACTTGACAAATGGCACCCTATAGATCCGTGAAAGAACCCCTAGTTTTTGGTACTACTACCAAAAACTTCATGCATTGGAAGAAAACCATGATTAATTACTTGAGTATCCTTGAGGTATGGTATGTGGTTGAAAGCGGGTATACACCAACATACACAAATGTTCCTACCGAGGGTTCAATTGATGCCAAAATTGAGACCGTCGATTCCAAACAAGCCAAGAAAGACAATGACCTAGCAACCAATGCCATATTCAATTTGGTTAGTGAATCGGTAGCCTCACTCTTTGGTAGTGCATCAAGTGCAAAAGAAATGTGGGATGCTCTTGTAAACCGGTATGAAGGAAATACCCAAATCAAACGAACCAAAATAACCGGTTTAGAAGCAAGATTTGAAACCTTTAAGGTTGAAGATGGTGAAAGCATTGAAGATATGTATAATAGACTTATGCATATCCAAAATGAGTTTACCGAATTGGGAGAACCACTTTCTAACAATAAAATTGTAGGAAAGCTATTGAGGGTGATGCTCATGAGGGATAAATGGTCCGGGTTGGTGAGTGCTCTAGAGGCAATCCAAGGCACGCATGACACATTCACACCGGATGACCTCTATGCCCACTTTAGAAGTTTTGAAGAAAAACTTCGACAATCCGGTGATTTGAAGCAAAACTCTAAATCCAAAACCGTAGCTTTTCCGGCACAAAACCGTAACTTTCCAAGCTCCTCAAACACCCGTCTCTCAAATGATCAATTTATCAACAAAATTGATCATGAAACATCCAAGGATGCTCTTCTCTTATCCAAGATGTTTCAAGGAATGCTTGATTTTGAAAGAAAATACAACAAGGAACGAGAAGAGAAGAACAAAAGGGTAATGTGTTTCGCATGCCATAGAGAAGGGCATTCCATTCAAACATGTTTCAAGCTATTTCCACAATTGAAAAACACGGATGGCGAAACACAACAAGATCGAAAACCAAGGCAAAAGTATGATGGGTATAAGAAGAAGAAGGTCAAAGCTATGCAAGCTTTGTTCTCGGATAGTGAGACGGAACAATCCGACACGGAATCGGAGAATGAAGAGGAGATCAACCTTGCATTGATGGCAAGTGTAGATGAAGATTCCTCAAAAATTGACATAGCCTCAATTATAACTAGCAAGAACATCACCGATGAAACAACCATTAACTTTCTCATGGAGCTTGTTAAATCAAGGAATGCCAAGGAGGGAGATGAAGGAGTCAACACCTCAACAAACTTTGCTAGTGAGGTACATTCAACTCTTAGTCTTGATGGTTATGAGACCGAACTTGAATTTGTAAATGAAGTTGGTGAAAAATATAGTGGTGAAATTGACATTGAAAATTGTATCATCACAAATGAGACCAACAATGACTTGAATATGAATCGGTTAAATACCAATGATGCAAGCACTTTCAATAGTGAAATTCTAATGCACTATGATAATGAATCTAGGTTGAAATCACTCCTTGATGAGTCCAATAGAACCTTGGTTGAGAAGGAAGGTATTATCCAAAAATTAATTGCAAAAAATGACATGCTAGAACTTGAAAATAAAAAATTAAAAATATCTCACTTAGGTGAAATAGACATTTTAAAAGTTAAAGTTCAAACTTTGGAAACCGAAATTCGGGCATTGAGATCTCCTAGTGAATTATCAAAAGTCACTAGTCTAGATCCCTACTATGTGAGCAAGTTGATAAATGATCAATCCTATTATAAAAATGATAGAGTTGGTCTTGGATTTGAGAAGGGTAAATCCTCACTTAAATCTAATCACATGCTAAGCCCTAAAGAAAAAGGGGAACATTCTCAAACTTCAAGTATTCCGAATGAAAAACTAAAGTTTAATTGTGAACAATATTCAAATTATCAATTCTTTACCAAAAATGGTTTAACTCCCTTAAATAAGGAGTCATCCAAATTGAAGTCCTCTCATGCCTCAAATGCTAATCAAGATAAAAAGTCACCTAATTATGCATTTAGATATAAGTACAATAAAAGAAATTTCAAGAACAAAAATACTTTTCAAAATAGTGATAATAACATGCTTAATCCAAAGGGGTCAAACAAAACTTATTTCAAAGGACCCGATGGATGGTTTTATGAACTTAAAAATAAAAACGCTTTACAAAACCAAACTCAAAGAAATGGTGTAGCTAGAGATGTTCCCCAACATCACAATAGATTTAATTCTAACAAAATCAAAAGTGTTGCATTCAAAGTTGCAAATAGGTCACATGATAGTAATAAGAGTAGTGTGTGTGAAGTGAAGTACCAATCCATTCTCAAACAAGGTTCTACTACACTTAAGCAATCAACTACAATATGCAACTATTGTTGTAAACTTGGCCACACTTCCTTAGAATGTGGATTTAGGAATGTAAACAACAAATATAATGTTGTTTGGGTTCCTAAATCTATTCTATCTTAGGTTCACACTTAATCTCCCCTAAAAGTTTTAAAATTGCCAAATACAAAGGGGGAGATTAAAAGCAAGGTATATGTTAGTTACTAACTCAATAATAACTAATATATACTTTGTAGGTGTGTTTGATTTCATCTCAAAAGGAAAGTGCTTGGATCATTGATAGTGGATGCTCACACCATATGACCGGTGACAAATCTAATTTTAAATTCTTAGAACCATATGATGGAGGTACGGTTACCTTTGGAAACAATCATAGAAAGAGCTCTATTATTGGTATAGGCTCAATTGGTAACCAACACTTGACCATATCCAATGTATATCTAGTTGATGGCTTAGACTATAACTTACTTAGTGTAAGTAAGTTATGTGATTCGGGATACTATGCCAAATTTGATGCTAATGCTTGTCACCTAGTTAGATCTTCGGATGATGCTCTAATCTATTCGGGTAAACGAAAGAAAAATGTTTATTACTTGTATTTTACTCATTTTGATTCCGGTGAAACTTGTCTAAGTGCCGTATCTAGTGGATCATGGTTATGGCATCGTAGGTTAGGTCATGTTTCAATTGATACCATTAAGAAATTGGTCAAACTAAATCTTGTGCGTGGTTTACCAAAACATAAATTAGAACTTGAAGGATTATGTGATGCATGTGTTCAAGGTAAACAAACCAAGAGTAGTTTTAAATCCAAAGACATGGTTTCAACCGATCAACCTTTGCAATTGTTACATATGGATTTATTCGGACCAATTAGTGTACCAAGTTTGGCCAAAAAGAAATATGCATATGTAATTGTAGATGACTATAGTCGCTTTACTTGGGTTTTATTCCTACAACACAAGGATGATGCAATTAGCAACTTCATTGAATTTTGCAAACGTGTTGAAAATGAAAAGGGGTCAAAAATCATTAGGATTAGAAGCGACCATGGGGGGGAATTTGAAAATGCAAAATTTGATCAACTTTGCTCTAAAAGAGGATACAAACATGAGTATTCGGCTCCTCGCACACCTCAACAAAATGGGGTAGTTGAGAGGAAGAACCGAACCTTAGTTGAGCTTGCCCGAACCATGCTAAATGAATACTCCTTACCCAAACATTTGTGGGCCGAGGCGGTAAATACGGCATGCTACGTGGTAAATCGCGTAAGCATAAGGACCATATTGAATAAAACACCTTATGAGCTATGGAAAGGGTACAAGCCTAAGATATCTCATTTTAGAGTATTTGGATCAAAATGCTTTGTTCTTGATGAATCTCCCAAAGTAACTAAATTTGATTCTAAATCTATTGAGGGAAAGTTTGTAGGATATTCAAATTCAAGTAAAGCCTATAGAATTTACATTCCATCTCAAAGAATTGTAATTGAATCCGTGCACGTTAAATTTGATGAAAATGCTAATCAAAAGGTCGAGAAAGGTATTGAGATTGTAGGTGTTGAAGTGCCAATTCTTGATCAAGATGAAATTGAGACAAGAACCGACACAATTGAGAATCAACCCGAGCAAACTCAACCCGAAATGGATACAACCAACATTATTGAAACGGATCAAACAATTGAAGATGCAATCAATAATGAGATGGATCCAATAGTTGAAGGAATGCAAACCGAAGAGATACAACCTTCACGAGTTGAGTATCAAATTCCTCAAGACCTAAGGGAAGTATCTTCTCATCCTCTTTCTAATGTAATTGGTGATCCTAGGGAAAGAGTTAAAACAAGATCCGAATTAAATCAAATGATTAGTCATTGTGCATTTGTATCTCATATAGAACCTAAAAATTTTAAAGATGCAAATGTAGACCCAAATTGGATTTGTGCCATGCAAGATGAACTTGCACAATTTGAAAGGAACAAAGTTTGGGAACTTGTACCTAAGCCAAATGATAGAATGATTATTGGAACCAAATGGGTCTTTAGAAATAAAAAGGATGAAGATGGAAATGTGATTCGTAACAAAGCTAGGTTGGTAGCTCAAGGGTACAAACAACAAGAGGGTATTGACTTTGAAGAAACTTTTGCACCCGTAGCTCGTCTTGAATCCATTAGAATGCTTTTAGCATATGCCTCAAACAAAAATTTCAAATTATTTCAAATGGATGTTAAAAGTGCATTTTTGAATGGATTCATAGATGAGGAGGTGTATGTTAATCAACCTCAAGGCTTTGTTGATCCAACATTTCCTAATCATGTGTATAGACTCACCAAAGCACTCTATGGACTCAAACAAGCCCCTAGGGCATGGTATGGTAGGTTAAGTTCCTTTCTAATTGAAAATGAGTTCATTAGAGGCAATAATGATACAACTCTTTTCACTAAGAAAAGAGATGGATCACTATTGGTGGTGCAAATCTATGTAGATGACATAATTTTTGGTTCACCTAATGCGGCACTTGCCGAGGAATTTTCTTCTCTTATGAGTAGTGAATTTGAGATGAGCATGATGGGTGAATTGAACTTCTTCTTGGGGCTTCAAATCAAGCAACTCATGGATGGCACATTTGTGAGTCAAACCAAGTATGCGAAGGAATTGATCAAGAAATTTGGGATGACCGAAAGCAATACAAGCAAAACTCCAATGGCTACGAATGCAAATCTTGACTCGGATCCAAATGGCACATCGGTGGACATCACTCAATACCGAGCTATGATAGGTAGCCTACTCTATTTAACTGCTAGTAGACCCGATATAATGTTTGCGGTATGTCTATGTGCTAGGTATCAAGCAAATCCCAAAGAATTGCACTTGAAAGCCGTTAAAAGAATTCTTAAATATGTCAAGGGTAGTTTAAATTTGGGATTATGGTATGGCAAACAATCGGATTTAGACTTGATAGGATATGCCGATGCCGATTTTGCCGGAGACCGTATGGATAGAAAAAGCACAAGTGGTACTTGCCAATTTCTTGGTGGTTCACTTATATCTTGGTCAAGTCGCAAACAAACCTCAGTTGCCCTTTCCACAACGGAAGCCGAGTATGTAGCGGCCGGTAGTTGTTGCACACAAATTCTTTGGATAATTCAATCCCTAAATGATTATGAAATTCGCTTCCGCAACGTACCAATTATGTGTGACAATACTAGTGCCATTATGATATCCAAAAATCCGGTCCTTCATTCTAGAACCAAGCACATAGAGATAAGGCATCATTTTATTAGGGATCATATAGAAAAAGGTGAAATTGAACTCATACATATCGACACCAAAGAACAAATTGCCGATATATTCACAAAACCCTTAAATACACAACAACACAATGAATTGAGATTTAAATTAGGCATGCTTGAGCTTAGAGAATAATCATATTCATAACTTGTTTCGAAATTAATATTTGCAATCAAAATAGGTCATTTAAGGAGTGTTCTAAAGAAATAAAACGTTATAACGTTTCTGAAAACGTTCCTAACGTTTTGCGAAACTTCAAAAAGTCCGAAAGCAGTGTAAAAACGTTACATAACGTTTGTAAACCGTTGTCAACGTTTGCACTTCCAATACTTAGCCAAAATATTGACAAATTCCAATATAAACGTTGTAAACGTTTTGAAAACGTTGGTAACGTTTTCCTAGACTTCAAAAAGTCCGAAAGCTTCACAAAAACGTTGGACAAACGTTACAAAAACGTTCCAACGATTTCACAACGTTTCTAAAAACGTTGCAACGTTTGTCTGACAGGGGCCAAAAGTGCAAAAATTACCAGTGAAAACGTTGTAACGTTTTCCAAACGTTGGTAACGTTTTACTAGACTTCAAAAAGTCCGAAGGCTTCACAAAAACGTTGGAAAAACGTTACACAAACGTTATAACGTTTTATGTAAAAACAATGCATTTTAAACAAACGTTGGTAACGTTTTATAACCGTTGGTAACGTTTTAGAGCGAAAAGATGTTATTTTGGTTTCAGATCCGACCTTTCACCTTATTTTCTCTTCTTCTCTCTTCTCCTTCCTCCATTCCTCTCCTTCTCCCTCTACTTCGCCGTTCTCTCTCTCTCTACTCATTCCGGCCATCTTACTCCACCAAATCAAGAAATTTTTCTTGATTTCTCTTCTCCTCTCTTCTCTCTACTCAATTCTCTTCTCCAAATCTCCTTTCCCTCTCTCAATCTCTCTCTCTCCAAAACCCTAGCCAAAACCCTAGACGCAAATTTTGACGATCCGACTCCACCACTGCACTTCTAGGGCTCTCCTCTTCTCGGTTTAGCACGTCATCTCTCAATCGGTAAACTTTTTCTTTAACCCTAATCTAATGGCTCCAAAGAAAGATGCCGTGCCTAAGGGTAGTAAGAAAAGACGTGTGGATTCGGAGGTTGGTCAAGGAAGTAGGGGAAATATAGAACCAAATTGGACCATTCACCGGTCAAATAGATACCTATTCCGGGATATTGTTGCATATGAGAACTATGTGGGTTCTTTTATGAATAGGAAAATAACCGATTGCTACGTGTTCAACAAAGCCGTGGTTACCTTCTCCCAACCCGAGGATGACAAAATCATTTCTTATGTGAACCATTGGGGATGGGAACCTATTGTCACTTGTTTCGAACCATACACTGAACTCCTTACCCGAATATTCTATGCAAACATCCAAACGAGTGACGAACCCTTCAGGATCACATCTTGGATTGGCGGGAAAGAAATTGTCCTGTCAATGGATAATGTGGCACAATGGCTTGGGGTTGAGAATGACGGGGAGGAAACCTACCCCAAAAGAAGTTGGCCTTTCTATGCCGATGGAACCAATCTTGATTATAAGAAATGGTTTGACCGAAATTACATATCCGGGGCTAAAATCTATGTGTCTCATCTTCCGTCTCTACATCGGTTACTCTTTCTTCTCATCAACAACATCCTCATGCCCAAAGCTACAATCAAAACCAATCTTGAATGGGGACCCATGTACTTTCTTCGTCATCTCATTCAATTGGACGACAAAAGGATCAACATACCCTACTTCTTTCTTCGCCACATCAATGGTGCCTTTACAACCACAGTCCATTCTCTGCCATATGCCCATCTCATTCACAAAATCATCCGCCTCAACGGTATCGAAATTCCTCAAGACGAAGAAGTATCATTTCCGACCAACTTGGTCGACCACCTCACAAGAATCGGGTGGGTCCATGGACATTCAGACTCGGGTCTGAGGCGTTTTCAACCCGATGCAAGACCAATCAACCAATGGATAAACCATATAGAGGCACAACCCAATCAATATTGGGATCCGGAAGAAGAAGTGGGACCGGCTCAACCTCAACCTCCACTTCAACCACAATTTGTGCAACAAGGAGGTGCGTTTGTCCCTCCAGTAGGTCAAGAAGCGCAAATGTTGTGGCTTTGTCAACAAATGCATGCCCAAAGTCTGCAAATTCAACAGAACCATCAAGCAATGGATAGGAGGTTCGACAAGCTTGACAAGGGGCAAATGAAGATAAGGCACCAACTGCGCGCACATGCTCGAGCTCTCAATACGCTTGATGAAGCACAATCAAGCCTCTCTAATCGCTTTATCAAGCAATATGGTCCCTCTGGAAGCCCGGCACGAGCACGTGAGCGTCTGGTTGAAGAAGAAGACCTGGATGATGAAGAAGAAGACATCCCAGTTGAAGAAGAAGACCTGGATGACGACTAAATCGTACTAGTTTTAGAGAATCAAAACTGTCTAACTTAAAGTGTGTGTTCTTTGCATGAATTGTTTGTTGATTGCATGTTTAATTTGACTTGTTTGAATTGCTTTGATTTTTGAAATGTGTTGTTGTTTTGAAATGTTGTGAATTGTTAAATTGGTGAATTTCAACTAGTTTAATTTGATTGCATTGCATGATTTGATTGAATTGTGGTATTTGAAATTTGGTGGAGATATGTATGAGATATTGATATCTTAAAAATGGTGTATGAATTGCTAACTTGTAAGGGCCTACTTTGCAAAATTGCGAAAATTGGATATCTTGGCGCCTTGACAAGTTTTATTGAATTACTAGGATTGCATAAGTTGAAATGTCGTATATGCATGAGCAATGCACATGGATATATACAACTTGATATGGTGAATTGAAATTGAATTGTTTTGCATGTAATAGTTATGACCTCAACTTTATTTTTGTTTGTAAATTATTGTTGCTATATTACTAAATTGAGGGGGAGTGCATAATTTGAGGGGGAGCACTTTAAATTAGTGCTAATTTTTCACCCTTTCGTCGATTTCCAAAAGGGGGAGAAATTGGTACAAATGGATTGAAATGCAAAATCAAAACTAGATTAACTAATGTTTGAAAATTTTCGATTTATGCACTCACTCACATTGTATGTTTTTGCAAATCGCCAAAAGGGGGAGATTGTTGTTCGTACAATAATCTTTTACGTCTATTTGACTAATTTGCAAAAACATACAATTATTGAATTTTACGATTTCTTCTATTTTGAGAACATATAGGTCCAAGAAGAATAAAGAACTGCGATGTAATATGCCTGGACTGAAGAAATCATGAAGACAATTATCAAGAATATAAAATGTAAATTCAAAAGATTGATAAAGTATGTGTGTGGTTGTTCAAAGTGGGATAAAACGTTATGAACGTTTACAAAACGTTGTAACGTTTTACAATGATCAGAAGTTTCAAAAATATCAAAAGAAAACCAAGTTATAACGTTATAACGTTTTATAAAACGTTGTAACGTTTTCCAAACGTTATAACGGTTATGAAACGTTGTAACGTTTAACAGACTCAGAACAACTGAAGAACAGGTGTTCAGTACAAACGAGCAACGTTATAACGTTTATAAAACGTTGTAACGTTTTGAAAACGGTGTAACGTTTTATAAAACGTTATAGCGTTTATCTAAGCTGTCAGAAAATTAAAACCCTAAATCGCATTTGAATAAAACGTTGGTAACGTTTTATAAAACGTTGGTAACGTTTTACATCAAACAGCTCATTTTTGAGCTGCCACTATAAATAGATTGAGGGGATCACTTTCAAAACTATCTCAGCCGACCCTAATTATTCAAAACTTGATTTTCTGAGAGCTTAGCCTACTCCATTGTTGTGAGACCTTAAAACTTCAAAATCCCTCAAGCAACCTCAACCTACTTCACTAATCTAGCTATAGAATAGGTTAGAGAGATCTATTGAGTGTTTCTCTTGAGTTCCTAAACAATCGAGACCTTGTTCTCATCTCTTTGAGTTGGCCGTTTGATTTCCCGCTAGGTGTGTAAGGGCTCAACGGTTCACAAGTTGTAATCCTTTCGTATTGGGTAATAGGAAGGCGCACCTCACTAGGTTGCGAAGCCCCGGAGACGTAGGCCTTTGATTTGCCGAACTCCGTTATCACCCCGCGTGTCAAATTTCTCTAAACTCATATCTTTACTTTCAATTGCAATTTAATTTCAGTTTTTGAGCAATTTGAGGTGCCCCTAAGTATAACAAGTATCGTAGCATCACTATATATATACCGAATTTTTTATTTATATCCAAAAAATAAATTAAATTACAAAAAATAACCATTTTGGTGTTGAAATTCGAAATCTACCCAAACCGGAAATTTTTTTTCCGGATTCAACATCTAACTCCGGAAATTTTTTTTTCGGAAACTCAACTCTAATTCCGGAAAAAAAAATTCCGAACTCAGTCCAATTTAATTTTTTTTTTTTTAGAGAAAATAGCTAAAATACTGAAATCTAACACTAAAAAATCGAATTGTTTTTTTAAATATTTGTTAGATTACTTTTTTTGATAGCATATTTATACTAAAATACGCTAAATTACTTGAAATTATGTTAATTTATGCTGATTGACACTAGATTACTTTAAATTATGTTAATTTATGCTGATTAACACTAGATTACTTTAAATTATGTTAACTTTTTTTTAAGAGACAAATAGCTAAAATGCTGAAATCTAACACTAAAAAATCGAATTGTTTTTTTACTACGAATAGGGCCGATTTTGTGCTAAAATACGGTAAATTTACTAAAATGCTGAAATTACAATAATTATGTAGAATTATGCTAAAATACGCTAAATTACGCTAAATTACGTATGAATGGGGCCTATTTTGTGGCATCTTTCATAAATCATAAAAAATAGTAAAAAAAATTACAAAAATAATAAAAATTGGTATTATACAAGTTCATTATATAACTAAATTACTGAGCTACGTAGATTGAACAATAAAAGTGAAAATCTCAATCGAAAACTTCAACTGAAGTTTTGAGGCCCTTCTCTTTGTTTTTTGGAGATTTTGAATTTGGCAAACTAGCATCATGGGCACGGATGCATGCGCATTTTCACAAGCTTTCCGAAAAGTGGTTATTTGCAGAAATCGGACATTCGAGCGCCGTTTTATGGCCGTTTGAAGTTTCGTCGTCATTATTCGCTTTCTCAGTGAAGATATCATCCCTATTCATATGTAATTTACCGTAATTTAGTGTATTCTACCATAATTCTACATAATTATTGTAATTTCAAGTAATTTAGTTTAATTCAGCATAAATCAAGTAATTTAGCGTGTTTTAATATAAATATGCTAATTATATATAAAAAAATGTAATCTAGCAAATATTTAAAACAAAATTCGATTTTTTAGTGTTCGATTTTAGCATTTTAACTATTTGTTTCTTAAAAAAAAGTTAACATAATTTAAAGTAATCTAGTGTCAATCAGCATAAATTAACATAAGTTCAAGTAATTTAGCGTATTTTAGTATAAATATGCTATCAAAAAAAGTAATCTAACAAATATTTAAAAAAACAATTCAATTTTTTAGTGTTAGATTTCAGTATTTTAGCTATTTTTCTCTAAAAAAAAAAATTAAATTGGACTGAGTTCGGAATTTTTTTTTCCGGATTTAGGATTCGGATAAATTTATTCCGGAATTAGAGTTGAGTTTCCAGAAAAAAAATTTCCGGAGTTAGATGTTGAATCCGGAAATTTTTTTCCGGTTTGGGTAGATTTCGAATTTCAACACCAAAATGGTTATTTTTTGTAATTTAATTTTTTTTTTGGATAAAAATAAAAAATTCGGATATATATATATATATATATATAGAGAATGGCTAATATGAAAACGTTTGTTCCTGGGCTCAGGAACAAACGGTTCCGTTCTCCAATTTCCGAAGTTCAAACAACAAATCCAAACCGTTAGATGTTCAATCTATATTAAAATGTGCTTGGAGACCAAATTTTACATTTTTTGGAATTTTTTTACTATTTATTAAGCTAGTTTGAAAACCGTTGTTTTTATGAAATTTCTGCAGCATTGAAAAACAGCGGTTTTCAAACTAGCTTAATAAATAGTAAAAAAATTCCAAAAAATGTAAAATTTGGTCTCCAAGCACATTTTAATATAGATTGAACATCTAACGGTTTGGATTTGTTGTTTGAACTTCGGAAATTGGAGAACGAAACCGTTTGTTCCTGATCCCAGGAACAAACGTTTTGATATTAGCCATTCTCTCTCTATATATATATATATAGAGGGATGCTTCGGTGCACACAAGGACTTATTTGTAAAATGAGTCCTATTTTTATTTTCAAAGTTCAAACAGTCTATCCGACCGTTCAACATTATCTCCATATTAAAATGTACTTGGAGGTCAAATTTTACATTTTTTTGAATTTTTTTACTATTTATTAAGTATTTTACAAATTCAATGGTCTGAATTTGACTAGTTTTTGTAAAATACTTAATAAATAGTAAAAAAATTCAAAAAAATGTAAAATTTGACCTCCAAGTACATTTTAATATGGAGATAATGTTGAACGGTCGGATCGACTGTTTGAACTTTGAAAATGAAAATAGGAATTATTTTACAAATAGGTCCTTGTGTGCACCGAAGCATTTGCCATATATATATATATATATATAGAGAGAGAGAGAGAGAGAGAATGGCTAATATACAAACATTTGTTCTTGGACTCAGGAACAAACGATTCGGTTATCTGATTTTCAAAGTTCAAATAGTCAATCCAAACCGTTAGATATTTAATCTATATGAAAATGTGCTTGGAGACCAAATTTTACATTTTTTAGAATTTTTTTACTATTTATTAAACTGGTTTGAAGGTCGTTGTTTTTCAATAGTGCAGAATTTTAATAAAATGAGCGATTTTCAAACCAGTTTAATAAATAGTAAAAAAATTCTAAAAAATGTAAAATTTGGTCTCCAAGTACATTTTAATATAGATTAAATATCTAACGGTTTGGATCGACTGTTTGAACTTTGAAAATTGGAGAACTGAATCGTTTGTTCCTGAGTCCAGGAACAAACGTTTGTATATTAGCCATTCTCTCTCTCTCTCTCTCTCTCTCTCTCTATATATATATATATATATATAGAGAGAGAGAGAGATGGGCTATTGTGCTTTGCAAAGTAAAGCGAACGTTTTATTTCGGGCTCATTTTCGGATTTTCAAAGTCCAAACAGTCGATCCAAACCGTTAGATGTTCGATCTATATTAAATTCTACTTGGAGACCAAATTTTACATTTTTTTGGAACTTTTTTACTAATTATTAAGCCACTTTGAAAATTGCTGATCCGGATGAACAGTAAAAACAGTGCAACAAAATTCTGGACCATGTGATCAGCAATTTTCAAAGTGGCTTAATAAATAGTAAACAAATTCCAAAAAATGTAAAATTTGGTCTCCAAGCACATTTCAATATGTATATCAACTTGAACGGTTTGGATCGACTGTTTGGACTTTGAAAATCCAAAAACGAGCCCGAAGTAAAACATTCGTTTTACTCCACAAAGCACAATAGCCCATCTCTCTCTCTCTCTCTCTCTATATATATATATATAGGGATGGGCTATGTTGAGACGTGGAGTAAAACAAGTTTTTACTCCACGCCTCATTATTTCCATTTTGAAAATCCAAACAACCGATCCGAACCATTCAACATGATCTCCATATTGAAATGTGCTTGGAGACCAAATTTTACATTTTTTTTGAATTTTTTTTACTATTTATTAAGCCACTTTGAAAATCGTTGATCCATTGGTCCAGAATTTTTTACTGTTTTGCTACTGTTCACCCGGATCAGCGATTTTCAAAGTGACTTAATAAATAGTAAAAAAAATTCCGAAAAATGTAAAATTTGGTCTCCAAGCACATTTCAATATGAAGATCATGTTGAGCGGTTCGGATCGGTTGTTTGAATTTTCAAAATGGAAATATTGCGTAGAGTAAAAACTTGTTTTACTCCACGTCTCGCCATAGCCCATCCCTATATATATATATATATATAGAGAGAGAGAGATCGACTATGGTGAGTTGTGAAGTAAAACGTCGTTTTACTTCACGCTCATACTCCATTTTGAAAATCTAAACAACCGATCCGAACCGCTCAACATGTTCTCCATATTGAAATGTGCTTGGAGACCAAATTTTACAATTTTTTTACTATTTTTTAAGCCACTTTGAAAATCGCAGATCCGGGTGAACAGTAAAAAACAGTAAAAAATTCTGGACCATTCGATCAGTGATTTTCAAAGTGGCTTAATAAATAGTAAAAAAATTCCAAAAAATATAAAATTTGGTCTCCAAGCACATTTCAATATGGAGAACATGTTGAGCGGTTCGGATCGGTCGTTTATATTTTCAAAATAAAAATATAAACGTGAAGTAAAAATGACATCTTACTTTGCAACTAACCCTAGCCCAGCTCTCTCTCTCTCTATATATGTGTATCAAAGCTACCTCCAATCAGAATATCAGATCCAACAAAAACCCCACTGTGTGTGTGTACCCCCTCACACCATCTTTCGTCATGATTTAGAAACTTTTTGGTATAACCTAGTCAATTTTAAAACTTTCAGTGTATATATATATATCATACACACCTCCAATCAGAATATCAGATCCAACAAAAACAAAAACCCCACTCTGTGTGTACTGTGTACCCCCCCCCCCCCCCCCCACAAATCTTTCGTCATGATTTAAAAACTTTTTGGTATAACCTAGTCATAGAAATGTAATGCTACCTTGTCTCTCTCTCTCTCTCTCTCTCTCTCTAAGATGCTTCGTTCAAGTCTTTCCAACTATGCGGTCCAATTACAACTGACAACTACTGTATACTCACCGGTCAACAACTCATATATACATTTTTTTTCTTTTTATAAAAATAAAAAGATTCCGTTAACTTTAATTTTTTTTAATAATTTATTATGCATAGTAGAATGGTGAGGTCAAATATTAATTTATTTTTATATGTACTATGTCTGTGATTCAAGTTATAGTTAATTCAACTCCATTTATACTATATATGTTTTGTCATTGCAATTTTTTATTACATACATGCAAGTTCTAAATAGCGTTTATAGCGTCGTAGCGGGAAGGCTAAAAAAAAAGCTATAGCGAATAGCGTCGCTATAGCGGAAGCTATTCCAAATAGCGTTTTTTTTTTTTACATTTCGTATATTCAATATTTGTACTAAATATCAACATTATCTAAAGTCTCATAGAACAATAAATAACACCAAAGTAATTAAGAAATTATAATATTCATATTGAACCCGTACAAAGTCCAAATTGCGGTTCAAAATGTCCATAGTAATATCATAAATTATCGATTTTTCCTATTAAAAATATCTTAAGCATCATGATTCATAACATAATATATTTTTTTTTTCTATTCAAATTTTAATTTCGGTTTGGACTTTTTTTCTGTTCAAATTTCAATTTATATTCCCAATTTCAAATTGATTTATCTGTAGCAAGTAGCAACAAATTCAATTTTGGTTTGAGATTTTTTTTATCTTTATTTAAAACCCATATAAATTGCTTAAAAAAAAACCCCTATATTGTATAGCGCAAATAGCGCATTTTGATATCATAGCGTAGCGTTTGGAGTCCAAAAACGCTATAGCGGCGCTATAGCGCGCTATTTAGAACACTGGTTTAAAGTCAAGCGGTCAAAAAATGATGAAAAATGAACTCATTAAAATGAACTTATAAATTATCTTTTTTTGACCGCTTGACTTCATACTAAATTAGTTCAAAAACTTAAAAATATGACATGTAAACACATCACTCATGAAGTAGATCGGTTTCAACGGTTTGGATGTGTCGTTTGAAGTTAATCCGATAGGTTTTTGAGTTAAGCTTACAAAAGAGCTTGGTGAGCTTAAGAACACCTTAGTTCTACTCTAGATATATATATAAACATAAATTTTGAAGAAGAGCAGAGTAGATTAAGATATAGATATCAGGCTCCAATATTCAAATTAATTTTAACAAATTAAATCTGAAGCGCTCAACGTGTTCTCCATATTAAAATGTGTCTGAAGACCAAATTTTATATTTTTTTGGAGATTTGTTACTATTTATTAAGATGGATACAAAATCATTGTTTTTCAAAAAATTATGGACCATCAAAAAACAGCGATTTTAAAAAATTCTAAACAAATAGTAAAAAATTTACGAAAAATGTAAAATTTGGTCTCCATGCACATTTCAATATAGATATCACGTTGAACGGTTTAGATCGACTGTTTGAACATTGAATCCAATAAAATCCAATGCACATGATAGTTTATACATCGCAATGTACCGTAGCCCAACTCATCGATCTCATGCCCCAATTATTGAAATTAATTTGAACAAATCAATACTTTCATTTCACACTTCAAAAATAGGTAAATGTCACACTTCACACTTGGGTTGCAACCCGACATTTTTATTAATACCCCACGTTAATTAAAGATTATTAAAAATACCCACGGTCCCCGAAAATTTTTAAAAATGCCCCTCCCGGCCATTTAATGGCCGGTACCGAATAAAATGCCCTACCGGCCATTAAATGGCCGGTTCCGATTAAAATGCCCTACCGGCCATTAAATGGCCGGTTCCGATTAAAATGCCCTACCGGCCATTAAATGGCCGGCCCCGTGCCTTTTTCGGATTTCCACTTTTCACAGCTTATAAATGCAGCCGAACGCTCAGAATTCTTCAGAAGTCGCAGCAGCAAAGCCTCTTCAAAGGTACGTTTTCTTTATGTTTTTAATTTAATTTTTAATTTTTTTATTATTTTTTAATTAATTATTTTTTTTAATCTAAAAATTAATTAATTAATTAAAATTAATTAACTATGATAAATTAATTATAATTAATCATAGTTAATTAAAAAAATTTAATTAATTAATTAATCATAGCTAATTAAATATAATTAATTAATCATAGTTAATTAATTAATTTTAGTTAATTAATTTTAATTAATTAAAGTTAATTAAATTTCAATAATTATAGTTAATTAATTTTAATTAACTAATTGTAGTTAATTAATCTTCATTAACTAATTATAGTTAATTAATCTTAATTAACTAATTGTAGTTAATTAACCTTAATTAACTAATTGTAGTTAATTAATTTTAATTAATTAATTGTAGTTAATTAATTTTAATTAATTAATTATAGTTAGTTGATTAATTATATAGTTAATTATTTTTAATTGATTAATTATAGTTAATTAATTTTAATTGATTAATTATAGTTAATTAATTTTAATTGATTAATTATAGTTAATTAATTTTAATTGATTAATTATAGTTAATTAATTTTAATTGATTAATTATAGTTAATTAATTTTAATTGATTAACTTTAAATAATTATAGTTAATTAATTTTAATTGATTAATTATAGTTAATTAATTTTAATTGATTAACTTTAAATAATTATACTTAATTTTAATTAATTAATTGTAAGTAATTCATTAATTTTTTTTTTTATTCAGTAACTGTGTAAATTAGTAACCTGACAAATGATTATCACTTTCGAAATGTAGCTTGATTACAATGCCATTGATTTCAATACACTGTGGTGGTAAAATTGAAAAAAATACAGACGGGCCTTATTACAACAAAGAACCAATTGCTTCAGCTATGGTTAACGATGATATATCTCTTTTGGACTTGAAAGTCATACTTTTCGATTACACCGGTTATAATCCAGAAAGGTGCAACCTTGAATTGGGGACCCGAGTTTGTAATGGAAAAACCGGGAAATATTCACTTGTGAAAATTACAGATGAAAATACATGGAGAGGGTTGTGTGGGTATTTTAAGGACAACGGAGATTTTGTAATAGAGATCTATGTTAAAAGAGTTCCGAGAGAGCCAGGGGTTGGAAGTTCCAGCCAATACTCAGTTGCAATGGAAACTCCCGTCGTTTCTCCACATCCAGCAACCTACTATGAACCTACACATCCAGCAACCTACTATCCACATACTCACCCAGAAACCCAATATCCACCTACCAACCCAGAAATCAACTATCCACTTGCCCCGCAATCACCACCTCAACCAATACTCCAAATTTGTTCCCCACCTAGACCCGTGCAAGAGGTGCCTTTACCATTCCC
Organism: Carex kokanica; assembly: GCA_025461125.1. Lineage (NCBI taxonomy): Eukaryota > Viridiplantae > Streptophyta > Magnoliopsida > Poales > Cyperaceae > Carex > Carex kokanica. Next base: position 334,091 of record JAJGRX010001215.1, on the reverse strand, counting down.
AGGACCAATACGTGATGAAATTGGGTCAGATTTTGAAAATATCAATGATATTCCGGGTGAACGTCTGCAGAGTGGAGATGAATATGATGGAGATGACTGGGTCTCTGATGATCCAGATGAAACAGGCGAAGGGCCCATTCGAAGCAGCTCTGGCTCAGCGCCGCTTACCGGGCGGAGTGATACGCACCCATTCCCAGACTTCAATGATATATCTCGGTTTAGAGAAGCAGATACTGGTTCCTATGGGCCACGAATCGAGTACAACGGTGAGCTGGCTGCAAACCAATTTTTTAAAAGCAAAGATGAATTAATAAAGAAGATTAGAGAGCATCATGTTCATTCGAATCAGGAAATAAGAATGAAGAAAAGTGATAGCCGTCGGATTTATGTGGTGTGCAAAGACCGGCGTTGTGGTTACGAGCTCAGGGGACACCCATCGGGAACTGGAGATGCGTGGGTTATAACGAAGCAAGACAAGCCTCACACATGCAGGACAGAGTATACAAGGACCGACAATGAATGTCTGACGGCATCAATCATTGCCGATATCATCCAGAACAGCATTAAGACCGATCCCTGTATGAGCATCCGGTCGGTGGCAAACTGTGTTACAGCCGTGTATGATAACGTCACCCCGAAATACAACCGACTGTGGAGGGGTCGTGAGCTTGCAATAGCTTGCAATAGGTCCATCACGTATCCACGTGTATATCTGCAGTAACAAGCATGGAATATAAGTTCATCAACAAACGAAAATTAAATAAATAAAAATAATACGAGAGATTTGATGTCTTTACCTCTGAATCTCCTCATCGGTGGAGTCTGCTGTCAGACCCGCGCTGAAGTGCTCGCGCAACCTCTTCATCCTTAAGTGAAATTTCGATTTTCCACTATTCTCAATGATGAAGTCAGGATCTGCCCCCAAAAGCTCCTCAATCTGAGCAGCAAACGTCGTGCTGTCAGATACGCCACAGACGGGGGTGCCACTGATAGCCAACCCCCAGAGAGAACTCACGTCCTGGAGAGTCACCGTCATCTCTCCGAACGGCATGTGGAACGTGTGCGTCTCGGGACGCCATCTCTCAACCAATCCTGCTATGAGAGACGCGTTGATGATCCCACTCCCAGTCTCCAAGATGTCCACCATCTGGTATAGGCCTAGATTGACGAGGTACCGGTTCATCAACCGGTAGTACGGCAAACGAACGCACCGAAGCTTCACATCTAAAAGATCTTTATCCTACATTGACAAATTTAATCCACATGGTGAGTTACAACAATTAGAATTGATGAAATTTAAAAAAATAATACATACCTCACGAGAAGCCAGTGAGACCCGGTGATCGCGGTGGGGCACCCACAGAAGAGGACTGAAATGCTCTGTGCTGTCAGTCCCGATCGGCTCGCCACCTATAGGTGATAGTGGACGAAGCCTAGGCCGTCCTCTAACCATCCTAATTTCATTAATAAAATTATGTTAACCGACGCTTAATAAATCATTTCTAAAGTAGGGATAATTACGCAAAAAAATGTAAAGTAGGCTTAATTACGCTAAAAGACTGGTATAATCGGCTTAAACGGTAAAAACCGATAAAATTGGCTTACTAACGATAATAAACGGTTAACATAGACTTAATAACGGTAAAAACCGATAAAATAAGCTTAATTACGCTTCTAAAACGCATAAAATAGGTTTCAAAAGCTTAATAACGGTAAAAACAGCTAAAATAGGCTACAAATATACTTAATTCCGCTAAAATAGGCTTAACAACGGTAAAAACAGCTAAAAGAGGCTTAACAACGGTCAAAACAGCATAAATATGCTGTATTACGCTGAAAACCAACTACAATAGACTTAATTACGCTAAAAACATATAAAATAGTATTAATTACGCTCAAAATATGCTAAAATATGCGTAATTACACTAAAAACGGCGAAAATAGGCTTAATACCGGTAAAAACATTTCAAAATATGCTTAATTACGCTAAAATCGGCTAAACTAGGCTTACTTACGCTCAAAATATGCTAAAATATGCTAAAATATGCTAAAATACACTAAAAACGGCTAAAATAGACTTAAAACCGGTAAAAACAGTTCAAAATAGGCTTAATTACACTAAAATCGGCTAAACTAGGCTTAATTACGCTCAAAATATGCTAAACTATGATTAATTAGACTAAAAAAACGGCTAAAATAGGCTTAGTAACGGTAAAAACAGTGTAAAATAGGCTTAATTACGCTAAAAAATGCTAAACTAGGCTTAATTACGCTCAAAATAGGATAAAATATGCTAAAAAATGCTTAATTACACTAAAAAACGGCTTACATAGGCTTAATTACGTTAAAATCGGCTAAACTAGGCTTAATTACGCTCAAAATATGCAAAATTATGATTAATTATGCTTAATTACACTAAAAAACGGCTAAAATAGGCTTAATACCGGTAAAAACCGTTCAAAATAGGCTTAATTACGCTAAAATCGGCTTAACTAGGCTTAATTACGCTAAATAACATATACACCAGGCTATATTATCCTAATTATGCTAAATTGCCAAAAATTAGACTTAATTATCATAATTTTGGTAAAATATCATAAAATATGCTTAAATATGGTCACTAATTCTAATTATACTAAATTAAAATAAATTATCCAAAATCATAAACCGTAAACCCAAAATTTGACTAATTACACTAATTACTCTCTAATTACAACAAATTATTCTAATTTTGGTAATTACTAACAAATTATTCTAATTTTGGTAATTACTAACAAATTATTCTAATTTTGGTAATTACTAACAAATTCTAACATTACATAACCATATTGGACTACAAAAAATAATAATTATAATTAGAAGGACTTACTTGCAAATTTGAGAAGAGAAGAAGAAATCTTGAAGAAAAAACTCAATCGAGGAGAGATAGTGTAAAATCTGATAAAATGAGTTTTGATACCAAAATTTCGCTGCTGCCTCCAATATATAGATTTTAATTTTCGGCGGAACCGGCCATTAAATGGCCGGTAGGGGATTTTAATCGGAACCGGCCATTAAATGGCCGGTAGGGCATTTTATTCGGTACCGGCCATTAAATGGCCGGGAGGGGCATTTTTAAAAATTTTCGGGGACCGTGGGTATTTTTAATAATCTTTAATTAACGTGGGGTATTAATAAAAATGTCGGGGTTGCAACTTGTAAAAGCAACAATAAAATGAACAGTGCCCAAGGGCTTTGAAATCAATAAAAAAACAATAAAATGAACAGTCTCTAATAATTAATTAATTAAAGTACAAGTAAGTATTAATTACAACGCCACATAGAAAAAGGTTACAACTTGCAATTTGAAAATTAAAAAAATAAATTAAATATTACACGTGTCATTACCCCAGAACAGTCTAGCTGGCACATTCAAGTTGCTGCCCAATTTGGTCTTGATTTGATGCCACCAGCTAACAACTAAGCTATAATATATATATACATATATATATAGACAACGTCACCAGACACAACAGTGCCTTCATCCTTTTTTTTTAATATCCAACTTGATATAATATATTTATGATTTGATAAAGATTCGGGATGTCACTCAGCACTACGGCACTACCTCTATTTGTTCAAAATTTAATTAGGATTTGATTATATATTATATAATATATGACGAGAGATTTTTTTGTGACACCTGATTATACTCTATATTTTCAAAATCTAAATAGTCGATTCAAACCGTTCAACATAATGAATATATTAAAATGAGCTTGCAGATCAAATTTTACATTTTTGTTTAAATTTCTTACTATTTATTAAGATGGATACAAAAATTCAATGGTTTGAAAATAACAATTTTGTAAAATACTTAATAAATAGAAAAAAAATTTAATCCATCATGTTGAACGATTTAGATCGACTGTTTGGACTTTGAAAACTTAAAAAATGTAAGGTGTAATCGGATGTCACAAAAAATAAACAGGGTGAGAAATTATTTTTAGTGGCTACCTTCGTCAAGGGACATATTTCGTGAAAACGGGTGACAAAAAATCGACTGTTTGGACTTTGAAAACAATTTTGATCGACTGTTTGGGTCCCTCCTCATAATATATATATTATGCATTATGACTACCTTCCTCAAGGGACATATTTCGTTATACATGAATTTTAATTTAAAGAGAAATTAGGAAGGGATATTATTAAGCCATCATAAATGAATTTGTTGTTCTAACATGGATATCTAAATTGATGATTATATATATATTTAATGGCAAACATAAGTCCTTAACTTAAATGTCATTCAATTATGAACCAACCTTTAACTTTCACCAACAATAAATAAATAATTGATTAATAAGTGTGTATGATTGCATCTAAAATAGTCCAACTATATCCCTGTAGCGTAGGTCCTAGCTAGGCTTGAACAAATTTTCTACACTTCCATCCAATGAATTTAATGCCAAAGCTGCTTTTATTAGGGACAGCAACAGACATGCATCGGTAGTTATATATATATATAGTGGGAAAAATGGCACCGCGGAGCCGGCTCCGTCACGGAACGGCACGACACGCGTGTCATTCACGTGCCGTGACCATTCGCGTGCCGTGCCTCATCTTTTGAAACTTTGGCACGGCACGTGAAAGATTTAGTCACAACACGGCATGACACGTAGTCACGCGAGTCACGTGTAATTAGGACCATTAGATATTGATTTAATGGTGAATCTTGAATAAACTAACCTAAATTATGATTAAATGGTCACGCGAGTCACGCGAGTCACGTATGGTCACGGCACATTAGGCACGGTGTGACTCACGTGGCGTGACCATTCGCGTGCCGTGACCACCCCTTGACATTTTGGTCACGGCACGGCATGTGAAAAATTAACTTGGTCACGGCACAGCACGGCACGAGACCAAAGTCACGGCGTGTTAGTCACAGCACGGCACGTTTTTTCCACTCTCTATACATATACAGTAATGCTACCATGCTTTGGAAATAAAGAGGGTGTTTTTCGGAAATATTTTCGAAGTTCAAAAGTCGATCCAAACTTCTCAACACGATCTTCTATTTTCTTCAAATTTTACTTTTTTTGGAAATTTTTTGCTATTTTGTTAGAATTTTTGAAAATCAGTATTCTTCTGATTTTTTTTTTTTATTTAATGAAAAGTTGTGATTTTCAAAAATTCTAAAAAAATAGTAAAAAAATTTCAAAAATGTAAAATTTGGTCTCCAAGTACATATCAATATGAAGATCATGTTGAGAAATTTGTATCGATTGTTTGAACTTTGAAAAATAGAGATATGAGCGTGAAGTAAAAGACTCTCTTTACTTCCCAAAGCATGATAGTTTGTCTCTCTTGAGTTATGGACCTATGGTGCATTGCAATATATATGCCCTCTTGTACATTAGACTGCAAACCGTTGGATTTGAAGTTCAAATAGTCGATCTAAAGTGCTCAACATGCTCTCTATATCAATATGTGCTTGGAGACCAAATTTTATATTTTTTGGAATTTTTTTACTATTTTCTTAATTTTTGAAAATCGCTATTTTTCAGAAATTTTTGGACCGTAGAAAAACAATGAATTTAAAAAATTCTAAGAAAATAGCAAACAATTTTCAAAAAAATGTAAAATTTGATCTCCAAATACATTTTAATATATATGGATATCAAATTGAACGGTTTGAATCGGTTGTTTTAAAGTCAAAACCAATAATTTATAGTCTAATATAAAAGGGAACCTATACATTTCAATTTCAATGCACCATAATCCAACTCTATATATATATATTCTCTCTAGAACTAGAAAGAGAGAGAGAGAGAGAGAGAGAGAGAGTATAATAGAATAGTAGAATACATGGTTCCGTAAAAATAGAATCTCATCTCAACCTGTAGCCGCCTCTCATATACTATATATATACATTGTATAATACTAAAGTACTGTCTTATTTAAAGGGTTACATTAACAACGCATTCGGTTTCAATTTAGGGTAAAAAAATTGAGCTTGTTTCGACCGGATCCAACAATAAATGTACTTTATAATGTAATTTAGTGGCTTTAATAGTCAACTTATTTGAATGATTCATTATGGACATGATCGATCGATTTAATATTTAATGATACCTATGGTAATATAGTAACCAAGTTCCGTTAAAATTAATGTATTCATTTCTTGAAGCTCTCGTTTGACTTGTAACAATGCTAATCTTGATCATCTCTACTAGTATTGTAAATTACGGTATAGGCTCGTTAAACAATTAATCATAAATAATTGATCGATTAATTGAGAAAATTCATGACAGTTTGATCGTCGCCAACGACTAATCGACTGATTAATCGGCCTAAACAATTATTTTTTACAACACTGGTCTCTACCAAGCATTTAAGATTTCGTAAATATGAACTCTTTAGTAAGGGGCATCAATAGATTATTCTCAAACCAAGTAATAAACATAGTTAATTTATAATTCAATTTAACAACACTATGATTCAACTTAAGAACTTTATCATTTAACTTTTTGAGCAATTTATCATAAATCGGTTGAGTTTAATATCACCATGATAGTAGTAACTAGTCACCATGATAGTAGTAACTAGTCAGGGGCGGATCCAGGATTTTTGTCGGGGGCAAAAAAAATATCGAATCGGGTTTAAATATCTAATCGGATTTAAATCCATTAACCAATTGAGTACTCGATAAAAAACAATGCTTTAACTTATACTTTCCAATGCTTTGACTTGTAATTTCTGATGCTTTGACTTATAATTCTAATTACCAATCAAAATTCAACAAATTTATTTCAATTTTAACTCTAAATTTAATCCGAATTACAAATCAAACATCAAGAGGGAGGCAAAGTCGGTCAGAACCGATAAATCTCCACTAAAACTCAAAATCCAGAGGGGCAGCTGCCTGTAACTAGTAACGAAGGCTGCTAATTTTTTTGTTTATAAATAAAAGGGTTGTGTTTTTTATTTGCTCAAACTCCCATTTGACTTGTACCGAAATTGACCTAATTTTGTTGGAATATCTCTCATGAAGAATTACTAATTTTTTCTTTGCAAAACATACAATTTTGTTGTTGTTGCCTAATCTAAATAGCTAAAGTATTTGATGTATGTCGTTGCAACTTTTGTATAATTATTAATTTATTTGTTGGGTGCAATCGTTATAAGCTCTCTTTAAATAAGGTTTCAAAATCTTCAAATCTCATGACAAAATAGATGAATTGATCAATTGGAAAAGGAAAGACAATTTATATACTTTTTAAAACGCAAATGTTAATTATGAACAGTACATAATAAAATTAGTGACATAATATGGAGAAATCACATAGATAATATGTTCAGGCAGGGACAGAGCCAGACATTCAAATTATGGGAATCAAATATAAATGGGGTCAATCACATAATTTTTTTTTTGCTACGAATAGGAGTCATTTTGTACTACTCGTAACATTTTACTATAAATTATATAGAAAATAAGATCAAAATAATTTTAAAAAAAAAAAAATAGAGGTCAATTGACCCCCATTCATACACCATGGCTCCGCCCATGTGTTCAGTTCATGAAGCTATCATATATATGAACAAGGAAAATGCTAATATGCTACGTGTAGCATAGAGAGCCTCCGTGCTACGGCTAAATATTTGAGTTTTTAAAATCCTAACAGTCGATCCGAACCGTTCAACATGATCTCGATATGAATATGTACTTGCAAACCAAATTTTACATTTTTTAGAACTTTTTGACTATTTTTTTAGATAGGTAGAAAATCACTTGATCTGAAAATTCTGTACCATTTAGATTAAGTGATTTTCTACCTTTCTAAAAAAAAAATAGTAAAATTTGGTTTGCAAGTACATATTCATATGAAGATCATGTTGAACGGTTCGGATCGATCATTAGGATTTTAAAAACTCAAATATTGAGTCGTAGCACGGAGACCCTATATGCTACGCGTAGCACCGTAGCCAACTCCATATAAACAATACATATATGATATATATTACTCTAGAATCAGAAAACAAGAATTCAAGTGCAGTGTCAATCATGCAGATTTCAGGACTTTTACTACTGAACTTCAATACAAAAAAAAAATTAAGTGGTCCACCGATTAGCTAATAAATAAAATTAAGTGGTCCACCAATCAGCTAATAATATGAACAGAGCAGAGGACTTTTAATTAGCTCATTTGTTGCTAGTGGAGGGTTAAAATGCACCTTCTCTTTTGTGCTTCTAACGTGCACTCTCTCATCATATCTTCATTTTCAAAGTTCAAATAGTCGATTCGAACCTTCCAACGTGTTTTCCATATTAAAATGTGCTTGAAGACCAAATTTTACATTTTTTTGAAATTTTTTACTATTTTTTCAGAATTTTTTATTAAACTAAACAATAAAAAAAAATTCAGCAAAGTGATGATTTTGAAAAATTCTGAAAAAATAGTAAAAAAATTCAAAAAATGTAAAATTTGATCTCCAAGCACATTTTAATATGGAGAACACGTTGAAAGGTTCGAATCAACTATTTGAACTTTGAAAATAAAGATATGAGAAGAGGGTGCACGTTAGGAGCACAAAAGAGAGAGTGCATTTTAACCCTCCTCTTGTTGCTAATATGTACTTTTGTTTTTCTTACTGCATATGTGAAATTACATTTTTTTACTATTACTGTATTTGGAAAAAAAAAGCAAGAAAGTAAAATAGAGTAGAATACAGAGTTCCGTAGCCGCCTCTCATGATATGCAATTAATAGATACACTGCCAAAATAGCAAAATATTGTCTTATTTTAATGGGTCATATCAACAACGCATTCGGGTTCAGACTCCGGTTCAAATTCGAATCCGATAATTTTTCTGCCGACTTGTGTGTGTATATATATATATATATATATTTTTTTTTTTTTTTTCTGCCGACTTGGTTAAAATTAAAATTTGGGGAGTAATTATAATGCACGCCAATTTCAGCATTTCATGTATTTTTGTATTTTCGTCCATAAATGTGAAACGTGTATAAATTTAAATTTATACATGATTATACTGATTTTTTTTACAGATTTAACACTGGTCTCACTCAATTTAGCAAGGCTGTAGTACAACTAGAGTGCAAAAAATGTGCTGTGCCGTGACTAACACGCCGTCACTTTGATCTCGTGTCGTACCGTGCTGTGACCAAAATGTCAAGGGGTGGTCACGGCACGTGAGTCACGCCGTGCCTAAACATGCCGTGACCATTTAATTATAATTTAGGTTAGTTTATTCAAGATTCACCATTAAATCAATATCTAATGGTCCTAATTACACGTGACTCGCGTGACTACGTGTTGTGCCGTGCCAAAGTTTCAAAAGATGAACACGGCACGCGAATGGTCACGACACGAGACACGCGAGTCACGACACGTGACTGACATAGGTGTCATGCCGTTCCGTACTGTAACTGTACCGTTCCGTGACGAAACCAGCTCCGCCGTGTTATTTTTTCCACTCTAAGTACAACAATCCCATGATATGGAAAGTGGTCCTTAAAAACCTTTAACAATTTTAGAAAAATAAAATAAAATAATTGGTAAAGTCGAAATCACATGCCAATCATCATCATATGAAAAATCCAAGTGATTTCCAATAAAAAAAAAAAACAGAGAGTATGGATTATGAAAGAGAAGAGAGAGGGGGGGCAAAAGAGTACATTCACATATAATAATTAGACCTCTTGGGGACTAGTGAGCAAAAAGACGCGCTAGTATTCATGGCGGCCCCCAGAAAAACCACTGGAGAAATATATGAATGATCTCCTGTTGCACTTACTCTGTTTATCTTTCTATCAGCACATGATGTAATGTACACAGTGACCTGCAACACGAACGAAATATTCATAGAGAATCTGAAAAGCACTTGATTGCTTTTGTGTGTGAACTGTGAGCGAACGAGCGCACAATCAATCCAACAAACTAGATTACAATATAAAATGTCACATCTTCATCTTTCCCATCTCAATTCCCATCTCCATCAATCAAACTAAATTATTTCTTTTTCAAAAGTTACATCCCAATTGCAAAAAATCAAATCCCACAAATTTAATTGGATAAAAATTGGATAAATAATTAACAATTACTCAAAGCCCCCACTTGAATTATTGCCCCCATAAATCCAACAGAGAGAGAAGAAGAAGAACAGTGGAAGCAGTGAGCAGAGAGAGAGAGAGAGAGAGAGAGACCAGACCAAACCAAACCAAACCCTAGCTGCTAGGGCTCCCCTCCGAGCTCCGACCAGTCCCAGATCTCCTCACCTTCCTTTATGCATCACCAATGGAGTGGATCGCTAAGCCAGTAGCGCTCTGGGACTGGGACAACCCACCTCCATCTCCGGCCATCCTTTCCAGTGCTGGAGAGGATGTCTCCGATGAACCCCCGACCTCTGTGGAGACTAATACCAACGGATCGACAGTTGTAGATTCACAACCACCGCAGCCACAGTTAGGATTAGGTTTGGGGAAGCGAACCTACTTCGAGGGGGAAAAGAAAGGTGAGAGAGGTGAGAAAAGGGCGAGAGAAGGAGCAATCCAAGTGCAGAGCACAAAGTGTCAGGTTGAAGGCTGTGGCATGGATCTGAGCTCAGCAAAGGATTACCATAGAAAGCATCGGGTTTGTGAGAACCATTCCAAGTGCCCCAGAGTTGTTGTCGCCGGTCAAGAGAGGCGTTTCTGTCAACAGTGTAGCCGGTATCATCAACTTCTACCTTTCATTTCATCTAATTTCTCCAACTTTTAGCCTGTTTTATTGATTAGTGCTGATTTTGCCTTAATTGAATGAATAATAGATGCAATACATAAATAAACTGTATTGACTTTACATAAATGAGTGAATACTGCAATAAAATGACCTGCTTTTTCCTAAAAGTTGTAATTTTTCTATTAAAAATTTAAAATTGGAATGGCAGGTTTATTGACTGATCATAAATATTTTTGAATTCCTATTCTTAGCATTCAAATTTATTTATTATTACATCAATTCATCTTTTTATGTGGTTTCTTGCTTCCTTTGTGAGAGTTTGACCAGAAGAAGCAAAGATACCTCTTGTTTTTCATCACAAGAAACATCTTAAAATTTTGATACTTGACAAAAAGGAATTGATTTAAATTACGATTTGCTCAATATCACCAACATATGCATCTACTTGTAGTATTGGAGTGAGGTGATTTGAGTTTGACCAGCTACTTGTCAGAATTAATTGATAACTTGTCATGTTTTGATGGGTTGACATTAATTGAAGGTTCCATGCATTGACTGAGTTTGACCAGAAGAAGCGCAGCTGTCGCCGCCGTCTATCTGATCACAATGCTCGGCGCCGCAAGCCACAGCCCGATACATTCTCCTTTGGTTCCACTCGCCTTTCTTCCCCCTTTTATGGTACTTCGTTCTCTTCTCTTCTTTACCCTTTTATGTAGGGGCTTCCATTTAAGGTTTGCTGTGAAGAATGCAATTAAGCCTCCTGTGACATGATTTAGCCTCAGATCACTTTCTTATCACACAAAAATCACAACAGAAAACAAGAATACTTGTGGTTTTGTTTTGTATGTTCATACCAACTCTCCCAAAACGGTAGAAAAATAAGATACTAATTTTGGATGTCTACTTTTACTGTTAAAAGTTAAAACAGAACATATTACTGTTACAATAATAAATTGTAAAAACTAAGATAAGGATCATCAAATACAATCTAATTTATTAAGAAAACAAAAGCAATTCTGAATTGTAAATGATGAAATTTGGGAGATGAAAAATGATGATGCAGATGAGAGAAGGCAGATTAGTTTCATGTGGAACAAGGCGCCGTTTGGTCTGATGAGGCCGGCGACAAATTCTTCATGGGAAGGCTTATCATCATCAGATTTGAAGTTCTCAAACTCAAATGGGAAAGAAGTTTGGATGAAACCGGCAAATGGTAAAGGTTTAGTAGATGGTCAGATGCTTCATCTAGGAAGTCAAAACGGAAGTGACCATAACACTAATATAAATCCTTACTCGACTCTCGGCCATGATGTAGACGGGCTCTTGCCAATCAAGGCCACCACTGTCCAAGTTCTCAATCAAGGTATCTAATGAAAACAGTGATTTTTAAAAATTCTTTAAAAATAGTAAAAAAATTAAAAAAAATGTAAAAGTTGGTCTCTAAGCACATTTTAATATGGAGATCATGCTAAAAGGTTCGTATCAACTGATTGAACTTTGAATCCAATGGTTTATGATCCAATGCGCAAAGGGGCGGAGACCAAATATGAAGGAATTTGTACGCATTTTAATGCACTGTTTTATCAAAAATCCTTCATTTCTTTTGACTGCTTAACTTGATAGTAAATAAATTCGAAAATTTAAATTTTTTTTATTTGAAAACGAAATTCTCATTGAAGAGATTGGTTTGAACAGTTTGGATTTGTCGTTTGAAGCCGATTTGATCGGTTTTGGAGGTTGGAAGCATATTGTTGAAGTTCTAGAGGAAGCGCGTTAGCCGGACTCTATACATACATACATATATATATATATATTGGTTTTCTTAATAACTTTATTATTATTTGAGTTCAGTGCATGATTCTCTTTTATGTATCTAACAAATAAAAAAGGTGCGGAAGCAACAGTAACAGCTGCTTCAAACTTGGATGGAGCACCGGATCTACGGCGTGCTCTCTCTCTTCTGTCATCACCTACCGCAACTACCAGCCCACCACCACCACCACCACCCTGGCCCGCGGGCTCCCCTGAACTCCACTTTTCTGACCATAATACCCCCTCCAACTCCAACTCCAACCAAACCGTCACTCTTGCTGCCACCTCACTTCCCAACAACAACTCTCCTTTCTGGTTCAATGACACTCACCCTCTGCACCTCCCTTTTTCTCTTCATAATGCCACTGGAGGTCTCCAGTTCCAAGAGTTCCAGCTCCTCAAGCCAGCAGCTCCCTATGAAACTGCAGCCTTCTTTGATTCCAGTCAGATTCACTAATGCATGCCTCATTGTCTCTCATCATATCATCGGGTTAGTTGCATTTCATTATTTTATATGACAAGAATAATACACTCGCTGCACCTCGGTTCAATATCGGGAAAAACTAACTGGACTTGTCAAATACCAATGAAGCTGGTTGTTTTTTTACTGGTATTGCACCTGACCTGTAACCAGAGTGAAATGACAAATTCTTGTAAAGGGGAAAGTAAGTGCCAGTATTGATCTGGAACTCCTAGCACTCTGGTTGCAAATGCGGGAATAATGAAAATTGAATATAGAAAAAGTGTCAGTATTCATAGTGAACATAGCGGGTTTTTTTTTTTTTACTTTGTTTCAGGTGATAAGTGGTGAAGAGAAAGCAAACAGTGTAACTTTAGCATCTTTTGTGTCTGAGACCTTTGATTTTAATGATGTTTTGACTTCTCTTAGAAGTAACTCCATATGATATTCCCGCCTTTTGTTGTAAAATTTTTCCATCTTTAGTTGTACAACTCTTTGATACTACTATTAGTATTGGATTAACTCTTTGATACTAGCCTTGCATGAATGTTGGTATTAACTTAATTTTGCCTTGTTGTACAGTTAGCTAATAATTCATTTTCTGATCTTTAAATGTCAAATCATTTTTCACTTAATCATTATCAATATGGAAGCAAAAGTTTTCTCCTTGGGAACTTTATTTGATGCTTGAAACTTGCTTCAAAAAATGTTCTGGTTCTGACTTGAGCAATAATTCCATTCTTTGAAATACTTGTTTTTTTTAATAAAGAATTTGGAATAGCAAAATCATATGATCATATGTATTTACCAAACAAAGGACACTTAACACTTGTCAATATATTTCTTTTTTTAATACAAATATTAGTAGGTAATTCAGATGGTACCCAACGCAGGTTCAAAGTCATTGCATTTATTATATGAGGAGGGATCGGATTACACCTTTTCTTTTGACACACTTTGACACCTACTATTTTCAAAGTCCAAATAGTCGACCCAAACTGTTCAACATGATAGATATATTAAAATATGCTTGGAGATTAAATTTTACATTTTTTTGAATTATTTTACTATTTATTAAGATGGTTACAAAATCGTTGCTTTCAGACCACTGAAAAATAATGATTTTGTAACCATCTTAATAAATAGTAAAAAAATTCAAAAAAAAATGTAAAATTTGATCTCCAAGCACATTTTAATATGGTAATCATGTTGAACGGTTCGGATCGACTGTTTGGATTTTGAAATCGCAAAATTGGCCTATAAAAAAAACAATGTCAAGATGTGTTAAAAAAAAGATGTAATTGGATCCCTCCTCATGTTATATATATAGCGATATATATATATATATATATATATATGCAATAATCATATATATCGCTGTAACATAACAAAATGAGACGATAGTGTAAAATAATCATAACGAAATGCAATTTGCCAAGAAAGTTGGCTTTTAATTTATGTTCTATTTTAAACAATGTCAACGCCAATGTAAGCACCAAAATTTTGTGTTTATGAAAAAATCGGCTCATTCATTACCGAAATTTTATTCACATAATCAGATAAAAAATAAAAAAATCCAAAATTGGCTTCTATTTTTCAAAAATTCGAAAAACAACCCTACCTCTGGTTTTTTTAAATTAAAATAAAATGTACGTATAAACTATTATATATAATTTGTTATTCCTACGATTTTTTTTATTAGTATTTTTTTTTATTAGTATTTTTTTTATTAGTATTTAGAATATTTGGAATTTGTTTTCAATCTATTCAATTTAAATATTTTGACTTCGTTTTCAATTTGGACAAATTTGATAACGACAATAAATCTTTTTGTCAACTCTTCTTATTTTTTTCCCAAAAAAATGTGGCGGTACATAAGATAATATATCTTTCATTAAATTGAATATTACATATACATACATCACACAAACACAAAGAAAGCCTTATTATGACATTTTTTTTTTCTTATTAAATTACAAGTGGACAAGAATATATTAAATTCCTCAACATACCATCACAATTTGTATATATGCAATTAATTTCTTTGTTGTGGTCCTCATCACCTATGACATTTTTGTTTTTTGTTTTTTCAATAAGCACGTTTTAAGTACTAACAACATATAAACAATTCTTTTTCAAATAAAATCTCCTTGGTACAAATATTTAAATACAACAAACTTTCATTAATTGTGCATCTACCTAGGAAACAACATACATACATCATACACATTATATATTTCCAGAGTAGAACTAGGGTGTTCCTAAGCTCACCAAGCCTCTCGTGAGCTCAACTTTAAAACCTATCGAATTGACTTCAAACGACATTTTCAAACCGTTAGATGTTCAATCTATATTAAAATGTGCTTGGAGACCAAATTTTACATTTTTTGGAATTTTTTTACTATTTATTAAGCCGGTCTGAAAACCGTTGTTTTCCAATGGTGCCGAATTTTAATAAAAACAGCGGTTTTCAAACCTACTTAATAAATAGTAAAAAAATTCCAAAAAATGTAAAATTTGGTCTCCAAGCACATTTTAATATAGATTGAACATCTAACGGTTTAAAAATGTCGTTTGAAGTCAATTCGATAGGTTTTAGAGTTGAGCTCACGAGAGGCCTTGGTGAGCTTAGGAACACCCTAGTTCTACTCTATATTTCCACAAAAAAAATTAACAAAGAAATTTTTTCTTTATGATCATAATAAATTATCCACTCAAAACAACCAGCAACCTATCCCTTGCACTGTGGACCCCACCAGACAACTACTCATTTTTAGACTTATTTGTGTACCTGTGCACCACTCACTTTATTATTACAGACCATTAACAAAATCCAAGAACTGGTCTAATTAAGCTTTAACATATATATATATATATATATAGTCCGACTTAGCTAAGCCATGGAATAAAACGCTTTGTACTCCACACTAGATTTTCATTTTGAAAATTCAAACTACCGATCCGAACCGCTCAAGTTGTTCTCTATATTGAAATGTGCTTGGAGACCAAATTTTACATTTTTTGGAATTTTTTTTACTATTTATTAAGCCACTTTGAAAATCGCTGATCCATTGTAAATAGTAAAAAATAGTAAAAATTTCTGGACTAATGGATCAGCGATTTTCAAAGTGGCTTAATAAATAGTAAACAAATTCCAAAAAATAAAAAATTTGGTCTCCAAGCACATCTCAATATGGAGAACAACTTGAGCGGTTCGGATCGGTAGTTTGAATTTTCAAAATGAAAATAATGAGACGTGGAGCACCAAGTCGTTTTACTCCATGGCTTAGCTAAGCCCAGCTCTATATATATATATATATATATATATATAAAGTGCTGGGCTTAGCTACTTCATGGAGTAAAACGACTTGGTGCTCCACGCCTCATTATTTTCATTTTGAAAATCCAAACGACCGATCCGAACCGCTCAAGTTGTTCTCCATATTGATATGTGCTTGGAGACCAAATTTTACATTTTTTGGAATTTTTTTACTATTTATTAAGCCACTTTGAAAATCACTTATCCGGCGGTCCAGAAATTTTTACTGTTTTTACTGTTCATAAGGATTTTCAGATTTTCAAAGTGGCTTAATAATAGTAAAAAAATTCCAAAAAATGTAAAATTTGGTCTCCAAGTACATTTCAATATGAAGAACATGTTGGAAGGTTCGAATCGACTATTTGAACTTTGAAAATGAAGATATGGCGTGAAGTACAAAGTCGTTTTACTTCATGAAGTAGCTAAGTCCATCTCTATATATAAATATATATATGTAGATAGTAACCTAGCCTAGCTAATTAACCTAGATCTTGAATTGAAACAAAGCATAGAACCATATATATATATATATATATATATATATATATATATATATATATATATATATATATATATATATATATATATATATATATATATATAAACCACATGGCATGCAACAACCACCACTAACCGGCTAAATCAGCTAAGGCCTATGATCGATGTAGCCGCCTTTTCCATTCCTCATCGATCCCGCTTTCCATGGCTGCTACTTCGGCATCGGCATCGGCATTGGCATCTTCCTTTGGTGAGACCTTTTCAGAATCCTTAAGTTTCTCTTTGATCGTGTCGGTGTCGGTTCCCTCCTTGGTGCTCTCCCAAACTGTCTCTGCCGCCTTCTTTGTGTTCTCTCCTATCGCTTCTGCAGTGTCGATTATGTTTGTTATGCCTTCTTTTACCGTCTCGGTGGCATCTGGCATGTCACTTCTTCCATCATCCCTAGCCCGAGACTTCGAATTGTCATTCAGAGGATACCCATTTAGAGAATTATCGCCGGCCTACCCCCAAGAAAAAAAACAGAGAGGCTAACAATACTTTAAATTGAGAATTGGAATTGGCATTTTAGTAGCTTATATATATAACATTGATGACATTAGAAACTTCAGCTATAATTTAAACTTGCAGCACATGAGACCTGATAACCAAGCAATGATTTCATGATTTTGTTCTCAGTTACATGCAGCTGGATTTAATCATCTTAAATTTAATTTACCTGAGAATGAGATGACAGTACTCTTGAAACTTGACTATGCAAAAAATTAAATTTCGTTGGCAATCTAATCCGAAGGTGAGATTTACATGCTATAACCATCCCTGCGTACTTGAAAGCCATCATTTGAAGTTTTCTACCAATTTAATTCTGAATTTTCAACCATTATTTGAACCTATTTATTATTGGGGTGCAGCTTCAGCTTGAACGGTGGAGATGGTCAGAAGCAAACACGTGTTAAAAGGTGACACCTACGAAAACAATAACCGAGACCATCTATGGCAGTTTTTGCATGCAAATGGTGTGGCGAGTCACTGCCTCACGGAAGAATTTAATTGAATCATAGTGACAACTTAATTGTTCAGGAAAGGTTCGGCGAGGTCAAAAATTCGTGATTCGGGTATAATTCGGGAATGATTCGGTCAAAGTTCGTAAATAATTCTCAGGGAAAAATTCTCAGGGAAAAATTCGCGAAAAATTCGTAAAATTCGGAAAAAGTTCGTAAAATTCGCGAATTATTCGGGTATAATTCGGTCAAAGTTCGGTCAACCAAATAATTCAGCATTCGGTTCGGCATCACCAAAAAAACGAATTATTCGGGTATAATTCGGGTATTATACGAGAATCTTGTCACTATGAATTGAATGAAACTAAATGAGTTGAAACATTTTAATTTGTTCGGTTTAGGCTTGGTACCGGTGTTGGGTTTCCCTGCATATTTCTCATTTCCAACATTTTAAAAGCTAGGGGCCTTTCTGAAAATAGAATTTCTATTCTAATTCTTTCTGAGAATTCATCTGTCAAACTAGATTGATTGAGATTTTAACTCGTATAATTAAGTTAATAATTATCATTACTTTACAGTTCTAAATATTGGAATACAAACATCAAACATGCCCACTTGTCTCTAGTTTAGATTGGAGTTATCTTCAAGCAAAAATAAAACCATTATAAATAAAATTCAATGAATAGTGAACTTGCACTGAGAAATTGAAATTGGATAAATATTTCAGAGTGAGGCTATGGTACTATGCATAGCACCAATGGCTAGTGTACTACGGCTCAATATGGTACTTTTTAAAATCCTAACGGTCGATCCGAACCGTTCAATGTGATATCCATATGAATATGTACTTGCAAACTAAATTTTATATTTTTTCGAATTTTTTTACTATTTTTTTAGATAGGTAGAAAAATCAATGTTTTTTGAAAATTCTGGACCATTAAAATTCTACCTATCTAAAAAAATAGTAAAAAAATTCGAAAAAATATAAAATTTAGTTTGCAAGTACATATTCATATGGTTATCACATTGAACGGTTCGGATCGACCATTAGGATTTTAAAAAGTACCATATTGAACCATAGTACACTAGTCATCCGTGCTATGCATAGCACCATAGCCTCACTCAATATTTCATATCTGCATTCATATCCTTATATTACCAGCTTATTAAAATTAGGAGATCCTCTATGCTTCTGAAGAAATACCTTTGATCTTATATCAGCCTGCATGCGTATATAAGATTCAAACAATTTACTTCAAATATGAAAGAAAAATGCCGGGTTTCAGTTAAACATTTAATTTTCTAAAGAAAAGAAAAGGGTATATTATATTATATAATACCGAGTAGAACTAGGGTGTGATGTGCTCACCAAACTCTTTGGTGAGCATAACTCTATAATCTATCGGATTCACTTCAAACGAGATGAATCCAAACCGTTGAAACCGATGTACTTCACAAGTGATGCGCGTACATGCAAAATTTTGAATTTTTTGAATTTATTTAGTCTCAAGTCAAGTGGTCAAAATTGATGAAAAATGAATGATCCAAAATGAAGTTTTAGAAGTTATTTTAATGCATTCATTTTTCATCAATTTTGACTGCTTGACTTTGTACTTGATAAATTTAAAACGTTCAAAATTTTGCATGTACGCACATCACTCGTGAAGTACATCGGTTTCAATGGTTTGGATTCATCTCGTTTGAAGTGAATACAATAAATTATGGAGTTATGCTCACCAAAGAGTTTGGTGAGCACATCACACCCTAGTTCTACTCTATAATACCTGACGAGTAGGCTCAGGAACGCGAAATTTGGAACACATTTTAACAAGAGTTATAGCCGAATCAAGTGAAACACGGTGGCCAATTGATATGTAAACAGGCTTCAGTGAACCAGGTCCCGGTCTCAGTGCCTGATATTAAATTACGAAACAAAATGCAAAGGTATAAACAAAAGGTTTGGTTCTCAGTTCTCACTGGATTAACTTCAAATAAACTAATATTCATTTTAGTAGCACTTCAATTGCAAAGTTTTGGTTCTTACTGAAGTAATGAATAGATATTGTACCAGTTCAGATCACCCCATATATACCATTATAAGACAATTGGTAAATTAGTATAACAACTAAATTTTTTCTAAAAAGATGCAGTCAATAAAACAGACCGCTCCCCATATTTTGCCAGATTCTCCAATAAGCGGTAATATATTGCTGTCACTGTTTACTGGCATTTCTAGTTTCCGTCTCACTTCCTCACGGCTGAGTCCATCTATGTGATGTAGCTAGAGAGAGAAAGTAAGATGATAGCATTACCATCTTTTGTTGGACCATTTTGTAATGTTATCAGAAAAGTAAATATTAATTTGTGACTGACATTTTTGCCAACCCCAATAGTTGGTAGATTTGCAAGAACGCCGATATGACAAGCCGAACCAAAACCTGACAAGGAATATTTTTAGACATAACAAATACACCAACTAATCAAATGAATACAGCATGAATTTGCAATTGCTTCTTTTGCTGTATTTTGTACTTTCAATAAAAAGGCTTCAAATCCAGCCAACACATTCAAACTTAATGGTCAATTGTGGTAGTGTCATTATTAATCTTACTGATGTAAAAACACACACACACACACACACACACACACTTTGTAATAATCTATGAAGAAATGAGAACATTTGAAAACTTACCTCTTGGATGAAGTACTCCATTTCCATCAACCATCAAAAGCTGCAAGCATTATCCAAAAAGAATTAACTTACATTTTTTCCATAATTCTTTTATACTTCTTGTTTTTATTTTAAAACATCCCTGGATGGATTATGCCAGCTAAAATTCCCAATGAATCCAGTTTTCTTCTTTTCAGGGTTACACAAACAATATATTGCAAAGAAACACCGATACCTAATTGAACCACACTGCTACTTTTACCTGAGGATAGAAAGGGTTACCATCAGCTTTCATTTTCTCCAAGATCCTTAACAGAATCGGAGCCTAGAGAACAATAAACAAAAGACTATTAGATCAAATATTATAAAAAAAATGCCATGAAAGAAATGGTCACTAAAATAGAACATTAAAATCTAGTTTAGGTTAACAAACGACATAAAAGTAGTTCCCTTTTTGCCAGAAAACATTAAATTTCTGATTTTAAGGGGACTTAGTCGAATGTTTTCTTTCCTTCAGAACAATATGCAAGCACATAAATTTTTAACAATTACAAATTTATCAAGTGAACATAAAAATAAGGACTTGGTAGTAAATTGTAAAAAAAAAAAAAAATAATTTTTACCTCTCTAAAAGCAAGGAAGCCAGGAATGTAAGGTACATCTAGTCTGACTAAATCAAATTCTTCATGCACGATTTTCAAAGTGCCAATCTCTAAAATAACGAGAGCGGCACAAGCTATAGACGGATCTTCCTTCAAGAAGCTAATATCAGTGCCACCAACATATCTGAGCCGCTCATTTGTACCAGAATCCAGATCACAGGAAGTTAACTTCCAGGTAAAGTCATCTACTGCAACTAGCTTTCTCTTTAGCAAATCCTGAGTTCTGTACAAGGAATAAATAGAGGGTTTCTGTACTGAGTTACTGGTATAGTAAGGAATACGTACCTAATGGTACCTATACTCCTCTCATAAGAGTCCTTGTATGCTAAGGTAAGATACCTAAATTTTAAAATATAGCCCAATTAGCCCTGATTAAACCTCAATTAAACTTCAAAATGTTTGAAAGCTTCCTCTGCATTTACCACGCAATGTCATATAATTTCATCTCGATTATACTAAATTGTGTGATTTATGACTTCATTAATCACACTTTGACCCAATTTGGCGGTCATTTCAACCTAAATTGCACAAATCCAACACAAAGCAAGGTAGAAAAGAAAAAACCTAAATTGTGTGATTTATACTGAGAAATTAAGGTTTGTTTACCTGACCCATTGATCAGGACATACATCATTACCTTCTCTTCTAGAAGTTTCTTCCATTATCAGTTTATCACCACCACCTACCTTGAATTCAAGGGGAAAAGAAAAAAGAAAAGGAAGAATACTTGAATTGTTCTATTAGGTTATTGATAAAACCCATTACATGATTGAATTTCTAGATAACGTAGTAGCAACCTAAAACAACATATAAAGCACTCTAGAACTACTTGGAGTTTCTTCTGTTTTATGGACAATTAAGTCCAGAATTAGAACTAGAGCAGCTTGTTGCTTTGTTTCCCTTTGAAAGAGAAGAAAGAGGAATCTGTGGTCGTTGGCCTCTTCTTGACTTCTTCCATTCGACTAATTTATTTCTGTACCGGCCGGCCCATTAAAAAGAAAATTGGGCTTCATATGGGCTGTGTAACATATAACAATCGGACCTCAATCTTATTTGTTTTTCTATTAATTAGTATTAGAATTAGAATTAGAAAGAAACAATCTTATTTGTGATCATACGCAATAAGGATTCCAAATAATCATAAATCTCAACACAAATGAAATTAAGACGTATTCGAACAAAATCATTAGTTCAAATCAGTAACTTGAACTAGAAATATGGATATCTCATCCCTCATATCCAAACAATCCTGACTTGAGTCCCTTTCAAACAAAAACCAAAATAAAAGCAGCCAAAAAGACTGACATTTCATCAAACAGAAGAGCAAGCATTTTTCTTCTAAGAAAAAGAAAAACACATTAGCTAAGTTTGAACTTGTTTAATTGACCGCAGGGGAGGTCAATTATCATCAAAGGAATCTGCAGACAACCAACCACCCAAACCAGGTGCAGCTGCAGCCCAGTAATCGAACTGGGCCGTAGATGGGCCAGGATCAAGGCCTGGATTGAAGAACACAGCCTCATCATCATCATCATCCATTTTGACATCAGGTTCAGGTTCAGGTGAAGAGATGCTCATATCCGACAGGAATGCATCATCATCATCATCATGTTCTTTAGTTTGCTCAACCAACAGATCACTCTTTATCTCTCCTTCCTCCTCTTCAGAGCCAGAGGAATTATTGTAGTACAGTAGTTGATTGGCTAAAAAGTTCTTTTCTCCAGAGAGAGAGAGGTGGCCATTTTTGTTGGCTATTTCTCTGTGTAATGGGGCCCAGTCTCTGCGGCTCCAGAGATACAGTGGAGGTGGCTTCAAGTTCCATTGCTCCATTTGGTTTTGCTTATCATCTACCGATCCTGGTAAGTAAAATGACTGCAAATGGAAACAAATATGCTTCTTGGTAATTCGGTAATATTTAATAATTAATATGAAAGAAACATTATCCTAAAATGGAATTGAAATTTGCTTGTTTGTTTTGGATCAGAAAATAAATGCAAAGAATTTATACCTTTCCAGACAGCAAGCAAGGATCATGCCAGATTAGGTCATATTCATGTCTTTTGTCCAATCTAACAATAAAAAAGAATAACAAAGTACATATTCTGTGTACAAGCTCATAGGCACAGGTAAATCATATGTACAGTAGCTTGATAGCATCATATAATTAATTTGATTACAAATAATAATCATGTTGACCATGTGAGAGATGCAAATAGAGAATCTGCAGAGATTCAAAAGGCCATATTCCAGCAATGTGAAAAAGCTATAATACCTTTTAGTTTCTTTTGGAACAATGAGGATAAGAATTTTCGGGTTGAATTTAAGGGCTTGATCGATGAACCTGTTAGCAAGTGCAGCTTTCACTCCAAACGGAGGGTTCAGTCCCATGATCTGAAAAACACAAAACAATGAAAATTGACATGAACCTTTACAGGCATTATATTATATTTTGTTAATATGGAAAATTTATTATTTTTACCAATTGGTCCCCGTCAGGCAACTCATGAGGTTCTACCGTCATCCAGTCTCGTTTTTCAAAGTTGAAGTCATTCTATGAAAGGAGAAAAAAAAAAATAGTGAGAAAACAACAGAAAGCAAGCAAAAGAATATTAATAAATTTCTTGGTACCTTGGGTTGCTGGAGATCAAAGTTTTTGAAGAAGCATTTCTTCCCAACAGATGACAGTTTGTCCCTCATCAAAATGCTGAAATCATTTGAACCACAGCAAAAATCGACCACCTAAAAAAACAGCATCTTATCAGATATTATCACAATATATCAACAAAAGCAAATGAAAATGCCATATAAGCATATAGGATTAATTGATGAAAAGAATAACAAGTAGCCTAATTATCTAATATCAGTAGAACAGAGAACACCATTACCGTGTCACCATCTTGCACATACCAGTGAAGTTTATCAACAATCTGCATACACAGTAAAGTTCTCAGCAAAACTTATACTGCTTTTAGCTTTCAAAAGGGACCAATTATTTTTTAGAAATGGATTGCTAGATTGCAAAAGTAATGCCACATGTGCAATTTTCAAAAACTTTTTTTACTTGCTTCTATAAGTAACTGATGAAAATCATGCACAAATTGAATTGAGTCTGTAAATAGGCTAAGTACCTCCATAAGTTTATCAACTTTGGTGAAGTGCCTTCCAAAGGAAGTGTATCTACTCCCATGGATAAATGGTGCCAAGTACACACTTAGCTTGGTCTGTTAAAAGGATAGAAATAATTTGGAGTGAAGAAACAAAATTGTGAAATTTTCACAGAAATTTTTTATAATGCATGGTAGAAAGTCCAAATGAAGTATATATACCCTCCAGTCGCAAATTTTAGAGAGAGTATCAGGTGAACATATTGCTTTGGCTTCTTCAATATTTCCATGATTTCGTAACTTAGCCCAAGCAGCTATAGCACTCTGCATTTTACCCCACAGATGAAATGTCAGAGGTGGAATTGCAAAGTTCTTGACCTAATTCAACTTTTTTTCATTTTATTTTTTCTTTGACAGTTAAACCTCCTTTAATTTAATTTCTTCACAATGTACTCTATATTTCATGATGGGGTATAGTACCTCAACAGTCTCTTTTATTTCTCTTTCACTGATAGACTCGATGGTTTGCCTCTGAGAATTGTGATACATAGATGGTATCTTCAAGTTCGTTCTCACCTTCTCAATTGTCACAGATGATGACTCATTTTCCAGTAATGCACGCATACTTCAAACGTATCATTTTATAATACAAATAAGTATGTGTTAGGGTCCATTAAATAAATAGAAAAACAAGATAAGCATGGGCAAATGTATTTAAAAACAATTTATCAAACTATCACATTTTACTTCTTTTCTTTTTTGCAAGCTTAGGAAAAGTTCATAATTATAATAGTTTGCCTATGCCTAGGTCCACCACTGAGTATAGCATGATTCTTCTTTAAGCAAATTACACAAATGGTGCTTAAAGTATCACACATTTCTTATTTTGGTCTTTAAGTTTCCAATTTGTACCAAATTGGACCTACTATTTATATTCATTACAAAAAAGATGGAAATCTATGTAAAGTTTATCGATTTAATTTTATGTTGATTTAATAAAGAAAAACAGAGTATAATAGGCCTTCTTTTATGGGAGAAAAGATAATCCAAAATGACTAAATTGGCAAACAACTTTTACTTGTTTTGGGTTTTCTCACTGATCTGGGGAAAAGAACTTCTGGGTAGTCTAGCTTCAGCAGCACTAGCACTTTCTAAGGCTCTCTGTTTCTCACCATATGATAACACCCTGGGCCCACCTGTCTGTGCAATTCTATGTTGGCTCTTCACAGGAAGTTGATGATTTGAATTGAAAACTTCCTTTTTTGGTCTCCATTTACAATTCACTGGAGGGAACTGTAAATGGTTTCTCATTGGTGTCCCAAGATCTTTCTCAATTTTATGTTTCCTGAACAAGTAACCAATTATAAAGGATTACATAAGTGCATGGTAAACATAAACCACTATAGTTGTTTTTTACTTTTTCTTTTTGCTTTCTTTAGAATTCCTAATTCTATTTTTTTGTTGAAATTTCACCAAGTTCTACATACATGCAGTATATGAGAATGCGATACGGCAGAAGGTCATCCCATGCCCTTTGTAAATTGTCTTTGTCTTTATCTTCAAATAAAATATCCCTGTATATATATAGTTCATATCAGCAACCACAAAATGTTCAATATACTTCAAAACTGGACAAGGACTCTTATCATAATCCATTTGAATGTTATGAATGTTTATTATATTCCGCATAATCCCAGGAACCATTGTATTGATTTGCAGGAGAAGAGCAAATTAAAACCTGGGGAGGCATCGACGGTGGTATGAAATGGGGCACCTTCTACAGATGGCAAACTGTAAATCATTGTTTTTCTTATTCTCCAAGCCTCTACAAATATCACAAAAATGCCTTGGGCACTCGAACTCAACTCCCTCTTTAATTTTCTCCACTAATTTGCCCGCTTTCACTTCATCCCTCGGGTAAAGTAATTTTGACACACAAGTAGGGTGATAATGGAGCCCGCAATCTGACGATCCGCAGATAAACACCTGACATAAAAATAACCAACAATGAGTGAATTTAATTAACAATAAAATATTCTAGTGAAATTTAAGGTTGACATGTTAATAACAAATAAACTGGTTCATAATTATGCAAAATTACAAAACAAAACATTAAATAATACCATTATAAATAGCACTAATTTCATCATTTTAAAGGAGAACATTATTAGCAAGTCTTTGAACATTACAAGATGGAAGAATTACACAATTGGAAATCTTTTATTGTTGATAAAAATTTAGACATTTAATAAATGAAAATTTTGTATTATGAGTAAGTATTAATATCAATAATATGTATTTATATGTTAGCAAATCACACAATAGAGTAGTAAAAATAACCCTCACAACTCGTACAATTAAGCTATTAGAGAACTTATCAATGCATGCCCATTTAAACAACCTAACATGGAATCTTATCCATATCGTTACCAATAAAATGTTAGATCTAAATCGTTGAATTAGGAAATGCATACACCTCTGGTTTTCCTTCATTGGAGAGACAGAGAAACATAAAAAGAACTTAATTAAACCAATTGCTACTTGTCAAAGACATGAACCAGTTTTTATAATACAATGCAACTCATTCATATTTGAAAGATATTGAACAGTGCACAATTTACTAGAAGGGTAATAGAGTCACATATGTGAAATGAGTTGTACTTGTACCTCCTGATCAGATTTCTCAGATGAACCCAATATTCCACAAGCATAGCACTGATGCTTTTTATACAAACAATTGTCACACAAAAAAGAGTTCATCTCCTGCAATTACAGCAACCAACTCAATTTTTTTATATAAAGCACCAATATGTGAGAAGAATGGCAGCTAATTAAGCACCAAATAAGCAAAAAGGGGAGAAAGGAGTAGCTAACAGTGCAGTATATAAATGAAGAGGTACCTGAACTTGTGCTTGTGTAAAATTAAGAGTTTCACAATATAAAGTTGGATCAGGGGTGGCATGAAATGATCGTAAGCAGCTCCCTCTGCAACTGCAGTCACATGCAAAGTATTAATTCGTTATTTTGTTACATATATATATACATAGATGTTGGTAAAACTAAAAAAAGGATAAGAACAAGAATAATTACCTTAATATGTCACCACCATTGTCACAGATAGCACAAACCCAGTCATATTTATCCCAACCCCAATCACTCATTGCAAATGCACTTCACAAACGATAAATTGCAAAATGTTATCAGCATATATAATTACTACTCTCAATCAGTTTAAATTTTGAATTTATTGTTTTGAATTTGCTACAAAAGGGAATTAATTCCTACGATCTGAATGAAGATTATACGAAGAAATCAACTACCTAAGAAACAAAAGATAGAAGAATAGAACATTTATTTGATCGGATTTGAACTGAAAATGCAAAATCCTATCTATACCTTTCAAGTTGAAGGTCTCTCTCTAGTCTCTACACTACAGACTACAGAGAGAGAGAGAGAGAGAGAGATCGTAGAATAGAAATATAGAATAGATCGATGCTTTCTAGGTTTTGCTTTTTCGTTTGTTTTTTGTTTGTTTGCTGAACAAGTGAGGTGAGTAGAAGAGCGTGAACTGTCAAGTTACAGAGTAACAGAGGTCACCAGTTGACGTACAGAGAGTACCAGTGACGTGTCCCTCTATTAACCGTCGATCACTGTACCTTCTTTCTGTTTATTCGTAATCTCAGTCGTCTGATTTCGTGCCATAAGGAAGACAAACTAAGCAAGTTTCGAATGATCCTGGTTTTAAAGTAACACTTTAGAACTAAACAATGACTCTAGGCCCCACAGCCCAAGAATTAATTTGGAATGCGAGTAATTATACGTGACGGGTTCATTTAATTGAGTTTCAGTAAAATACATGCTTTCCGAAGGCGGGAAAATAATGACCTATAAGGCGAAGCTGCGTTAAGTCATGTTGACTTGGTCAAATCTTATTTGCTCATGTTGACTTGGTCAACACTGTGATTCTTCTAATAAATAGGCTGACATGGTGTTTGTGAGCTAAGTCGGATCGATAAGGCGAAGCTAGCTGCGTTAATTAAGGCACCACACACACATATATATATATATATATATATATATAGAGTAAAGCTAAGGTGCTCTTAAGCTCACCAAGCTTTCCGTGAGCTTAACTCAAAAATCTATCAATCCGACTTCAAACGATATTTTCAAACCGTTAGATGTTCAATCTATATTAAAATGTGCTTGGAGAACAAATTTTACATTTTTTGGAATTTTTTTACTATTTATTAAGCCGGTTTGAAAACCGCTGTTTTCTAATGGTGCAGATTTTTAATAAAAACAGCGGTTTTCAAACCGGCTTAATAAATAGTAAAAAAATTCCAAAAAATGTAAAATTTGGTCTCCAAGCACATTTTAATATAGATTGAACATCTAACGGTTTGAAAATATCGTTTGAAGTCGGATTGATAGGTTTTTGAGTTAAGCTCACGGAAAGCTTGGTGAGCTTAAGAGCACCTTAGCTTTACTATATATATATATATATAGAGTCCGACTTAGCTAGGCCATGGAGTAAAACGGTTTGTACTCCACGTCATATTTCCAATTTGAAAATCCAAACTACCGATCCGAACCACTCAAGTTGTTCTCCATATTGAAATGTGCTTAGATACCAAATTTTACATTTTTTGGAATTTTTTTACTATTTATTAAGCCACTTTGAAAATCGCTGATCCGGATGAACAGTAGCAAAACAGTAAAAAATTCTGGACCAATGGATCAGCGATTTTCAAAGTGGCTTAATAAATAGTAAAAAAATTCCAAAAAATGTAAAATTTGGTCTCCAAGCACATTTCAATATGGAGAATAACTTGAGCGGTTCGGATCGGTAGTTTGGATTTTCAAAATGAAAATAATGAGGCGTGGAGCACCAAGTCGTTTTACATATATATAGTTGGTTTTACTAAATCAAGTTTACATTCTTGATTAAGCTAGTTTTATTCTCTATATAAAGCAATGTAAGATGTACTCACAAATATACATTAATACAATGAAATAATGTCAAATCTTTCTATCTCCCTAAGTTTTGACAATCCAAACATTATTTTTTTTAAATTCGAATACAATTAAAAATTTAAAAGCAAATTTAGAAATATATTGAGCATATAATTAGCCTAACAATCACATGAGGTACATCATTGAACATATATGTAGACACCAAAATTGGAGTAGAACAAGGGTGTTCCTAAGCTCACCAAGCCTCTCGTGAGCTCAACTCTAAAACCTATCGAATTGATTTCAAATGACATTTTCAAATCATTAGATGTTCAATCTATATTAAAATGTGCTTGGAGACCAAATTTTACATTTTTTGGATTTTTTTTTACTATTTATTAAGCCGGTTTGAAAACTGCTGTTTTTATTAAAATTCTGCACCATTGGAAAACAGCGGTTTTCAAACCGGCTTAATAAATAGTAAAAAATTTCAAAAAAATGTAAAATTTGGTCTCCAAGCACATTTTAATATAGATTGAACATCTAACGGTATAGAAATGTCTTTTGAAGTCAATTCGATAGGTTTTAGAGTTGAGCTCACGAGAGGCCTTGGTGAGCTTAGGAACACCCTAGTTCTACTCCCAAAATTGAACAATATTGTATAAATCATAAATGCATTTTTCAAGAGAAATAAGCATAATTTAATTAAAAAAAAAATTAGAGCAAAATTATAGTTTATTAGAATAATTAAAAAAAAAATGCACAACTCTTTGCTCTCGTGATTTATTTTGTTACGAATGATTTTATAATTCCAGCCTACTTTTCTTTCATTACAAAACAAGAATCTTTTCTTCTAAAAACAATGCGTAACATATGAGTGACAAAATCTTGTTCATTTTCATTATAAGGGTTTTAAATATGGTAAATTAAAGTTTTGATCTTGCAAAACATCCAAAGCTGGAATTTTAGAAGTTTTATGCACATTTTCATCAAATTGGAAGCCTAAATATTCAAATATTTTTTATGAACGAATTTTAACAATTATGAGATAAGATCAAAACATGTTAGGAATTGTAGGACCTTAAAAACATTAACTGTGTCACAAATGAAATGTGTACTTTGAGTAAAATTCTCTCCTTGTCACCCAATTCTATCCTAAGCTATGTTACTCGGATACGCCAATATAGGCTCCGTACCTGTATCGGACACGTATCCGATACCGATACGCGCCCGATACGGCACCGATACGTATCCGATACGCTAGCTGGCGTATCCGCCTACGTGGCGTATCCTTACTTGGCCGATACGGTCTCCGATACTCCGTTGACACTCCAGGATACGGCAAATAACGTTCGGATACGCCCGGGATACGGCGGGACACGTGAGCTGGGCCAGTGAACCGCGCGCGCCGCACCCGTGAGCCGCGCAAAGACCATTGCACAAATGTGATTTTTTTTTCGCCCAGCGGGATTCGAACCCGGGAGAGCCCCAAGTTGGCCAAAACCTTTACCACTCCACCATAGTTTCACTTGTGTACTATACCAATAACTATGGTATTTAATCTATACTTAGAGTAAGCCTTTAATTTTTTATAGTTTGAGCCTTTAATTAAATATTTTATGATTATCTAAATACAATATATAAATAATAAAAATAATATATATATATATAATTGGCGTATCGTATCCGTATCGTATCCGATACGATACCCGTACCCGTATTCATGCAACATATATCCTAGAAAGGTAATTAAATAAATTAGCTTCACAAATGTTATATTTATTTACTCTTACTAGTGTGAAGCATGTCACTCCTCATCCTCAATCTAAAATTATTTTGAGAAAAGAAAAACTTATGATCAATCATTCTTAATAAATTACGACAATGATGTTGAAATAAAATTTAATTGCAAGCCAATTTTTGACCTAATCTTGACCGGTACCAATTGTTTGTTTTGAGAAAAGGGTGCTAAGAAAAGATGCTTCTCAAATCTTGCCAATGAACTCAACATCAAATAGAAGCGTGGAATCAGGTGGGATTAGACAAGAACCTGAAAAAACAAATGGAATTAAGGTGAACATGACAAAGATTTATGCAAACCAAAAACATTTTTTAGGTTATTGGTGTATAAAAAACAATAAATAAAGGGGAGAAAATTAAAAAGATATAGACCTCCTTTACATCCCGCTCCTCTAGCACCATATGCAAGTTGAGGAGGTATCTTTAAAGTGCGCTTACCGCCTAATTAAAAGAGCAAAATATATTAGATTTAAAACTATTAACTTATTAAGTGAAGTTAAGTTTAGAATAAAATATAATTAATTAATTTCGTACCAGAAAGCATAGGCTTGATCCCATCACCCCCTACTATGCCTTGATCCCATCCTTTTATTACCTACAAGCATAGTGACAAGATTCGCGTATAATACCGAATTATATCCGAATAATTCGTTTTTTTGGTGATGCCGAACCGAACGCTGAATTATTCGGTTGACTGAACTTTGACTGACTTATACCCTAATAATTCGCGAATTTTATGAACTTTTCCCGAATTTTACGAATTATTCGCGAATTTTTCCCAGAAAATTTTTTTTTTGGTTTTTTTTTTTTTTTTTTGCTTCCTTGTAGGACTGAGATCTCTGATCCGGATTATTCTGAATCATTCCCGAATTGTATCCGAATTATTCCCGAATCACGAATTTTTGACTTCGCCGAACTTTTCCCGAACAATTAAGTTGTCACTATGCCTACAGGTTGCTCAACAAAATTAAAAACATAAAACCCAATACTATTTGTCTATTTCAAAGAAAATTAGAAAAGATAGATAGATATTTATATACCTCTCCAACTCCTACACGGAAAGTGAGGGGCTTTCCTCGGTTGTAGCTACTATCGAAAACCTTGCCATTTTCTAACCTCCCAACATAATGTGCCTAAAGTATCTAACAAAGTATTAATGGAACATGAATTGAAAGAGGCCTGGTGAAACATCAAACATAGAATTGAATATTTATGAGGGTGTAAATGAAAAAGAGAAAGAGAGACCTTGATAAGCTGTCCCTTGGAAGCTGCGGCACCGGTGCCAAGGACTTGGTCACAGAATCCAAGTCCAGAAGGGGTCACCGTAAACTCACACTCACCGACAGTGGGCCCCGCCGCCGCAAGAGCAAGAGGTTGCACAAGTAAATGAGGTACAACAAGTGCGGAGAGGGAGAGCACAGCAGCGGCTGAGGCATCTCTCCGACTCATTGTTAGCTTCACATTGGGTTTGGGTTTTTTATTCGGGTTCGGGTTCGGGTTTGGGTGTGGCGTTAGAAGAAGGGTTTTGATAGATTTGGGGAGGAGGTGATGAAGATGAAGAGAAAGAAAAGGAGAGATGGTCACCATGGCTATTTTCGATTGAATTGAATTGAATTGAAATTGTGGGTCAGTCAGAGTCACACATCTATCCATGATCCATCCATCTACAACAGTTCTCAGCCACTGCCACCTGGCTCCACCTCGTTCAAATATTAGACCACTAATGGACGCATCCATTCCAGCTGATAACAGAGAGAGAGAGAGCACTCAGAAAACCATTGACATAGTCTAGCTGCTAGGGCTAGGCTATGTAAATTAAGATTTGGTTTCAATAAATAAATTATAGTTAGATTATTAACTATGAGTGAGGCTATGGTGCTATGCATAGCACGGATGGCTAGTGTACTACAGCTCAATATGGTACTTTTTAAAATCCTAATGGTCGATCCGACCGTTCAATGTGATAACCATATGAATATGTACTTGCAAACTAAATTTTATATTTTTTTCGAATTTTTTTACTATTTTTTCAGATAGGTAGAATTTTGATGGTCCAGAATTTTCAAAAAACACTGATTTTTCTACCTATCTGAAAAAATAGTAAA
Organism: Carex kokanica; assembly: GCA_025461125.1. Lineage (NCBI taxonomy): Eukaryota > Viridiplantae > Streptophyta > Magnoliopsida > Poales > Cyperaceae > Carex > Carex kokanica. Next base: position 300,985 of record JAJGRX010001215.1, on the reverse strand, counting down.
AAAATTCGAAAAAATATAAAATTTAGTTTGCAAGTACATATTCATATGGATATCACATTGAACGGTCGGATCGACCGTTAGGATTTTAAAAAGTACCATACTGAGCCGTAGTACACTAGCCATTGGTGCTATGCATAGCACCATAGCCTCACTCATTAACTATTACTTACTCTTTATATGTAGTATTCATTAATTTAAGAAAATCACACACACGAAAATGTAATAATACAAAACCATTTAAATTTTTTCATTTTTTTCTCTCTTTTGTGGTATATCACAGCCAATTCCTTTTGTGGTAACCGGCACATGTGTCGTGTGGTGCCGTGACGGAACCGTATCATGTCGTGACTTTTTTAGATCTCTATACGTTATTCTGCTCTAATTCGCCGGGAGAAAAAAATTATACTTTTGTCAATATTTTGTACCTATCCCTGATCAAAATTCTGAATCTGTCCCTAAATTTAGCAGGAGTTCCTTACACAGTAACAAGATTCGCATTTTATTCGCGTTTAATTCGCGAATAAAATGTTTTTGGAGTGTTTCCGAACCGAATAGCGTATTATTCGTTGACCGAACCTTTGACCGAATAAAACGCGAATTTAACGAATAAAATGCGTTTTTTTCACTTTTTTTTTCGGAAACGAAATTTGAAAATTAGCACAGTAACCGATATCCATGCGCGCACAGTACCAATGTCCAACTGTCCCCCAGCACCACCCACGTGATGAGGAAATTTTCCTATTTCTCCATATTTTTATTATACTGATCTTCTGTGGCAAAATAAAAACAGTATATCGTATAATAAATCATCAGTAATGAATTAAATATGCACTGATATCGTATTGTAATTCCGAATCATTCCCGAATTATATCCGAATTATTTCCGAATCACGAATTTTTGACCCTGCCGAACCGAATCCGAATTATTCATTTGTTACTATGGTTCCTTAAGGCTATTACAATTGTAGGATTTAAAAATGATAATGAATTTGTAAATTAGCTTTTGGTAGCTTTTACCAACATTGTCAAAAAAAAAAAAAAATGTAAATTAGCTTTTGGTAGCTTTTGAACCCAACTTTGCCCCCTCTTTTGTTAAATTATGCATGATCCTTGTTCCCTGAAGCTCACTCATTTTTGTTTTCTTCTTATATATTATCTTGTTTCAAGTGTGCACTAAAGTAATGTCTTTTCTGTAACATTTTTCCGTATGTAAGATAAAGAATTTGTTTTGAGATCGAAGTTGACATATTTTTTTTACTAGAAAATACTAGTTAATAATGGAAATTATTCCCGTTAAATTAAGGTCCAACAAGCAAGATTTTAGACTTGCTGGCTTTTACAGTGCCCAAAGTATCTCAAATCAACTCCTCTTATGAGAATGAGACTTGCTGGCATTGATTCACTGGCATTCTGTCACATAATTTATAGAGCATGATCCTACTGCTTCCTCTGTTACTCTTACATTGAAGTAAGCCGGCTGCTTAGGTTCTGGTAAAATTATAGTTTGGGTGGTAAGAAACACGATCACATCTGACATGATGGGTCGATCAACTGGATTTTCTTGCACACACAGTAAAGCCACATGAATGCATCTCTTTGTCTGTCTTTGGGGCACTAGGGTTAATGTTGGACAAATTAGTTCACAAAAACTCCCATCTTTCCATCTAATCCATGCCTGCAAATTAAACAGAAATTTTATTCTATTTTGTTCCAGAGATTAAATTAAGTAAAAATAATTTCAATGTATATATTCCTTACATATCCAAGGAGGTTGCGGAAGTTTCCGTATTGGTGGAAACCTATATTCCTTTTGCCGCTTACAATCTCGAGAACCAACACGCCAAAGCTGAAAACATCTGATTTGCTTGAGAAAAGACCCTCGGATGCATACTCAGGAGCCATGTAACCGCTGATAAAAAAGAAGAATTTAATTTTATGTTAAATTAGTGTGTTTTTGTTGGATTATGCTCTTTGTTTAAGCACTAGTTCATACTTACTATGTTCCTACCACCCTATTGGTATTTGCTTGGAGCTCCTTGGGACCGAATATTCTGGCTAATCCAAAATCTGATATTTTTGGGTTCATTTCAGAGTCTAAGAGAATGTTGCTCGCTTTCAAATCTCTATGAACAATTCTTAGCCTCGAGTGTTTGTGGAGATATAGTAGTCCTTGAGCAATGCCTTCAATTATCTCAAAACGCTTTTCCCAATTTAGAAATGCTCCTCTTTTTTTATCTGTGATTTTGTACAACACACACATATAGTAATATATATAGGAAATGAGGGTTGGATTATGTTTGCTATTTACTATACATTCCAACAATTCAAAATTTCCTTGGTCTTGAATTGTTAGTTTTTTAATTAAAACTTTAAAATAAAAGAAGTCAAATATTGTACACTGTATACTTTTAATTATATTAAGGAACATATGGGTGAATAGGTTCTTAGAATGGAAGAGAGAGAAATCTTGTGGTCTAAAGATTACTAAAGGCCTTGCAAATTAAATAGGTTTCTAGAGAGAGACATACCAGAAATGAAATAGTCTAAGCTCTTGTTTGGCATAAACTCATAAATCAATATTTTCTCGTCTCTTTCGATGCACCACCCGACCAGACGGACTAAGTTTCTGTGTTGCAACTTTGCGATAAGTTGGATTTCATTTTTAAATTCAACTAGACCTTGACCCGAATATGTAGAAAGCCTCTTCACAGCTATCTCAAGTCCATCTTGTAGCACCCCCTACAAGAAATTAAAAACTTCAAATCATAAAATCTAACTAATTCTTCTTAATTTTAAGTTCATCCATCATAAAGTATTTGCATATATGCATTTCTCTTATTAATTTGTTGGTTCTTTTAATGGTTTCCTATACTTTAAAAAGATGATAATTCAAATAAAAAGGAAATATGAAGAACCTTATAGACGGGTCCAAAGCCACCTTCGCCAAGTTTATTGTCCAATGAGAAGTTACGTGTCGCATTAGCTATTTGGTTGAAAGTGAAAAGGGGAAAATCTGCACTTCGTTCTCTGCTCCATGGATCCAGTGTTTCCTTGTTAGTTGCAAGCACTTTTTCTTCTTGAGAAACCTCGGTTTCTAAATCATATATTAATGAAGGTATAATAAAGTTTTAGCTAATTTTCATGCAAATGAAATGAACATGTTGACAAGTACTGTTCGATTATATAAAGAGCTAAACCTGAATATCTCAGTTTTCTGATCAGCAAAAAGGCAATGAAGAAGACAAACATAAGCAATGCCACAGATTCACTGATGATGATAGTGAGCTGCCAGCTCTTTCCTCCTGAAGAAATTTTTGAGGTTGAAATTATCAACACGTATCAACAGTGCAATTTTGCATAATTGAGATGAGAGCTGAAGAAAAAGATTCAACATTTGTAACAAGTAAGAACCGATGGATAACCACATTCAACGAGTTGTAATTAGGTGGCAAATGGATATGATTAATTAAGTTTGAATTCAGGTTATGTAATTTGGGTATTGGTTCTGCAATCTGCATTACAGTACCTCTTCTATAAGTTCTATCAAGTAGGTCATTTTTTGTATTTATGCAAGTTTTTTTATTTGCTCCTCAAAGCACTAAGTCAGATACTGGTAGTGCTTCAGAAAAAAAGAACAGGTGAGGACATTGAGCTGATTATCTGAGCCAACTGATCCCATCTCAAAGATAAGTATATATGTGAGATATCATGTTACAATATGCAGATGACTGGAATTCCGTTTTACAGTGCCTGTCACCGGTAAATGAAATTACCAGGGATTTGTATTCAAATAAGAAAAACAAATAAGGCAGAAAAATTTCCTAATTCTGTAGTCCGAACTCTGAAGTGATATGTTAGAACTAGATATTCTTGTGCTTCCTATTGGATCAAGTAAATATGCGGTATGCGGTGACCTTCTTCCGCATGCATGAACAAAACCACATTTTAAAACGTTGCAAACATTTGACCGAGGCACCACATTCCTGTGCTTCCTACTGGGTCAAGTAAATATATTAATAAAAGATTTCTGGGCTAATATAAATTAAAGAGATCCATAATTCCTATGACAAACATTGTACAAAAAATTTACTCTTAGAAATATAAAAAATAAATTATCCAAAAAGGGATGGACTACTTTTTTTCGATATATAGAATGGCTCGGTCCCTTATTGGGCAGTGGCCAAGGAGAAGGAACCACTAATCAGGTCCTCAAAAATATTCCAATGGGATCAAACCAATGGTTCGGTCCCTTCCATGAGATAGCAAAATAAAACTAATTTTTCTGTTTTTTGACAATTTAATTTTTATATTTCTAAAATAAATTTTTTTGAACCTTGTATACTATTTATCCGACTATATTATTTTGAGAATTTTGAATTAACAGCTGAAGCTATTCACTCTGAATCCTTATCCTACCTTGGGCGACAATTAACGGTATCCAAGTCCATTCTTAACACTAGATTTAGGAGATCTGTTATGTATGTTGCTATTTTGTAAAATAAACATATATATAAGAATTAAAGATATTCCATGTTTTATTTTTTGAAAAATGAAAGATAAAGAGGACATGTAATTAAGGTGTTGAATAATCACCTTTACTGGTGCTAGATGGAGAATTCATCGGAGGAGGCTGAGTTGGCTGGTCACCAGTCGGTATTACTGATGCCCCTGAGATTGAACCTATTTGTAGATTTGGATTTCCGTCAAAGAAGAGGAATATCTCATACCTTAGGTTGCATCTCACTCCTAAAATCCTTCCACCTTTCCGCCCGTTAAACCGCTTTGGCATCTGATCAAGAAGGTCTTGTAAACAAGTAAGGCATTTTTTATTTGAAAAATCAGGCGTGCACTGCGACAAGCCATAGATCCCTGGAAAGGATGCTGTTATGTATATTACTCCGGTTGCAAAACCCTTTTTCGAGTTATAAGCTGCCTGATTCGAGACACTGCTAAGTAACGTATTCGCCTCATTGTTGAAGTAGTTTTTTGCAGCATTATTCGAGCCACTATATTTACTGTCTGTCACGTTTTGGAGGTTCCACCTATAGACTTGCTGCGAATTGTCAGTTGAGTTGAGGAACTGCTGGTTGGAGTACCTGAGGAGGCACAAGTCATAGAATATTGTTGCTTCTTTTGAGTATGGGCATAGATTTGATAAATCAGTGAAGGATTGATTAATGCAGTTGCCGCAAATAGAAGAATTGACGTCGCCACGACAGAGAACAAGACCAGAGATCTGGTCTGGTGCTGCACCAATTGTATTTTTATGAAAACCCCGTTTTGCAACTGCTTCTGTGGAGAGAGAGGAGAAGAGTTTGTCGAGGTTGAAACTGTATGTGCTATTTGTGGAGTCGTTGCTGGTGGAATCGCAAACTCGGTAGAGTACGTTGTATGCAGATGATAGATGTAAGAGGAAGAGAGCAAAAAAGCAGGGAGTAATGTTCTGCATTGCTCTGCTTCTGGTCAAGGAACTAAATGATGATGCACTTTAGGAGCAAAACTATGTCACATCTCAATAATATGTTACAGCTTGAGTGCTTGATGACAGTGACAGAATCCTTGAGGTATCTCACGACCACTTGCTCGATGATTAGCATTGCCCGATATGTACGTCTAGAGCTTTTAATACCACAATTTTTTTATCCTACAAAAATATCCCAGCTTTCTGTTTTTATTTAAATTGTTGAAACAATTAACATTGTTTATTTTATCTTATGCACTTGATTTGATTTCCTACTGCATGTTACCTTGTATTTCTATCTTTTTATTGGTATGTTCATAACCTTGTTTATATGGTGATTGACACGGTCTGGCCACGGAGATTCACAAGGACAGTAGCTAGTTCAACGAAACATCACTCAAGAGGAGTAAAACTCAACCCAACATTGGATAAGAGGAGATAAAACTCAACTTAAAAGATAAAATTTGTATTAGTTCAATTGCTTCACAAAATAAGTTTGAGCTCTTATATAGCCATTCTTTTAGAAGTTACCTAACAATTAATACTACTTTTTATTCTCCCAAACTACTTTTAATTTACAAACCCACAAAACACAGCTTGCCTCATCTGAATAAAAACATTCTTTTGACCATAATTAAAACACACTAAAAAATCACAACCAACTAATTAATAACACAACTCAAAATTGACCACTTCCAAGTTCCAACTAATTAATAACACACAATCCAAAATTGACCACTTTTTTTGACAGGCCTTATTTACTATGACCACTTCTTCTGACCACTATGATGCCTTCTGACCACTCATAGAAAACAATAATTTCCTTCTCTGCAACCAATGCAACAGTGAGGAATAATCTTCTTTATTTTGTTAAAGATAAGGCCAAACACGGAAATAAATCTGCTGTGATTCTAGAAGAATTGCAGGACCTGAGTCCAAATTCACCCCTTCATTTTTTGGAATACACGAATCTCAAAATCATTTATTTTTTATACACGAATCTCCAAACAGATGAATGAATAGATTTAGAATAGCAGAGTGCCAAAAACAACTTTATAGTTGTGACAAGTATAAAACCAGTGATTCTCAAATAAAAAAATAGTATAAATGTGCTCCTCCTATGTACTGATTGTTTATACTATTTTTTTATTTGATGCTTAACTGCATCTCTCAGTCTTTAAACCTTTTTATTAATTTTTGAATGACACAAAAATAAATTATATATAAATCTGAGTTCTCCCTTTCATTGTTTTTGCACTGTTCTTGTTATTATTTCATAACATGCATAAGATTGGTAAATAGGACAGTAAACATCACATAAATATACACATAAAATAAAAACATCCTTTTGTTATTTTATACTTAAAAAGTGAAGTAGAAAGATGATACTATCAAGATTTGATACTTTACTGCATCTCTTGACAGTACCATCCTCTAATTTACTTTTTATGGCATAAAATAAACTAATGTATAGTAAAGGGACTGAAATGCATATTCAAGTAATAAAAGGATATTTTTGCATTAATGTTTGTGTAAGGATAGCCCTGATTGATGCTTGACAGCACCTCTAGGCATGTACTTACATAAATATATGCTTAAAGTGATTGAATTGATAAAACAAGGAGCTTGACAGCCCTTAAGGTGATCCAATTGCACATTGGAGTGATGAGAAGGTAAATGAAAGAGGATTTTGTTAAAATCCAGTGACTGATGCCTCATGACCATCTCATAAAGCCCACTGTTCTGAAAAGGACATGTGAGAAAGTAAATAAACCAATGTGCAGGGTCAATTTTGCAAAAAAAAACCAACTTTCTGGTAAATAAAACAGTATGATTTCTCTGATTTGATGATGTTTACTGTGATCCATGGCCATCAAGTCTTGTGAGTATGATAAACAAGTCACCCACATGTCAAAAAAACCAAATGCATGCTTGTGCCAACATGACATCCAAACAATACCAAACAAATGACCTACTGGTACTAAATGGTCACCAAATGACCTTCAGCCAGTAATCAGGCCCTACTGGTAAATCCAGATCAAATCTGGTCAAACCCTTCTACAGATTGATAAACAAGACCAAAAGGAGTAAAATGAAAAAAAAATCAACACAATTGGAGTTTCCTACAAGAAATAGTGGCCTGTTGATATTCATATTTCAAAAATTCAAAACTATGAAAAAACTGTACACTGTCATGCATACTGTTGCTACTTTGCATCCCTGTTTATCATAGCTATGCATTATATAAAATTTTGATACTTGGCCATTTGAAAGCATTGACATCAAGGTTCAAATCCATGTAAAGAGATATCAAAATGACTGCACCAATAAATTGTAATGCAAAAGATAAATATGCTTGACAGTAAGGTGAGAAAGAAGCAAGTCCAAATCCATGCTAAAAATATGCGTAAAATTCTGTAAAAATACAAGACATGCACAAGTGAAAACCACCAAGGAAAATTTAATTGGTCCGCGAGGTTCATCTCTTCTCCATTTTGGAACAACTGGACATAGTTTAATTTAATTGAGATGTGACATAGTTTTCCAGTTTTATTCAAAATTTTGACCACTTAACCTAGACGGTGGTTAGACATGCTCTAATATATTGTTTAATTTAATTGTTAAGTGAAAACCACCAAGGAAAATTTTACAAGTGTCCATAAAGTGTTTTTAAGTGGATCAATATGTCAAAATGGTCCGCGAGGTTCATCTCTTCTCCATTTTGGAACAACTGGACAAGTAATTTTCTTCAAAATGTTGAAGTATTAGAATTCTTAAAAAAATTACTTCTTCTATTGGGTTCATGGTTTTATCTAGGTTAAGTAACTAGTTGGCACTATACTTGCCTGCCATAGAAAATGACTTGTAGGTTCTCTCCAGTTCTTTGCAAATTGAGATAATTTAAACCCATTTAAAGCACAAACCAAGTGGGGCGTGGTTTAAATTTAAGCAAAGTCGCCTTTAAAGAGGAAATAGCTAGATTTATCTTAAGAGAAAACTAATTGAAGTGTAATTCTAACATAAAAGTACCACTTAGTTTTTTTTTTTTTATTAATATGAGATGTGTTCGCACAAAAGCGCAACGCAAGTTTCGGTACGCTTGAGGGCGTACCTTTTAAAAACCGCGCTTACACTTCACGAGTAAGGATTGCAAGTGTACAACCCCTATCGAGTAGTATAATCGGGTGTCGATCCACAGGGACGGACAATTACTAGGTTAGAATTTACTAGACTTGATTAAAAAACTAGAAGTGAGAAAGATTGGGTTTGGTATTTAAGTTCCTAAAAGATCAATTCAAACAAATCGAACAATGCAAACAGATGTAATAAAGTGCTAGAAGAAATGTAAACTGTGTTTTGATTATGGATAAAAGGCGTTTCCAGGGTTTCAGACTTCATCTATGATTTGCCTCTAGTGGTACGGCCTAGTGGTACGATCCGTACCAAATTGGTACGGCTAGGCCGTACCGGGTTGGTAAGACTAGGCCGTACCGCCTTGGTAAGGCAAGGCCGCACCACCCTGGTAAGACCCGTACTGGCTTCCCAGAACAGAGCTTACCAGTTCGAGTTGATGCATTTCTTGCTGGTACCTTGTGCTAAACTCTTTAGAAAGGTTCAATTGACCATACCTAAGGTTCCTAAGCCTCAACTCTCGTGTGTTGGATCAAGATCTAGGTTGGAATGCAATTGATTGCCTTTTAGGGTTGCTACACCTCAATTTTCATGTATTGGCACAGATCTACCCTAGCTGATTGATTAGAGACCTAAGGTACTCTCTAATCTGTCGATTAGAGGGGAATTCAACCTCTCGGCTTCAATTCGAACAAGTCTACCCTAAGCAATTGATTTGGTTGAGAGATTGAGATGATCACATGACCTTGATAGGTTTGATCTAGACCTAGAGGTTCATCATACACAATCACAGCAAGCAAAACAAGAGATAACAAAGAAATCACAATCAATCAATCAAAAGAGTTCATACAAAGTACTAGTCAAGAAAGTCAAAGCAAATCAAGAATCCATCTCAAAACCCTAGAAACTAAAACAACTACTCACAGCACATGATCTGATCTAAAAATACAATAAAGAGGTAAAGAAAGCCATGGATCGAAGGGATCGAGTGGAAGAGGCTTGATCCGTCGAGCTTCGCCTCTTTCCTCTTCCTTCCTTCTTGCTCCTAGCTCCTCAGCTCTCTTTCTCTCTCTTACTGTGCTCTCAAATGTCTCTGGAATGAATCCTCCCGAAATTGGAGAGCTCCCCGCCTTAAATAGCCTCTGCCAAGATTTGAATCTGTCAGGTCGCCTTTAGGTACGGCCTGGCCGTACCAAAGTGGTAAGGCCTGGCCGTACCAGGCGTGATGAGCTGAAAATCGGCTAAGTCTGGTAAGACCCGTACCAAGCCTGGTAAGGGTCGTACCAGATCGTCCCAAATCGCCGTTTCTTCGTGTGTTTTGCTTCAAACCTGCAGAAAACAAACAAACACTCAGCAGTACCAAATTCTAAAGATATATCAATGAAATGCACATGATTCTGGTGAATTAGGGCACAAATCTGGTACTAAAACAGGCCTAAAATAGACTAAATATGCGAGGTATCAAGATGAAAGTCAGAGTTTTCAAATTGTTCTTAATATGAAAATTAAATTTTGAATATATATATTTGTTTTGACAATCTCTTAATTAATTACCTCTAATAAAATTATCTCACTTCTGGATCGGTCAAGGTCACATAATTTATAGAGCATGATCCTACTGCTTCCTCTGTTACTCTTACATTGAAGTATGCCGGCTGCTTAGGCTCTGGTAAAATGATACTTTGTGTGGTTAGAAACACGATCACATCTGACATGGTGGGTCGATGAACTGAATTTTCTTGTACACACAATAATGCCACATGGATGCATCTCTCTATTTGTCTTTGTGACACTTGGGTTAATGTGGGACAAATTAGTTCAGACAAATTCCCATCTTTCCATCTAACCCATGCCTGAAAAAGAGAATTTTATTAATGCTACGAACCGATATCAATTAATTTTAAGTAAAAAGAAATTCACTGTCTCCTTACATATCCAATGAGGTTGAGAAAGTCTTCGTATTGGTGGAAACCCATATTCCTTTTGCCGCTTACAATCTCTAGAAGCAATACACCGAAGCTGAATACATCTGATTTCATTGAGAAAACACCCTCGGATGCATACTCTGGAGCCATGTAACCGCTGGTAAAAAAAGAAGAAAAAAATCATATATATATATAATATGATGATTCCTTTTGCCAGGTAGCAATGTAGCATCATGTACTTACTATGTTCCTACCACTCTATTGGTATTTGCTTGGAGCTCCTTGGGACTGAATATTCTAGCTAATCCAAAATCAGATATCTTTGGGTTCATTTCAGAGTCTAAGAGAATGTTGCTCGCTTTCAAATCTCTATGAACAATTCTTAGCCTCGAGTGTTTGTGGAGATATAGTAGTCCTTGAGCAATGCCTTCAATTATCTCAAAACGCTTTTCCCAATTTAGAAGTGATCCTCTTAATGTTTTATCTGTGTACAACATATATATAGTAATATATATAGTAAAAGGAGTTAGATTATCTTTGCTATTACATTCCAACAACTCAAAAGTTCCTTGGTGAACTGAGAAGCCTCCAAATTCAGAATTCAGAATACTATTAACTACAACCTTAATTAGTGATTTATTACAAATGACTCAGTAAGTACTAGCTAGTACTCTAAAGAAATGAGTTGTGTAAAATGGAACTAGCTAGTACTCTAAAGAAATTAATTTGTGGAAATTAAACACGGACAAATTAAATGGATAAAAGGATTACAAAACCCCCTCCAAATTAAATAGGTTTCCAGAGACATACCAAAAATGAAATAGTCTAAGCTCTTGTTTGGCATAAACTCATAAATCAATATTTTCTCCTCTTCTTTGATGCACCACCCGACCAGCCGGACTAAGTTTCTGTGCTGCAACTTGGCAATAAGTTGGATTTCATTTTTAAATTCAACTAGACCTTGACCTGAATTTGAAGAAAGCCTCTTCACAGCTATCTCAAGTCCATCTTGTAGCACCCCCTACAAGAAGAATTAATTGGAACCACAATAATATACCCAATTCTTATTTTATTTTCATCTTAAAGTACTATTTTTATGCATTTTTTGAAATTTATCTGTTCTTTAAGTGTAATGGCTCTTCTTGCTCTAAAAAAATAATTAAAATAAATAAGAATGAGAAAAAGGAAGTAGGAAGCACCTTATAGACGGGTCCAAATCCACCTTCGCCGAGTTTATTGTTCAATGAAAAGTTACCTGTTGCGTTAGCTATTTGATTGAAATCGAAGAGGGGAAAATCTGAACTTCCTTCTCTGCTCCATAGACCAGTGTTTCCTTGTTGGTTGCCAGCATTCTATCTTCTTGAGAAACCTCGGTTTCTGAATCATTAAAGAAGATATAATTAAAGTGTTAGCTAGCTAAGTGTTCACGCAAATAAACATGTTCACAAATTAATACTGTTCAATTATATAAAGAACTATATATACCTGAAGATCTAAGTTTTCTCATCAACAAAAAGACAATGAAGCAAGCAATAATAGGAAATGCCACAGATACACTGATGATGATAATGAGGTGCCTTCTTTTTCCTCCTGAACAAAATTTTTGAGGTTGAAATTATCATCACATATCAATACCGATTCACCCGCTCCGGAGCTAAAGCCAGGTAATCCCACAAAGAAAATTTGAATATACTAGGGATAGTTATATATGAACCCTTAGAAGAATTTGCGGTCTCGGCCCAGATCACAGGAGGCAACCGGCACAGCCCATATTATGAAAAATGTCCGATTTGGATAAAAACTCGGTTGAATCGGACCTTTTTTTACTGATTTAACTGATTTCAACGCAAAACTCGCCCACCATGTAACTCGGGATTAACTCGGACAGGTGCCCGCCGATTCCGGACTGACCAGCAGATTCAACTCATAATAGGCCAAGTTTGCCTTCTAATTTCAATCTTAACTAGATATAAATTTAAAGATATTCCAGCTTTTCATTTTTTTTTTAAATGGAAGATAGAAGAGGCCATGTCAGGTTTTGAATACTCACCTTTACCAGATGCTCGAGGAGACGGTAGTACTGTTCCTGAGATTGAACCTATTTGTATATCCGGAGTTCCGTAAAAGAAGGCGTCTATGTCATACCTTAGGTTGCATCTCACTCCTAAAAACCTTCCACCTTGCTGCCCGTCAAAAATCTGTAACATCTGATAAATAAGGTCTTCTAAACAAGCACGGCAAGTAATATTTGAAAAATCAGGAACGCATTGAGACAAGCCATAGATCACTGGCAAGGATGCTGTTATGTTTATCACTCCGGTCCCAAAACGCTTTCTCGATTTATAAGCTGCCTGATCCGAGACATTACTAAGTAATGTATTAACCAAAGTAGAGAAGGTGTTCCTTACAGTTTCATTGGATGGATCCCATCCACTAAATCTAGTGGGTGGCAAGTTTGGGATTTTGGCAATATTGTTAGTTGAGTTGAGGAACTGCTGGTTGGAGTAACTCAGGAGGCAAAAGTCACAGTATATAGTTGCTTCATTTGAGGATGGACATTGATTTGATAAATCAGCGAAGCATTGGTTAAGGCAGTCACGGCAAATAGAAGAAGAATCGACATCGCCACGACAGAGAACAAGACCAGAGATCTGGTCCGGTGCTGTGCCAATTGTATTTTCATAGAAACCCTGTTTTGTAACTGCTTCTGTGGAGAGAGAGGAGAACAGTTGCTTGAGGTTGGTACTGAATGAGCTATTTCCCGCGTAGTTGTTGTAGGTGTTGCAAAATTTGTTGGTTCCGTTGTTGTAGAGTGCGTTGTTTGCAGATGATAGATGTAAGAAGATCAGATTTGTGAGGAAGAGAGCAAAAAAGCAGGGAGGAATGTTCTGCATTGCTCTGCTTTTGATCAAGGAACTAATGTTAGTTTTATTTTATTATGTTATGGCCTATGTTATTAATATGCACCAGGTTCATTCAAAGAAATGAACGAAAGGGCTTCAGCATTTTTTATGGAACAATCTGTTGCTATTAATATATACTGGTCCCAATTGATTGCCTGATAAGTCACAGAAAAACAACTTAGAAAAAGGTCTCTCTGTCTCTCTCTACTGAATTTTGAGAGAGCCATTAAGAGAAAACGCTGTGTCCATCATCAGTTATCAGGAAAATCATTGAAGATCTCAGTATTAACGCTTCCGCTTAAAGATGTCTTCAATTCAGAACTGTAAGTTTTAAATACGTTTGCTATTTTATTTTGAATTTACGGATTCTGAATTAATATTAAAGTTTTCAGTATTTCTATCAACTAAATGATGATGCACTTTAGGAGCAAAACTATATGTACATCTAGAGGTTTTACCAGTGCCCGATGTGTACGTTTAGAGCTTTTAATACCACAAACTTTTATGCTACAAAATATCGAATTTTTTTAGAAACCATAAATAAAAAACAATAAAGATTTTACCAAACCAACTTGATTGCTTTGGTTTTTATAAAAACCATAAGAACCGAGATACCATTTCGGTCCGAAGTTTTTTTTTCGGGACCGAATTGCCATTTCGGTCCAAGGTGTTTTTACAAGTTTTACGCCAACATGTACATCATTTTTTTTCAAAATCTGTGAAAACGGCTCGGACAAAAATGGCATCTCGATTCTTATGATTTTTTGTAAAAACCAAAGCAATCAAGTTGGTTTGGTAAATTATTTTTTTATTTATGGTTTCTAAATTTTTTTTCCAAAATATCCAAGCTTTCTGTTTTTATTTTAATTGTTGAAACAGTTAATATTGTTAATTTTTATGAAAGCTAGTAACAATATTTTTGAATAATATCCTTATTATATCCAAAACTTTAAATTAACCTCTTCGAATAATTAATATTTCTCCAATTTGATGAATTATACAAAACAATTATAATATTTAACTCGTATATTTGCAAACTTTTTATTTATTTATACAAATATCAGTATTTGTATATATTATTTGAATTATATCCGTATTAAATCCGAATCCTGAACTTTAGACCTTGCCGAATTATTTTAAATAAGAACTTTGGCACTATGCATGAGAGATGTGTTTACATAAAATTTTATGATTTTTTTCAAATTCATTTTATGTTATATCAAGTGGTCAAGAACAACATATATGTATTAAAATTAATCTTTGATAGTTGACTAGATTTGTTCATTTTCAGATTACTTGTATAAAATGAACTAAAAAAAATCAAAAATTTATGCGTGAACTTATGAAATGAACAAATCAACAATTTGAATTCGATATCTGAGTTTCAAATTCTGCGTGGACGCCTCTTGTGGTACTTTTGTGGCATTAAAATCTTGTGGCAATTTAATTCCAACGATTTTGCAATAAAATTAGTGCCAATAAAATAAAATATATATTTTTTAAATAGTTGATAAGTCTCAATTACACGTACTTTTGGATAGGGTTTTACCTCTAAAGCTGTATCAATTTTCTTAATTTTAGGGTAATTTAGGTTAGATTTGCACCAAAGTTTAAGTTACTTCTGTAAAAAAGGTTTAAGTTAATTGCAGGAATTCAGGAAATCAGGGACAAATCAAACACAAGAAACAACAAGCCATTGCAGACCGCAAAGAACCCTTTGTGAGTCGCAATCCTCCCAGCACTTTAAGATTTTCTCAAGCGACAAATTTCAAAAGAAACAACAAGCTTACCGAAATCATGTGGATCGACACTCCAATTACTACATTGATAGGTTGTACGCTTGAACAATCCTTCTATTAACTATTGAGAGTAGTTACAAATATTAAAAGCATAAAAATGTAACAAAATGACCATCAAATCCATGTATCCAAAATGCACATCAAGCTTTTTGGCATTATTGTCAGGAGAATATCAGTTTTAGCTTTAGTAGTTAAGACTAGTATTTTGACGAGTCGAAATCAAAGCTAGTAAAATTTATAATCTTAATTTCCACTTACGGTCATATGACAAACATATGCATGATCCTACCATTACAATCATGTAGTATAGATTGGAGTGTCAATCCACGGGATAATTTAGTGTATTAAGTTCTAACCTTTTACTTATTTAAGCAAATCTTTGTAGTACGTTGGAGTTAATTGAAAACATAAATTAAAAGATTGTGTGATCAAACGAAGTGTATATCAAAGAACAAGGCTCTAGGGTTGAAGCTTACCATCATACTCGAATCCAACTTAACTAATCCTTTCGTTGCTTGAATTGCGATTTGAGAATTTCTAATCTAAGTTAGTATTCCCATTTTCGTGCGATACAATACCCTATCTAACCAATAACCGATTAGGCCCTGTTCGGCAGCACAATGGGTTTGGAAATGGGCACAGAAAATTATTATTTTTAACTGATTTTTACTGTTCACGTGAGTGAATTTTTTTTTTCCCACGTGAACAGTAATCGTAACTGTGCTGCCGAACAAGCCCTTAAGGATTACCCTATAACTTTATCCTAATTATGCAAAGAGTTTTGTAACTTATTCCCAATTAGTAATTCTACATGCATGCACCTTATTCCCAATTGTTCAACTCTCGCAATATCAACTTGGTGTGGTCGTCACCAAAGTGAACAGGAATCTAAAATCACCCAGTTGAGCAATAATACAAGATAAAATACAGCAAAAAATCAAATAAGATAGAAAATATACTCAAACAACTATTAAATTAATTAAACATCAATTAGTACTTAGGTTTACAACCATAACCTACAAAATGGTTGTTTAATCTTTTATAGGCAAATCAACAACAAAAACATACAAGAAAACAAGATAAACAACAAAGAGATGTTTTTTTTCGGTTTTGGACTGCTAGGGCGCCCCAGTAGGTGTACCCAGGCCTGTTTTGGGCTTTGCTAAGTGTCCCCAACTTTTGTGCACCCAGAAATGTCTCCATAAGGTGTACTTTATATCAAAATTCATGTTCTTCTGTATAGAATTTAACCATGAATTTTATTTCATGAAAGTCACAATTTATTTTAATGACACTTCAAGAAATTGGGTAATTAGAGTTACATATTCACCCTAGTTATGAAGAATTAACATTGGTAAACTCTTCATGATATTCCCTAATTATTTTAGGGTTCAACAGAAGTACATACAATGACCCAAGGAACGTGTTCTTCTGGATCCTGGTGTAAGGCCTACTTAATTTATTTTCAACTCTAATTTATTACACTATGCATTTTAATTAGGAACTAATTAACTATGTGTGCAACACTGGCCGACTAATATCATGGGTGAAAGCATAGTATAAAGTAACAATATACGCGAGAAATTCGCGAATAATTCGCGTTTTATTCGTTTTTTTTTATGTTTCCGAACCGAACTCTGAATAAAACGCAAAAAAATGTATAATACGTTTTATTCGCGAATAAAACGCGAATCACGAATTATTTGTAAGAAAAATGCAAAAAAATGCCAATAATTACCAAATTTTTTTGAGTTCCTAATTGAATTTTTTGCTTGGCCAAAAGCCAAGGCCATGTCATAGTCATTTTTCATGATTGAAATGTTTCCACTAATTTCCACTCATTTCTAGCCAGTTGCAGAGATATGATTGAAATGTTTGCTTGACCTTAGCTTTTTCTATCCAAGTAATCTACTACTAGTCAACTACAATTAATAGTATATATATATATATAGATGGGCTATGGTGCATTGCAATGCATAGGCACTCTTGTGCATTGGACCATAAATCACCCATTCAAAGTCCAAATGACCGATCCAAACCGTTCATCTTGTTCTCCATATTAATATGTGCTTGGAGACCAAATTTTACATTTTTTGGATTTTTTTTACTATTTTTTTAGATTTATTGAAAATCTGAAAATCCGGATGAACAGTAAAAAACAGTAAAAATTTCTGGACCACCAGATCGGCGATTTTCAAAGTGGCTTAATAAATAGTAAAAAAATTCCAAAAAATGTAAAATTTGGTCTCCAAGTACATATTAATATGGAGAACAAGATGAACGGTTTGGATCGGCCATTTGGACTTTGAATCGGTGATTTATGGTCCAATGCACAAGGGTGTATATGCATTGCAATGCATCATAGCCCATCTATATATATATATAGAGATCGGGAGCAGGGTAGGTCCACCGGTCTTAGTCCATGTCTTATTCGTATCTAGACTAGAATAGTATAAAGATATATTAACTAGCAATTTTGCAATTGAAAATTAAATATGACGTAATTTTTATATAATACAGATATAATTTTGAAGTAGTTTATTTTTTTAATAGGATTAATAATATACTGAAATCTTAATACTTTTAAATATAACAAAATCATTATCTCTAATTTTCAGCATTGGTATCTAGCTGCTCAACATCCCTATACAAATTCTTTACTTTAAAAAAATACTCACAGTCATGTAAACCTTGAGAGATATTCATCAGCTCTCTCTCTAACAATTGCAGCCGATTTGTGTTCTTCCTTAAAAACAACATGGCAGAGATATCCCATGCCACTTTGGGTGTCTGCACATCTTCAATATTAGACAATAGGCTCTTGTCCACCGTAGCCTTCAACACAAACAATGCTTAGTCAGCCTTCACCTTTTACTTCTTGTAAGCTCGGATCGAATTTGGTGGTGGTTCAGTCTCATCACCACAAGTCTTGACCTTGCATATATGACTTAATACAAGTACATCATTTTCTATAATTATAAACTTCTCAATTAAATCACTCATGACACTCAAATCTGATGTTCCGATACAATGACAGATTCACGTGTTACACAAATTTCCTAGCCAAATAGACCTAATCCAATTTGATACCACTTGTTGAATATTAAATTATTTTCTATTATAAATGGAGAGTACAAGAGTTTACAAAACTTGATTTATTTTTTATTCTCTTACTCTCACTTGCATGCAATGCAAATATGCAATGAGCCACCTTTTATTCTCTTACACAATCGCTACTCCTCGGAGTCCAACTCTGATGCTTTTCCGAAAGAAAAGCAGGAACCTGTTTTTCTGGATCTAACCATTCAAATTCATCGAGATTTGTGCATGGAAAAAAAAATTTATCGAGATACACAAATGAAAAAATTTGAATGGTTGAATTCTGAAAAGCAAGTTCCTATTTTTCTTTTGAAAAAGCAGCAGAGTTGATTTCTACTCCTCGAGCTCTGTAACAGTTGTAGATAACCTCCACAATACGGTCTATGTATCTATAGAATTGAGAGTAGGTCCGATGCCCATCGGACCTACCTTGGTTCGATGGGTGTGGTGACCATCCGATTTGCATCAAGATTTGTGTGCTCTACATCAAAATTCGTGTAAGTCTGTATCAATTTTCGTGCGCATAGATCTTGATGCTAATCGTATGGTGATAGAGCTAATTGAACCTAAATATAAGTCCGATGCCCATCGGATCTACTCCTATCTCGTATCTATAAATATAAACAAACAAACAAATTACAAAGCAACCATCATAAAAAGTTCTTTTTTTTGGTAGCAAATTCACCCATAACCAATACTGCTAAAGATTTTAACATAGCAGTTTTGAAGTGCGCTGCATGAGGCCAAAACTAATCTTTACCTAACAAAACCAAAAACTTTTGCCTATGCGACTGACACCAATTATATTTTCCAAAATTTTGCATTATACTGTAACAAAGAAAAAAAGAGAAATTTGGATATTTACCCATCACAACTTCTTTAATTAATTAGATATTTACCCATTCAAAATTGAAAATTAAATATTTCTCCATCTAAACATAACATATTTATTAATATACTCATTTTCAATTTTTCTCACTAAATATCAATTAATATTAATTAAATATTTCAATGACAATACTACCCTTCACCTTCACAGTTAGTTCCTAAAACTTTCCTGCACAATCGTTATCTTTCTTCTTCCCCAATCCCACTTTTCCTCTAGACTCGATCTTTTCTTCACTCCCTATCCCACCCTTCCTCTCCTCCTGCCCACCCTCTTCCCCAGTCCGCCCTTCCTTGTACCAGAAATAACTCAAGTAAAAATAGCTGAATGAGACTAGTAATATCCTCATTGTTGTGCATATTTTTGACTTTTTTAACTGATCGTCAGTACCGTATGCCTCCTTGTACCAGTGTTGGTACCAGTTACATTGTGGTGGTTCTGAATGCTCCAAAATTCAATGAATATACTTAAATAAAAAAAACAAATACCCAGAAAAGAAAATTAGAAATTATGTAATTTGTTAAATCCTAAGTAAACAAATTAGAGAAATAAAAAAAATGAAGTTTGACATGTGCATAGACATTCCAATAAAAAAATAATACACATTATATGCATATAGTCAGTAGGTATATACACATTATATGCATAAGATGAGAACATATATATAATCAAGTTAGATTCAGTTTGCTAAAGCATCTAATTTGCACAAATTCACGAGATGCTCAATATAATTGGATTTATAAAAATGAAGCTACACAATAGCACACAAATAGGTCAAATTTTGAGATTTTTTTAGTCTATTCCGTACTTCTAAATGGATATATAATATAGAGTGAGGCTATGGTACTTCGGCTAGTGTACTATGAGATGCTCAATATAATTGGATTTATAAAAATGAAGCTACACAATAGCACACAAATTAAATAGCTCATGCATTGTCAAACTACAGAATAATACCAATCAAGGTACAGAACAGTACCATTCTAGATAAACTAGTCCAACAATTAAAAATAATTTCAATAGCATTAATAAGTCACACTTTGCAAGTAATTGTTGTGACTCTTTTCCAGATTTGCCCCTCCTTCTATTAGCAAGGACTATGAACTTTTTTCAGTAATTGTTGTGACTGTTTTTCATATTTGTCCCTCCTTTTCCAATAATTGTTATGGTTTTTTTTCAGTAATTATTTGTGATATAAATGAAGATACAGTGAATTAAGTTGGAAAATGAAAAGTAAAAAAAAAAGTCATCCACTTGCTGATTTAAATATTGATGTTTCATTTCATCTTTAGTACAAACTGGTAAAAATTGAAATATTCTCAAATATCTATTACCAAAAATATATTACCAACTATAATTTGCTATTATATCATCTCAAAATATATACGAGTGAGGCTACGGTACTATGCATAGCATGGATTGGTCCGTGCTACGGCTCAATATTTGAGTTTTCAAAATCCTAACGGTCGATCCGAACTGTTCAACATGATTATAAAATGAATATGTACTTGCAAACCAAATTTTACATTTTTTCGAATTTTTTTACTATTTTTTTAGATATGTAGAAAATCACTTGATCTGAAAATTCTGGACCATCCAAAAACAGTGATTTTCTACCTTTCTAAAAAATAGTAAAAAAAATTCGAAAAAATGTAAAATTTTGGTTTGCAAATACATATTCATTTTATAATCATGTTGAATGGTTCGGATCGACCGTTAGAATTTTGAAAACTCAAATATTGAGCCGTAGCACAGACCAATCCATGCTATGCATAGTACGGTAGTCTCACTATATATCACTCATGTTTACAAAAAGGATAAAGATTTTTTTCCCCCGGCTTCTATCCCCCATTCACCCCTCAATTATTAATTATCTAGGGGACCACAACTTCAAACACAAAAAGACAAAAAAAAACGTGTATCAATTATTAATTATATGGGGGACCGCTTATATTTGAAATTTTTTACAACTGACGCACAAGTATTCATATATAATACATCAAGTATTCATATGTAATACACTAAGTATTCATATCTAAGATATCAAGTATTTAAAAAAAAAACTGGACACATCACTCATCCATATTTTACACGTTTTTAGAGGTGGTTTTTTTTTTTCTCTGTTCACTCTAACCAATATTTCTTACAATCTGTAAAGAATTTTGCGAATCTAAAATCACAAACGTCTTCTACGCAATTTTCTCTTTCAAATGAGATCCATGATGAAATACTTTTGAGTTATCCGTCGCGCAAGTATTCATACCTCGTAAAATTATTTATATCTCGTCATGCAAGTATTCATACCACGTTAAGCAAATATTCATACCTCGTCGAACAAGTATTCATACCTAAAATAGAGTGTACTGGACACTTCCAGTGATTGAGTGGTAATGAAATTTCAATCCGTAAAAAATGAGTGAATGATGTGTCTAGTTTTTTATTTGTGAAATACTGTTGAGGTATGAATACTTGCTCAATGAGGTATGAATACTTGAATGACGAGGTATGAATACTTGTGCAATGGACAACTCGAAAGTATGTCATCATGGATCTCATTTGAAAGAGAAAATTATGTAAAAGACGTTCGTGGTTTTAGATTTGTAAAATTCCTAACAGATTGTCAAAAATATTGGTTAGAGTGAACGGAGAAAAAATTCCACCTCTAAAAACGTGTAAAAAATGAGTGAGTGATGTGTCCAGTTTTTTTTTAAATACTTGATATCTTAGATATGAATACTTGATGTATTATATATGAATACTTGTACTCGCCGCGATAATGACGCGTTTTGTTTTGTCTTTTAGCGCTGAAATTTGTGGTCCCCTCTTAATTAGCAGTCAACAAAGACAGTTATTGACTGGGGGATAGTTAGTCGGTCCCTTACAAAAATGGGTGAATATGTTAGCACCCTTAAAAGATACTAGACTAAAGCCTATATATATATTTTTTTCAAGAATCTTGAAAATAGTTGACGGACATGCCCTCTTCTTTGGTTGTGCAACACCAATGTTAGCATCCCTACAAAAAAAATTGAAAAAATTACTCGTGCTAAATTTTAAAAGTTTAAAATTAACTTTTGATCAACAAATTAAAATACAACTTTTTCCTGCTTGATCTTGAGCTATCTTCATTATCTTGTGAAGGGCCGGCATTTTTACATACTAAAATGAATCATAAATACTAAAATGATAAACAATTACTAAAATGATACTGCAGATTCAATTATAAAACATATAAAACAATTACTGATTTAATAATCTTGTTAAATATACAATGAGTGTAAGAGTGAGTCTATGGTACTATACATATAGTGCGTATTGGTCCGTACTCTGCATCAATATTTTTATTTTCAAAATCTAGATAGACGATCCAAATCTAAATAGTCGATCTTGCAGATTGAATTTTAAATTATTTTAGAATTTTTTTACAAATAGATAAATTATCATTTCTTTTGAATGGTCTAGAATATTTAGATCAAGTGATTTTTTACCTATCTAAGAAATAGTTAAAAAATTATGAATAATGTAAAACTTGATCTATATTTTCATATGGAGATTATAATAAATAGCTCATATTAATTATTTGAACTTTAAAAACAAAGATATTAATCCATAGTACGAATCAATATACGCTATAGATTTGTAGCCTTATAAACAATTTTATTATTCATATCCTAGACAAAAAAAAAATTAATAATTTTTATTATCGATATTTATCATGTCATATTTAACTAATTCCATCCCTCCTAACTAGGAGTGTCAATGACACTCTTTTATCTGACCCGTATCGTATTTGTAAAGACGGGCAAGGGTAAGATTTTTTTCCGTTAGCTCATTGGGTAAGAGTGCGGATAAAAACCATTTCTTATGGGTAATCCTATAAGATCAATTTTAAAAATAAAATTATATATATAGATATATATATTTGTACAAAGATGTTACATGATACGATAAAATGTGTACTTTAATAAATTTTCATAACACAAATTAGTTGTATTCATTATTAATTTTTTCTTTCTTTTTCTTGCTTTGAAAAATATTTTATCAAAAGCACAAATCGGAAGGTCAATGACAATCCATTTACCCGATCTGTACCGTATTCGAAAAGATGAATAAGGAGAAGATTTTTTTTGTTAACTTATCGGGTACGTGTAAGAGTAAAGATGTTTTTTTTTTGTTATCATGATGGGTATGGGTATAAAAATGGTTTCACCCAACCCGTATTGTACCCATTGGCAGTCCTAATGCACTCTTTTGCCAGATGATTTGTTTTGTTTCTTTCATTCCCATTTGGTCCCTTGAAGTCCCGTTGGTAACAGAGATGAGTTTCTCGGTTACCAACGGGTAACATAGAGGTGCACGGGTCAGCATTAGGAGGTCACTCGGGAATTCTAGCAACGTACGGATCCGTATCCTCTGCATTAACTCAAAAGAGAATCTTTTGAGTTAATGAATTTCAACCGTCTGATTTTAAACGAAGCCAATCCGGTTCGTGTCTATAACATAGGGGCCCTTTAATATTAATGCAGATCTAGTTCGCACAAATCTTAAAACAGATAAGACTGTCAAAATTCATTAACTCAAAAGAGAATCTTTTGAGTTAATGCAGAGGATATGAATTCAGCGACGTACCAGACAGGAGTTTCTCGGTTCCTTACAGTGTATCTAGAAATAAAAAAATTCATCTATCTCCTTCCTGATAATTTATTTCATATATTTCTAAAAGTAAAAAAAATATGTGTTAATACTCCTCACGCTACCAAATTGTTCCAGAACAGGAGATGGTGATGCACGTGCTGTGCTGACTATCCGCGTAGTGTGATGCAAAATTACGAAACTGACACACCAAGTTACAGTTGTATTTTTAGTCCACGCTAGCTGGGTTGCGCACCAGATTGGTGCGCCAACTGGGGTGAAAATTTTGATATTGAACAGACATAGTGGTGCACACTCTCGGGGCGGACTCAGGTGTATCTAGGGGGCAGCTGCGTCCTCTTGGATTTTGAGTTTTAGTGGAGATTTATCAGTTCCGACCGACTTTGTTTCTTCTAAAATTGTTTTTGCTCTCCTCTGAACATTTGATTTGTAATTTAGGTTAAATTTAGGATTAAAATTGAAATAAATTTGTTAAATTTTAATTGGTAATTAGAATTATAAGTCAAAGCATTAGAAATTACAAGTCAAAGAATTTAAAAATATAAGTTAAAGCATTATTTTTTATCGAGTACCCAATTGGTTAATGAATTTAAACCCGATTAGGTATTTAAATCCGATTCGATATTTTTTTTGCCTCCCCTAACGAAAATCCTAGATCCGCCCTTGCACACCCCCAGCTGGCGCATGAGCCAAGATGGATGTGCCAGCCCAGAGCATGGATGCTAGGTTCTGAAATTTGGAGTTTTTGTTGGTAGTTAATTAATTTTGATTTATTTCTATGATTACTAAAAAAAATTTCAGTTATAGATCAAGCATTAACTGGAAAGAAAAATGAAAGAATCAGTCAATATAATTGTGATAATGTGATGTATGCTTATAGTTATGTTATGACAAACTTGTCCTTCTTTGAACTGTCTTCTATATATACATGTGTTTTCAACATCATGCCTATGCTTATGCATCAACACCTGAATTAGTGTACTTACAAAAGGGGTAGTGCTTTTCAAGCTACCATCTAGTCCCTTTGCTCATCTCCAAGTCAGATATTAATTTAGTAGGGAATCAGAGTAGGTCTGATGCCCATCGGACCTACCTTGGTTCGATGGGTGTGATGACCATTCGATCTGTATCAAGATTTGTGTTCTCTATATCAATTTCCGTGCACATAGATCTTGATGCAAATTGTACGGTCCTAGAGCTAATTAAATCTAAATGTAGGTCCGATGCCCATCGGACCTACTCCTATCTCATTTACTAGGTGATCTCAATCAGGGGGCGATTTTAAATATAGTTCAGAAACTCGACCAAGACTGAGTCGAGTCGACTGAGATTCTACTCAACCGGACCAATTAAATACTTTTAAATAAGATTTAAAAAAAAAAAAAGCTTGATTGTCATCTCAAAATAAATAACCAACATAAAAACATAGCAACACAAAACCAAGAAAATTACTTTTACCTACATATGAGTTACTATAAAACATGATTTGGTCCATAGAGGAGAGGGCTCAAGTATAAACAAACTGAACATACAATTTTTGCAAACCCACCCCTTGATTATTGCCAAATTAACTAAAGAATAATATATGGTGAGTATGCAACCATGAACCACCTCTTGGCTCTTGCTCGCTAAATTTATCCATATCCTCCATAGAATCAATCAGATTTTCTATTGGCAGGTTACAAATCGGGAACCCAGCAGTTGGCACGCTGTCTCTAACAATTTCCCTAAATTAATTGTAGAAATGAGAGATATTTGTCAGCATAAAATTCATGATAATCTTAAAGTTGTACGCGACAGTACTAACTTGACCAGTATTTCTAATACGAGTTGTTCGACTATATATTTCTAATACTTGACTTAGGAAAGGACTGCACTAGGGCCCCCTAATCTCCATTTTCAGAAAGAATGAATTTCAGTTCAGTAATTTTATATTGAACTATATGTTACCCGTAGGCTGAAAATAGAAATGATTTCATAACTTGAGCTTTAATTTTGATCCCAATTAACTAAGGGATAACCGGGCTTCTCTAAATTCAATACATACAGACTTATAAGCCTGAATTTATAAAATTTGTGCATGTGCTGCAAGGATTCCATTAATTATTCACAATTTGTCATAAAGCTCTTCCTGTGGACTTATAGGGCTTTTATCCGGATTATGTTTTCTTCAAAAGCATAATCTGGGGTGTCTGTATTATGTCTAATAATTTTGCTACAAATTAAAACCCTCCTTGCAGGGAGTTAGGCCTGTTAATTAAGGCAATTAAATGTTGCCATCCAAATTTGACTTAATGGCCAGAAACCTTGTTGGAGTTTCTAGTTCCTAGTACACAGCTCTACAAGGAATTTGGTTCCTATTACAGCATAGTCAGGCTTTGTAGTAAGCAGCCGATCAATATGCTTGGTGGTGTTAACTGTTAACTTGATTGCTGAACTAAAAGGTACACTACAGAAAGAAGTCTGTGTCAAAGATGTGTATAACGCCATAAATAGAAAATTAACCAAACCTTTTATATGGTAGGAATGGAAGTGATATATAAATACAAAATGCAACTGCTGTCCATTCCCATATACTCTTTTTCACTCAGTATACATTTATATAATTTCCTTTTATTTTCCATGTTGTTTTTGGAGAAAGTAGCTAGATAGTTCAGTACATTATAGTAGCCAATATATAAATAGGCTGCACACTCTGCCACCATTACCTCTCCAAGAGGAACATTTGCACTCATTAGACAATGAGTGCGCACTGTTTTTTTATAGAAAATCACTGGTTAAGAACCATTCCATGTCAATGTTTTAATATATATTTTATTTGATAATGAAATTAGAATTATGCAGCACAATGTTTGCTGTTGTACTGTAACTGGAGTAAGATGATATCAACTTTTAAAGAGGGTTAAGTTCCACAAGAAGAACTATTGTAAAGGATGTTTTAATTTGATTCCTGTTATATTCTGACTCACTAGTAAAAGTAAAAGTAAAAGTAAAAAAGAAAATAACACACTAACTAACCTCTCCTTAGCTTAGTCTGCCCGGTCACAGCAGCTGGCTTTTTTTCGGCGGCAGGCGCAACCTCCGACACCGGCACATTCTCCTCGAGCGGTAAGAGCACTGCATCAATTCCCTGCACGGAAATCCTTCCATCGGTATAGATATCCGGGTCAAACAGGTAAGCAGATCCCTCACCCGACCCGAACTTGACCGACCCATCCGCCTCCCTTGCCACCACCTTGTGTGGCAACCTTAGAGTGTCGTACTTTATCTTACCAAACCGCCTCACAGCATTGTACATGCTCTCCTCTGTCTGGTACTCTGGAATCATATGGTAGTACATTATCTGCTCTGGTGCACCCGGCTCACTCAACTGATCCGTCGTCAATTTTGCCATAGCCTCATCATTGGGTGCTAAAACAGTTAGAACATAACCCTCTGAAACAAGTCGTCCCATTTCAGTAGCTAATGAGGTGAGATTCACTAAAATGTCGGCCAATTCGTTGTAACCACCGTATAACACGAGGGTTTGGATAAAATCTTTCACTTGGTTATGACCGTCAAAGTGGTGCTTCCCGGATCCTGGTCCCGGTGCGGGTGCCGGGGCAAGATTTGGGCCTGGTGCCATTGCATCATAGATTGGTAACACTGGAGGAGCACCAAGTGGAACAGGAGGAGCTGGTTTTTTCAATCGATGTGTCCGGGGATCCACTTCTGGTGCACCAGTTGGAAGCACAGCGGATATATCGGCTAAGCTTCTTCGCCGGTTGAAGTCTTGTTGTACCGACCGTGGTATCAGAAGCCGGTCAATCCCGTGGATGACACCATCGGGACGTCGGATTACATTCACATTTGGATCTGAAATTGAAATTGACACAGCAGGAAGAGGAAGTTGAAGGTGTTCACCGGTGAGAGTGAGGTAGGAACCGGTTAAATGCGGGGAGTGGAGACGGGTTGGGATAATGTGGTAAAGGAGAAGAGACTGGAGAGAGGGGAGGTTGCGTGGTTCAAGTAAGAAGCGCTTGAATTCTGGATCCACAAGTCGATCTATGGCTTCATTTCTGGGAGCAAGGATTGTTATGTTGTGACGGCCAACAGCATCTTCAAGAGTTTGTAAGAGGAGAGCTTTCTCGACTAGCTCAGCCAGCTCAGTGTAATGTGAGTCAAGTAAAGCTACGAGCACAGAGTTGGAGTTTATACCTCCGCTGGTACCGGTACTGGTACTGGTACTGGTACTTGTACCGGTAGAAGAGGGCAATGCGGTGGCGAGCTCCATCATGGAGAGAAAGAGAAGAACAAGGAAGGCAACACCATAGATCTGACAATCCATGGCGCTGCAATTGAATCGGTCGACGGAGATTTGATAGATTCGTTTATCGAAAAGCAAAGCCGCAATGGTGGTCGGTGGATATTGCTTCCTTAATTCCTTTTGGGGGTCTTTGGGGGTCTTTGGGGGTGGCGAATAGTAACAGTAGCAGTATGTTTCGTTAACTTTTACAAGGCGGAGGTTTATTGAAGGTGCATCTTCGTTGGTCCTTATCAGCCCTATAGCCTATTACTACTAGGATTCATCTTTGACCTCAAGCAGAAGCAGGGCTCATTGGCTCAAGTGTGATTGTTGCTTGGAGTCACAGAATAGCATCGCACTACCAAAAACAACCTCCACCGACAGCCGCACTGCTCTAGTGTGCCAGGACATTTTCGTAACTTCCTAATTCCTACCAACTATTATTAATTCATTTAATAATTTCTACCCACCACTACACGCGCATTACAGTTCACTCGTTAGTGGACCCCGGTTATATTAATTACCACATCATGGGCCCGTAATTTGGAAAAAAGCCCAGAATGAGAAAGCCCGGTTTTCTAGAACACCTGTAAAGCGAAACCTTCACCTCCCTCCGTTGGTATATAAAAGCGTGAACACGTGGTGGACTAACGGTGTAAGTGACACTGTGACAGGCTGGGTTGGGGATTTAGATATGGAGTCGATCGATTGTACGCATTTCTATATTGTCCTTCTCGTGGCTCCCATAACCATACTGATGTGGCCTCGTAAACGTAGCAAGATACAGGGATAGACTTGTATCTTTGGCAACACTAAATCTGACGCTTTCCCAGACTAGATGTATCTATCTCGTGATCTAATGGGACACAGGGACTAAGCCAGACTAACGGGAGGATGAGGTGAAATCCCGATTTTAGCACAAGGATACAGGCATTGGCATACAGCTGTTCCCGGTGTCTCCCATAAGGATACAATTGTGGGTCCCATTTGTCATCGTTTATGTCTTGTAAGTAGGAGTGTCATGGGGTACAGTTAGGGGTGTAAACGGATCGGATATTCGTATCCGTATCCGGAACTATCTGTATCTGTATCCGTATCTGAAAAATTATAACGGATAATGATACGGTATGATTTTTAACTATCCGTATCCGACCGTTTACACCTCTAAACTATAATAAATGTACTCTGTATTCTTAAATTGATTTATTAAATTGCATATACATACTAATGATTTATTAAACTGCATATACATATATATTCTGATTAACAATATAATAATATGACATAATTATAAACTATTGTTTTGATAATATGATATATGTTTTGTATCCAACAAATTTACTATAAAAAAATATTATATCTAATTTATGAATGAAAAAATTATATTTAAATGTTATTTTTTACTAGAATGTACATTAGTAATTTATTTTTAATTATCCGAATTATATTCATATCCGTCCGATATTCGATCCGTATTCGTATCCGTTTAATATCTTATCCGTATCTGTATCCGAGACTATTCGTATTCGTATCCGTATTCAAAAAATTATAACGGATAAGGATACGGTTTGACCACTATCCGATCCGTATCCGACCGTTTACACCCCTAGTACATAACACTCAAACATTATCATATGAAATATATATTTCAGCAAATAAATTTTAATATCACTAATTATTGCTTAAATATTATAATATAATTTTATTTTATATAATTATCCTATA
Organism: Carex kokanica; assembly: GCA_025461125.1. NCBI lineage: Eukaryota > Viridiplantae > Streptophyta > Magnoliopsida > Poales > Cyperaceae > Carex > Carex kokanica. Next base: position 271,117 of record JAJGRX010001215.1, on the reverse strand, counting down.
GGGTAGTGGGTACGAAATAGTCTTTATCCGTACCCATACCCAGTAAGCTAACGAAAAAAATCCTTACCCATACCCATACCCAATAAGCTAAAGAAAAAAAAACCTTACCCATACCCGCCTTATCAAATACGGTACGCATAAGATAAACGTGACAAAGTCAATTGGCAACGAATTCTATTTCTTAAATAAAATAAGGTCAAAGTTTTCACATTTTTATTTTTCCATACTTGATATAAGTTCGTGTTAGATTTTCTTTGGTATTCATAATTTAATTAATTTCCACATGTTTTGAAAGTGTTTCTAATTTAATTAATTTCCACATGTTTGGTATCACAAGTTTGTTATTTGGTACACGACGACTTTGTGCTTGCTTTAGATGTAGTATTCTATAAACCTAACAACTACAACTGTGTATTTTACACAGAATACAAACAAGTTGTCAATTGACTCATCACTAACTCAAAATCAAACAATTTATTTCCATAATATAATATTTCACGGAAATATAAATATATAGAGAAATTAATTTTCACCAATCAATTCTTCATATATAATTTAATGAGTGAGGCTATGGTACTATGCATAGCACAGATGGGTCCGTGCTACGGCTTCAAATTTGAGTTTTCAAAATTCTAACGGTCCATCCAAACCGTTCAACATGATTATAAAATGAATATGTACTTGCAAACCAAATTTTACATTTTTTCGAATTTTTTTACTATTTTTTTAGATAGGTAGAAAATCACTGTTTTTGGATGGTCCAGAATTTTCAGATCAAGTGATTTTCTACCTATCTAAGAAAATAGTAAAAAAATTCAAAAAAATGTAAAATTTGATTTGCAAGTACATATTCATTTTATAATCATGTTGAACGGTTTGAATGGACCGTTAGGATTTTAAAAACTCAAATTTGGAGCCGTAGCACGGACCCAACCGTGCTATGCATAGTACCATAGCCTCACTCTAATTTAATTAATGGAAGTAGACACTTGCTAAACGTAAAAGGTCGTCTTGAATTAAGGCTATATATATATACTAGTATCGTACCTGTGCGTTGCAACGGGACATATTATAAGATTTAACATAGAGAGGCAAATAATAAATAATAATAAAAGAAATAACAACAAATGACTGTTTTAATACAACAACATTATTTGCATGTCAGTGCATACACAATTTTTGGGTTATAACTCAATTAAATTAAATGTGAAAAGCAGCTAGAGAATAAATCAATAATATGCCTTTTTTGTTCTCTTCCAAAAATGAATAAGAGGAAGAAAATTCGGAAATGAGATATGCTAGCTGTCTAAATTGGAAATAATCTTTTTATGCACCGATTAAAGCTAGAGAGAGATATGGTAATAAATATTTAATGCTAATTCCATTTGCTCAATTCTTGGTATTACTTGCAACGTATCGTGTGGTAGTACGTGTGATGAGTATGTTTTTAACTAAATTTAGACTTCTACACATAAAACATATGTATTTAATCAAAAAAAGACAGATTATGTGATTGGAGGGCTGAGATTAAATCTGAAATTTCATCTTTTAATCGTAGCCGTTGGCGGATCGGACACCCAACGTGCTTAATAATAGAATGGAGATAGAATGGAGATATACACATACACACATACATAGTGTTTTTCATGGGATTACAATTTGTCAAACTTTGAGATTTGATTTGAGGAAGTCGATCGTCGGTGGCATTAATTAATTAGAGTATAAATAAAGAATATGAAAGCTTGATCAGCAAATATAATTATTAGATTAGATATTTCGTGACTGGTCAACAGGAGATGTACATGCATGTTCCCATGCCACCCATTCTTAATTAATTTAATTATGAGAGGGGCCGGGTTAAATTTTCAAAATTTGATTCGTCATTTTCATACCTCTTAATGAATTCATATTCAAATATTCAAATGAAATTAACTTACATGGGATAGTTATTCTTATGAAAGAATTGATGTTCAATCGCTAATTAGGTTAGGTCTGTTGCATATTGAGATAACAGCGGATGCGGATCTCAATTCCAAAATTTAACAATGATAGGCAGGTATAGATTAAAAATAAAAATATAACTACAACGTCACTAATATATAAACTTACAAAAATTACAGCTCCAATAATTAAAAATGACACTCCAATCAAGTTCATTTGTTTGGGGACTTTTGGCGCTTTGGAGTACTTTCATTATATATGCACATTAATTAAGCTCCTGTGTGCAAGATGATCAGTTAATGACATATATATATATAGAGAGAGAAAGGGGTTGGCTAATATCAAAACGTTTGTTCCTAGGCCTTGGAACAAATGTTTCGATTTTTACATTTTCAAAGTCCAAACAGTCGATCCAAACCGTTCAACATTCAATCTATAATAAAATGTACTCGGAGATCAAATTTTACATTTTTCAAATTTTTTTTACTATTTATTAAGCTAGTTTTAAAATCGTTGTTTTCAATGATCCATACATTTTTCACTGTTCAAACGTTTGTTTCAGAGCCGTGGTGCAACCAATTGGTTTTTCTATTTTTAAAGTTCAAACGGTCGATCCAAACCGTTAGATGTGATCTCTATATTAAAATGTGCTTGGATACCAAATTTTACATTTTTTGGAATTTTTTTACTATTTATTAAGCCAGTTTTAAAATTGCTGATTTTAATAAACAGTGAAAAAAATCCAAAAAATGTAAAACTTGGTCTCCAAACACATTTTAATATAGATTGAATGTTAAACGGTTTGGATCGACTGTTTAGACTTTGAAAATGTAAAAAATAAACCATTTGTTTCGAGGTCCGGAAACAAACGTTTTGATATTAGCCCACCACTCTCTCTCTATATAGGCATGTACTAATTTAGTGCTCTATATCATAATGGCTTCAAATTAGTTTTATAACTTTCAAAAATTTTGTACACATATCTTTATGCGTGTCTATATAATATAGGGAATCAGAGTAGGTCCGATGGGCATCAGACCTACCTTGGTTCGATGGGTGTGATGACCATTCGATCTGCATCAAGATTCGTGTGCTCTGTATCAAAATCCATGCAAGTTTGTATCAATTTCTGTGCACATAGATTTTGATGCTAATCATACGGTCTTAGAACTAATTGAACCTAAATGTAGGTCCAATGGGCATCGGACCTACTCCTATCTCATAGTATAGAACTATAGATAGATAATCACAATACATGTGCTCTCAAAAAAAATCAAGAAGAAGACGAAGAAGAGAAAAATCATGCAATAAGGCCCGTGATAAAATTAGAGAGAACACGGGACAGAATATTGTACTTGTGCTACAATAAATGGAAAAATTATTTGATGTGAAGAAACTTTCATGAACACCAAATACCAATTGCAACAAGGCCCATGGACTTGTCATTTTCAACCCAGCCCAATCCAAATCCATGGGCCTAGTTGCATTGTCTGATTTGTCTCCATGTGACCATGTCCATGGACTTGTTTATTTTTTCATTTTTTTTATGGATCAAAGCTTGACAGCCCAAAATTAAAATATAATTTTATTGGGCTAGACATTAGATAAATAAAAGTAGGCCTATTTTAGTCAATATCAAAGGAACTTTTACTGGGCCGGATCAAATTGGACCGTACTGGGTGAGCCCACAAATAATGTGTACATGTGACATTTAATTCCATATTTAGAATTAAGTGGAGTTAACAGATAATAAATTTAACATATTAGGTCCATTGCACTCAGAGATTCACCAAAGCATGTATCAGCTCCTGATTTCAGCATTTGTATTTAGGGCTATCAAAAAAGCTCGCGGCTCGTGGCTCGCTCGTGACTCGTCTCTAGCTCGCTCGCTAACAGCTCGCTCGGTAGTGGACCGAGCTGTTAACGAGCCAGCTCGGTTCAGGCTCGGGCCAAAATAAACGAGCTGAGCCAGGGGTCAGCTCGGACCGGGCCAGCTCGGCTCGTTAAGCTACAGTGGATTTAGGGTTTAGCCCCGTATAATTTTAAGTCCAGTCTCATTTTCAAAGGCGCAACTATGCAAAATTGATGTATTTTCGGTTTGGGAAGAAATAATATGGGCTTCAGTTGCTTGAAGATGTGCCTGCTGGACGATTTCTTAAATTTTTTGAATGGGCTTTCTTATTTTTTTTATTTTTGAATTTGTATAATAACAACCCAATAAAGCCCAGCGAGCCAGCTCGTTAGCTCGGGCTGGCTTGTCACAAGCTGAGCCAAGACTTTTGGCTCGGGACCCCTAAGTCCGGCTCGCTCGGTCCAGGCTCGGGCCAGAATTAATGAGCTGAGCCAAGGCCCAGCTCGTTTACAGCCCTATTTGTATTTAGGTTCTCAATTCTTACAACATTTTCAATCCCTAATTAATTAATTATAAAATAATTATTGTCGAATTCTATTTTTTATTTTTTTTGCAATCGGTCGGTTTTACGTTCCATTATAATTAAAATAATAAAATATAAAAGTACTACATGTTCTAACTACTAATAACAGAGAAAAGTTTTGGTAAAAAAATTGAAACTAACAAGATGCTACATGATTTCTACGGAGGAGGATTCAAATGTCTCTATCATGACTCTACCTTTTAATTTCCTAATAACAAAAATTCTAAAATTTATATGTCAAAATAAAACAGTTTTAGATGTAATATATATTATTTTCTCTACATGCACATAAAAATTATCACTTTTCTATTTCAGTTTTAATTCAATATAAATTAGTAAGTTGAAAAATCAATGTCCATAATTTATCCACATCTGTGTATTTTTGCAAGCTCTTGATACTAATCAAAACAAAATCGAAATGTCATGATCTTTACGTGTACATAGTAAAAATGATATAGATTATATCTAATAATTTTATTTTGACATTTAAGTTTTAAATTTTAAATTACTGTAGTTCTAAAAATAAAAATAAAGGTAGGATGAATGCTCTATTAACCTTATTTGTCACATATTTTATTTTCAAATTTTATATTTGAAACTTATTTGTCAAGATAATCAAGGTTCATTATGATTAATAAAGTTCTAAATCTGAGTTATCCCAAACAAAAACAGTTGGATTGGCAGGATTAAATTTACACTGCTAGAACTATCACATTTTTTTCATTTCACTTTTAGCAAAAATATGATGAAATATCACATTATTTTGATGTTAAGTCATTAGTTAGATATGATACTGATGCAAAAACGACAAAAATAATGCAAGTATATAACTTTTGCAATTCATTATCGATGAATATTATTAGCATTTCAGTATAAAATGATAAAGACAAAAAAATATGCATTCCGCACTATATTTGATATTGGAGGAAATTGAGATATTTAGAAGTTGCGAAAACTTGCTACTTATTATCTAATATGCATTATGAGTTATGATCTCATATTTATTTTCATAATAAAATTTATGGGAGTAATCCATATTATCAAGATTTTATTTATATATGTGCGGGAATTAATATTGTTGCCTAACAATTGAAAAATTGTTCATACCGCTGAGGAATACCTCTAAAGTCTTTGTCATTTCTTCCTTCTCAAAATTAGCAATATTAATAAAAATGTTATTATCAAAACTTAATAAGATAATTTGTTTATTTCAAAGCTTTATAAATCACCTCATACGTCAAATTCCACCTAGTTGGACAGTCAATCCCTATTAACATCAAGTGAAATTAATGACATTAAAATTTTGGAGTCTGGAGCCACTAGAAGATATTGTTGAGGGGTATCGAGTACCAGAGAGCAATATTACCGTTTCAAAGAGAGAAATTGATAGAGAAATCAAAGAAATCGGAACACCAGAATTTTACGTGGGAAACCCTCGAAGGGGAGAAAACCCACGGCCGCGCCAAATCCACTATTATTGATAAGTTAGGTTACAGCGATAAAAAGAAAATAATAAGGAGATAGAATGTATACTGAAAACAAAAACAAGCCAACAATAAAAGGCCTAAATCTGGGCCGTACATACAGATCACAAATTTGGCTAATCTGGACTGTCAGATACAAGGATTCATATGCAATTGACTTCTCGAAAATAATTTTCGCCGGGCTAGATAGACTTCGTAACCTCAGACAACGCTCGCAGGGGGCTGCCACCCCCCGCATAATCCTAGAATCAGGCCCACATACATAACAGATATATCCCGCATTAACTCTCTAATTTTATACAAATCTGACTAAATAAGATTCATATTATTTTGCATCACTATTTTTGAGATGTGGATAACATATCTCATGTGCATGTGTTTCTTATTATATTAGTTTCTTATGATATTATTGTTCATGAAACAATTGTATTGTGAAAATTTTATCATCCAATTTTTAACTAACTAAAATTTTCTTAACTAAATTTACATCCTCTAAACCTGAATGTGAATAAGGTATTTGTTCAAAAAAAAATATTTTAAGATAAGTGAGGCTATATTATCAATATAATGTGCCGTTAGACACAAATATTCTAAATTCACACTTAAAGTCCAGATATCACTCGTGCAAGATATGTGTAAATTCAATGCATCCAATTTTTTCAATGATATCTCCATTATTGTTTGAATACTCCCGCGCAAGTTATTTCTAAAGCTATGACGTGTAATAACTTTATAATCAGATCTAAGAGCATCTACATCCCAGCAACTCAAATGAGTTTCTAAATAACTGTTAACCACTTTTTAAAAATTAAGGTCTCTAAAGTTTCTAACTCTCACATTCCTGAAATTAATTTTAGAGTTTCTATTATGCCACATCAACAACAAATTAAAAAGGAGAATTAATTTGAGCCAATCATTTGGCCAACATGGAGTTTATAAACAGTTTCTTAATAAGAAATTTTACTGCATAGTTTCTAAATAAGAAACTCTCCCACATCTCTAAAACTGAATTAGAAACTGCTACATCAGATTAGAAACTCTAATAATACCAGTGATGTAGATGCTCTAATTGATTTTATAGGCCGTTTTCAAAAACAAATATTTTTCTTTTAAACTAGAATAAATAAGGGGTTATTTCAGCTTTTGATTGGACAAAACAAGATTTTTTTTTTTTTTTTTGCATTTTTAGACCAACAGCATAATGTTCTTAGTTTTAAAAGCAAAAAATATGTAATATGAGAATACATCAAATTCCATGCACAAAGAAAAAAGGTTCTTGAAACATTTCAATTATTGGCAAGGACTTGTAATGTGTTTTTTCATAGAAGGGGAGTCACATAACTATTGCAATCTAAAGGCATCAGACATGTATTATAGTGCTCGATATGATACTGGCTTTTGTTCTAGTTCAAATTGGTTCATAATTTTCAGATTTTTTGTACACATCAATATCCGTGTCTATACTATGTAGATAGATCATCACAATAAATGTTGCAAAATGTTGTCATTCTTTTTTTTTCTTTCAATTTTTTCTTTGTGCGCATCCTGCTTGAAGCACCAAGCCCACCAACAACCAAAAGGCCCATGGACTTTTCATTTCAGCCCAGTTATATCCAATAGAAAAACTGCCAAGTTTTTTTTTGCCTAGTTTCATTATTTCACGCTCCTTCTTTTTAGTAAAACAGCCGTAGGGGTGAAAACGGTATGGATAGTATCCGATTCGCATTTGATCCGTAGTCAAAAAATTAGATGTGGATATCCGATATCCGAATATCTGTGTGAATATGAATACTAATATAGTTTTACGTTTTAATTATTCATATCTGAATAGTAGATATATATCATATATTTTAATATATATTATGAAAAAATATTGTTATTTATTCACCATTAAAATTAAACAAAATTATGAACTTTGATATCTTTTAATATTATTTTAATAAATATCTGATCCGATCCGTATCCATATCTGTATCCGACTGATATCCGATCTGTATTTGTATCCGGAAAATTAAAAAGTAATATGGATATGATTTTACCACTATCCAGATTCGCTCCATTTTTACCCCTAAACAGCCGTCTCACAATTTAATATTAACAAAAATATTTTATTTGAGTTTCAAACCTTCTTCCTTTCATATTATTATAGCAACTAGATTAAGGACGGATTCTCCATGTTTTGATTTAATATTATATGTAGAGAGATAGGTTACGGTGCATTGTAATGTATAAGTTTTCTTGTACATTAGATTATAAATCATTGAATTCAAAATTAAAAAAAAATTCAATCTGAAGCACATAATATGTTCTTCATATTAAAATGTATTTGGATACCAAATTTTACATTTATTCGGAACTTTATTACAATTTTTTAATGGATACAAAATCGTTGTTTTCAAAAAAACTATGGACCATAAAAAATAGCGATTTAAAAAAAAAAAAAAAAGAATCTAAAAATATAAAATTTGGTCTCCAAGCACATTTTAATATAGTAATAATGTTGAACAATTTGAATGGACTGTTTGAACTTTAAATCTAATAATTTACAGTCCAATACACAAAAAAAACTGATAAGTTACAATGCACAATAACACAACTATACACGGAATGAAAAAGTGGTGCAAAACACCTATTATCATTTTAACAGAAACACTATTTTCATTACAACTATTACACTTACAAACCCTGTAGCAGTAGCAGCAAGATGCTATGTACCCACTTGATGTAGACACTTCAGTTCAGTGTCCTATTTTTCCTATTCTTAATTTGCAATTCATGTTCTTAATTATTAATATTATATCTGAATTTTTATCATGCACCACACTCACTGTCCTTATCAATTGCTCCAATCTCTAACTTCTCCATGCAAAAATTACCAATTACTCCAATCCAACTTATTATTAATATTAGCAAAAAAAAAACCAACTAATTATAAAAGAGGAGGGTTCAAATGCACTATAATTTTGTGCTCAAATACGCTCCACATTCTTTATCTCTGTTTTCAAAGTCCGAACAGTCGATCCAAACCGCTCAACATGATCTTCATAATAAAATATTCTTGGAGACCAAATTTTATATTTTTTAGAATTTTTTTTTTTTAGATAGATACAAAATTATTGTTTTAAAGAGATTTTGGACCATCCGAAAAAGTGATATTGTACCTATGTAAAAAAATCTAAAAAATATAAAATTTGGAGCACAAAATGATGATACATTTGAACCCTCCTCATTATAAAAATCGAATATATAATTCATTGTTGTATTTTTAGAAAAATTATTTAAAAAAAAAACAGCTAACAAATAAACTTATTAGAGCCCCCTTTTTTTTAAACTAAAACTAAGGTACGTAGATGAAGTAACACACACATGGTGACATGACACATGCATCTTTAATTACAAGCACATGATGAAGTGTCATTGTAGCCCAAATGGAGACACACGTAGCTCTCTCGGCAATTAAGCGTAAACACATGTTCCCTACCAAACAAAGAACCGTGCACATAACTTGAACCCATTTCCCATATTACTTCCTGTTTAGTCATAACGTGCACTGTACAAACCCATTTCTTGCAAGTTTGTGTTTTCTTTTAATCTTTATTGTAAGTTATTATACTTTATTATTTATCATATTGTATATGTTTCTCATTTTTATTATATATTTTTATCAAGCTTAATTTAGGAGGATGTTAAAAATAATAGACTATGTTTGGTAGACTATATTAAAGAGAAAAAATTTAGTATTTAGTATAAGATATTTTAAAAAGTATTATTTATAATTTTTTTTTTGTAAAGTTATGTTGTTATAAATATATCTTATTTATACTTTATATAATGAGTGAGGCTACGGTACTATGCATAGCACGGATTGGTCCGTGCTACGGCTCAATATCACTTGCAAACCAAATTTTATTATTTTTCAAATTTTTTTACTATTTTTTTAGATAAGTAGAAAATCACTTGATCTGAAAATTCTGAATCATCCAAAAACAGTGATTTTCTACCTATCTAAAAAAATAGTAAAAAAATTTGAAAAATATAAAATTTGGTTTGCATGTACATATTCATTTTATAATTATTGACCGTTAGAATTTTGAAAACTCAAATATTGAGCCGTAGCACGGACCAATCCGTGCTATGCATAGTACCGTAACCTCACTCTTATATAATTATGAAATCAAAAAATATAATTAAACTTTCTCATAAAATTTTGTTTTCTGACATTTCTTTCTAGAAACCTAACATATTATTTTTAAGAAAAGAAAAAAAAGGTAGAAAAAGAGAGATGGCATGTAGCATGTAACATGTACCATGTTGATGTTGACCCGAGTCATGCGGAGACAGTCTCTCCTTGGATTGTGGCAGGATTATAAAATCTTAAAAGCCACCGAAAAGAACATTTAATTTGTCATATCTGCCACTAAAAAGTTGCAACCATACCCTCCAATTATGAGATTATTTTTCCAAGTACAAATTATCACGAAAGTTCTTTTCTGATATAGATTTCTTTCTTCTTCTTTTCTTTCCTTTCCTTGATAAAGGTTCACTTTATATACTAAGTTATTACCCCGAAATTTTTATTTTTATTATTTATAAAAAAAAAAGACAAACAAAAAACCACAAAAATCTGAAAAATTCATTTTTAACATGGACTCAACTTGAAGTTGCGTCCATTATATTTTTGGATGCAACTTGAATTTGCATTCAAAACATTTTTTTTCTACTACAATCTCCTTCAAAATGAAATTTTGTGGGCCCCATTTTTTACTAGCCAATCAATTTTTTTTTTAGATTTCGTGGTATTTTTTTATGAACGGTAAAATAAAATTTTTGGGTTATTATCAATTTGCAAGACAATATTTTTTGGATGTCAAAAATATTTTGCATCAGATGAATAACTGTTTAAAAAATTAAAAAACATAAATATATTTTTTCTTGACCAATATAAATATTACGGAAGTAAGCATTTTTACTCCTTTTTTTCCCCTTTTGCCGTTGTAGCAAAAGTTCAGGAGAATCAAGGAGAATTTAAACAATCTCCTTGTGAGAGTATTAGAAAGTATAATGTTAGATCGTTGATTTGCTTTCAAAATGAGTAGATTATAAATATTTTTTATGTGTTGCATGCGTATTAACATTAATGCGTCGTTTAATTTAAAAAAGGTTTTTTGAAGAATATACATGTCCCATCTAAGACATGTATTCGCATTTATTCCATAAAATATATAGAATAAATGTTTGTATCTAACCAAGTGTAATGTGCATCCATAAGATGCACTCCCATTAAAAAAGAAGGATTCATCAAAATCAAGGTTCTAAATAGCGTGCTATAGAGCTGCTATAGCGTTTTCGGACCATAAAAGCTATGGCGTTATTGGCACTGTAGCGGCGCTATTTGGACATAGTGCTATTTTTTCAGCTGTTCTGCTATGACGCGATAAACGCTATTTAAACCTTTGATCAAAATAATATCTTAAACCATCTCTAGAGAGAGAAGGAATATGCTTAGGGGCAGATCTAAGGCTTAGTTAAAGATTGGTAAGTCATTTTTATAATTTTAAAATTTTAATTATGTATATAAAAATTTAATTTAATTTTTTTTTTGAAATATTTTATATAGTCCAACCCCTCTCAATAAATAATAAATGTTTAGTTGTAGTTTAGTGGTTACAGTTCTATTTTATAGTTGAGATGACTTAGATTTAAATTCCACTCACCACATATTAATTGTGCATTTTAATTTTAGCTTTTTTTTATTAAAATTTTCTAGTTCCGTCTATAAATATATTGGACAACAAATTAAAATTGCAAATGTACTTGATTAATTATAAGAATACATTTCTATTGTCGTTATCTATTACAAATTTACAATAGCGTATCTTTTATAGATATATTGATATACGCCGTGAATTGAGTTTCCTAATATATCAAAAACAAAATATATGACATGTGATGTGACCCGGTAAATTCGGAAGTGTCAGATTTTATCCATTTAAGGGCTTGTTCGGTCCAAGGGAATGGGCACAGGAATGGACAAATTTGAACTGATTTTTTACTGTTCACGTGGGAAAAAAAAAATTCACTCTGAGTGAATTTTTGTTTCCCACGTGAACAGTAAAAATCCGAACTAGCCCTAAGAGATGATTTAATTAGCGGTCTTTTGCTAATTTGAACAACTCAAAATGCAACTTGGTCAGACTCGAGTTAAGATAATTAGGTCATTTCAGATCGATTGTTTAAACTTTGAAATTGTAAAAAACACTTGGTTGGATCTTGATCTCTATCCAACTACTTGGAACTTAGCCACTTGGCTCGGTTGGGTTATCATGCTTTCAAAAGTAAAGCTTTTGTTTTACTTTCTACCGATATCTTGCAATTTTAAAGTCTAACAATCGATCCGAACTGCTCAACATGATCTCCGTATTAAAATGTGCTTAAAAACGACTGCTGGGCAGAAACCCCTCTCTGTTGGCAAAAACAATAATTTATTTCATTAACGCATTCTTAATTATTTTTTTAGAAATTAAAATATTAATTTTCCAGGAAAGATATTGGTTATTTTTTCCCTTAAAAAATATATAGAACCAAGGACGCACCAATGTTGCGGTCTCAGAAACTTTCGAGCAAATATGTGGTCAAGATATATATATATAGTTCAATATCTGAAAAAACACTAATAATTTCATTTTCCGAAAAATATGAGAAAGAAAGAAAGAATTGATGAAAACTAAGTTAGGTTGAGTAGCACAAGCACTGTAGAATGATAAATATTTGCAGGAAGCCATGCCCATGCATGCTTATCTCCAAGATGAGGAGCAAGTGGAAATGAAGAGGTTCATTTTTTCCAGTAGAAAGTTAGGAATACCGAACCTCCTTAATTTGTGGGACCAATAAACGACCTAGTGGCTAGTGCGGTTGTACAACTGGTGTCTCAAGTTTGGTTACAAATGGAGAGATGGAATAAGAAGCATATAGATACAGTGACAGTGAGGTTGGTTGCACACCTGCTCTACAAACAGTATTGAGTCTGAATTTAGCAAAATGGTTGTGTACAGTACAGTCATGCTGCTAGTTCTTATATGCTGACGTGCAAGCAAAATTCAATTTAGCAGAGTCGTTGCAGAACTGACATGTCGGACCCATCAATCATCTAAGAGACTAAGAGAGTAGAGACTTGAGACCAGCGGCGTGACTCGTTACATGGTTTTCTTTGACATTCTCTTGTGAATGCCAGTTACTTTGTCTCTGGTAGCGGTAGGAACCATAGTGACAAAGTTCGCGTATAATACCCGAATAATTTGTTTTTTTTGTGATGCCGAACCGAACGCCGAATTATTCGGTTGACCAAACTTTGACCGAATTATATCCGAATAATTCGCGAATTTTACATACTTTTCTCGAATTTTACGAATTATTCGCGAATTTTTCCCAAATTTTTTTTTTTTTTTTTGCTTCCTTGTAAGACTGAGATTTATAATCCGTATTATTCCGAATCATTCCCGAATTATTCCCAAATCACAAATTTTTGACCTCGCCGAACCTTTCCCGAACAATTAAGTTGTCACTATGGACTAGGAACTAGGAAGCGGCAAGCTACACGCATAGTTATAGAGGTTGACGCTGCAGAAGAACCAATATCCATAGCGAATGGATGGGATGGAATATGGATCAATAGATTAAAATAAGTGGATTTGGCTTTAACTGAAGCATTATAAGCCCACAATTTATTTGTTCACCAACTTAATTACCTCTACTATTACTCTATACATGACACTGACAAATGAAAAAAAATTCAAATTACAAAAACTATCCTAATTTAAGACAAAGACCACTTCTAAGAGCATCTACATCCCTGGTACTATGAGAGTTTCTAATCTGATGTGGCAGTTTTGAATCCAGTTTCAGAGATGTGAGAGAGTTTCTTATTTAGAAACTATGCATTAAAGTTTCTTATTAAGAAACTGTTTATAAACTCCATGCTGGTCAAATAATTAGCTCAAATTATTTCTCCTTATTAATTTATTGCTGACGTAGCTTAATAGAAATTCTAAAATTAATTTCAGAAATGTGAGAGTTAGAAATTTTAGAGACCTAAATTTCTAAAAAGTGGTTAATAGTTATTTAGAAACTCATTTGAGTTGCTGGGATGTAGATGCTATAACAGTAATTTCCACTAATGATCGCACAACTTTATCATCAACAATATGTAATTTTATCCTCACAACCAATCAAGTTGTTCATTTTTTTTTTGTTGCGTAGCACATGTATTCAAGTTGTATTAAGTATGTTTGGTTGGATTTAGAATAGACTATTTTTTAATAGCCTATTCGGTGTTTGGTTGGGTTAGAATAACTAGAATAGTGAATCAAACTTTTTGTCTTACTAGAATAGATTATTCCTAAGGATTTTGAGATTTGGCTATTCTAATAAGACAAATAATAGCTATTATTGATTTGGCTATTCTAACTATTCTTGTTTTACAACCAAATGTATCATTATTTTACATGACCATAGTGACAAACAAATAGTTCGGATTCGGTTTGGCGGAGTCAAAAATTAGTGATTCGCATTTTATTCACGTTTTATTCGTGAATAAAACGTATTATATGTTTTTTTGCGTTTTATTCGGAGTTCAGTTCGGAAACGTAAAAAAAAACTAATAAAACACGAATTATTCGTGAATTATACCTGTATATTGTTACTATGTACATGCCTACGGGTAGAAAAGTGAAGTATCTTTTGTTATTATTATTTTTTATTGTGATTTACAGAGGCATAGTTCAAATTTTCTGTTAGAAATTTTTGAAGCACCTGTTATATAAATTATCTGCTACACACATAGTTATACAGGTTGATGCCGCAGAAGAACCATACTAAGATGGCACATATCCATCCTTCCATATTGTGTAATTGTCATGTCATGTCATTCATAGATTAAAAAAATTAGAGAGATTCAGTTGGGATTTTTTGCCTTTAACTGAAACATTATAAGCTAAGAATTTGTTCACCAACTTAATTACCTCTCTATCTTATCTATAGTTCTATACTATAAGTGCTTCTCTGCTTCTCTTTTTCGGATTATTTAATTTAATTCTATTCATTAATTAATGATGTTAAAAAAATGATCCTTTTAATTAGTCAGAAAAAAATGAAGATATTTAAAGTACAAAATATATATATCCTAATTGAAGAAAAGTTCAAAAGTCTGACGATGGCACAACTTTATGCTCAACTGTCAACAATATGCTTTTTTATTCTATTTTCAGGGAAAATAAAGTTATACTATTTTACAGGTAGAAAGGTGAACTATTTTTGTTACTTTTTTGGATTTAATTTCTTTTTTTCTTTTTTTACTTTTTAGGATTTACATAGGCATAGTCCAAAATCAGGGTCGAACAAAAATATACTGAGGTTTAACGTCTGCATTCATAATTCTTTTTTTTTTTTTACGGTATTATAAAAGTAGGGGTGAAAACGGTATGCATAATATCTGATCCGTATTTGAAAAATTAGATGTGGATATCCGATATCCAAATATCCATGTGGTTATGATTTTACGTTTCAATTATCTATATCCGAATAGTAGATATATATATATATATATATATATATATATATATATATATATAGAATTTTGCTATTGTGCTTCATGAAGTAAAACCAATTTTTTACTTCACGCTCATACACCCATTTCCAAAATCCAAATCGTCGATCCGACCGTTCAAGTTGTTCTCCATATTGAAATGTGCTTGGAGACCAAATTTTACATTTTTTGGAATTTTTTTACTATTTGTTAAGCCACTTTGAAAATCGCTGATCCATTGGTCCAGAATTTTTTACTGTTTTTTACTATTCACAATGGATCAGCGATTTTCAAAGTGGCTTAATAAATAGTAAAAAAATTCAAAAAAATGTAAAATTTGGTCTCCAAGCACATTTCAATATGGAGAACAACTTGAACAGTTCGGATCGACGATTTGGATTTTGGAAATAGGAGTATGAGCGTGAAGTAAAACTCCGTTTTACTTCGCGAAGTACAATAGCCCTACTCTATATATATATATATATATATCATATATTTTAATATATATTATGAAAAAATATTGTTATTCGAAATTAAAATTAGATAAATATTATGAACTTTGGTATTTTTTAATATTAAAAATCATTTCAATTATCTATATCCGAATAATAGATATATGTATCATATATTTTAATATATATTATAAAAATATATTGTTATTCGCCATTAAAATTAGATAAATATTATGAACTTTGGTATTTTTAATATTATTTTAATAAATATCCGATCCGATCCGTATTCGTATTTGTATTTGGCTGATATTTGATCCGTATTCGTATCCGAAAAATTAAAAAGGATATGGATATGGTTTCACCACTATTCGCTCCGTTTTCACCCCTATATAAAAGGTGCCGAAATTTTTATTAATATCCAAAAAAATATTAAATTTCAAAATCTACACCCTGTTTGACAAGATTTCAAAAACTGTCCAAACCACAGATTTATTTCTCGATTTTAGGCCAACTTACAGCAAATTTTATTTCCTGATTTTGGAATTCGAGAATCGGGAAATAAATTTCCGATTTTGGTTTTGGAATTTCAAAACCGGAAAATAAATTTCCGGTTTTAAGTTTTTTTTAATTAAACAGGAAATGTTATATTTTTTTTATTTTTTATTGAAATATTAGAAATATATTATATATTTCTTTGAAAATAGATGGAATATTATATAATTTAATTTATTAGAAAGACTGCGACAAATAATTCGGATCAATATTTTTCAAGCCGGATTTTTTGCGGCTGTAAGAAAAATTAAAATATTTCTTTGTGTGTTATTGAAAAAAAAATATATTTTGAATCTGAGTTATTGATCCTGGTTCAAAAGTCACTTATAGGTAAATACAGAAAATATTATGATCTTTCTATTTTTGAAAAAATAAAAAATCTCTGACAAAGAATGTAAAACCTATGAATAAGTCGGATAATATACGGGTATCCGTAACTTTCAATAACTCATTTAGTTGGTCAACTTTTTTTTGGAAAAGCTTTGAAAAAAAGGAATAATACCGAATATAATACAAAAATTATTCGAATTTTTTTCTTACTATATATCGGATGAGGAAAAGGAAACAAAAAAAAAAAGTCTTTTATGAGATGATCAATAGTTGAATGTGCCATATCACAACTACCAATTTTGACGGTGCTCCATTTCCTATGCCCAATTCAAGTTTTTAGGCCTTCTTAAAGTTGGTTTTGTTGGAATTAAAAGGCATTTGCTTTGGTGGACATAAGGACCTATTTGTAAAATGAGTCTTATTTTCATTTTCAAAGTTCAAACAGTCGATCTGACCGTTCAACATTATCTCCATATTAAAATGTACTTGCAGGTCAAATTTTACATTTTTTTGAATTTTTTTACTATTTATTAAGTATTTTACAAAAACTAATCAAATTCAGACCATTGAATTTGTAAAATACTTAATAAATAGTAAAAAAATTCAAAAAAATGTAAAATTTGACCTCCAAGTACATTTTAATATGGAGATAATGTTGAACGGTCGGATCGACGGTTTGAACTTTGAAAATGAAAATAGTACTCATTTTACAAATAGGTCCTTATGTCCACCGAAGCATCCCTCGAATTAAAATGTGTAATTGTTAATTCGAAAACTTAAAAGGGTAAGGATGATTTAAATTGATTTTTGTGTTGGATGGAGTGAGTGGATGTGGGCGTGTAGTCATAATATTCGACACTGACGAGGACTAAAGTGTAAATAAGCAGTGATCCTTGGAAAATGATCCAAAACAAAGAGACTGTGTCTGTACTTGATTTCATTAAAATGTCAATTTTGTTGCCGAAATTTTTATTAATAAAAAAAAATATATATCGATATTGAAAAAACATTTAGTAAAAATTTGAGATATAGTTAAAACGTGATAGTTCATAACGTTCAGGGTACTGTAGTTGGACGTTATGGATCATCACGGTCAGATAATCTGATTGCTAATGATATCTAATTAACAAAAAATACTGCAGCTGGACGTTATGGTCCATAACGTCCGGCTACATTTTTTTTTTTGCTGCTTCGTTTGTGAATTTTTTTGAAAAATAAAAAAATATTGTAGCTGGACGTTATGGACCATAACATCCAGCTACAATATTTTTTCGGTTAATTGGCGGTAACTTGATTTCGTTAAGCTGGCCATGATGGTCCATAATGTCCAGATAATGTTATGGACTTTCACGTTTTAGCTATATCGCGAATTTTCGTCAAATATTTCTTTAACGTTGATATTTATTTTATTTTATTTTCTATTAATAAAATTTTTGGTATTTTGTTGATTAGGAGAATAAATGCTCAACTGTTAATTACTGAATCCATATCACATCTTTTGTGCATCTCCCAAAAAATTACAATTCCTTTCAGGCCTCAACTGTACCAACTATCCATCCTATGTGGGTCCCACGATTTAATACACTTACCAGAAAATACTTGACCCAATTCCAAAATCTCTCTCTTTAATTATTTTTTATTTTTTGAAAATTCTTCATAGTGGCTGCCAAGTTCTCTCTTTAATTAGAGAACCTCCTTTCCCTCTCTCTCTCTTGAATTCATCCATGCTCCCAGCCTCTCTCTCTCTCTCTCTCTCCGTTTCTCTTCTTTTGAGAATAACAGAGGCAGCCTAAACATATCTCTGGATGGTTTCGTACTAACAAAAAGCTGTTTTTCTCTCTTATCACTTGTCACTGTTTCTCCTCTCTCTCTTTCTTTCTCTCCCCAACCCATATTCTTTTTTTTCTTCTTCTTCTCTGTAATAGGACTCATAGGAGGTATATGCTTCAATGGTTTTTGTCTCCCAGTAATAAAGTTCTAAACTTTCTCAAGAAGAAAACATAGGTGCGACTGAAAAGAGAACAAACCCAAGGTACAAAGAATGGCTTCCCAAAGAGGTAAACTTTTTTTTTTTTTTTTTTTCCTTTTCATTTTGCCATTTTATAGTGTTACAGTTTTCTGAGATTTCTATGAAAAAAAATATTTTATTCTATGAATAAAATTTCTATGTTTTCTCCAGAGATACTAGAGGATAAAACCGTGGATTTCTCCAGCACTGAAAAAGGTACTTTTGGGTTTTTATTGATGCAATGGATTAAATTTTTTTAGTGTATTTTTGTGTCATTTTCTCATATTTTTGCATTTTCTGGAAGCGTTTCTGAGTGATGTTTAGAGTATTTAATCGAAAATCTCCACTTGTAGAGAACCAAAAGTGTTAAAAAAAATCTAGGAAAATGCGTCGCAGTATGTTTTGTAATTAAAGTTTCAACCTGAAATTGAATGAAAAATGTTAAGAGGATATCTGGTACATTCCTTCAATCATTAAAATCTCAGATATACCCTTCACAAGTCATACGCTTCTTAAATGTATTACTTATTTGATTTTCTAGCCAAGAGTGTCAAAGGTATAAAACTAAATAATTAAAATTTTAATACAACTCTTTATCTTCAAGCTTTAGAGAGATTTCTGGGTATTAGTAGGTAGTTTACCAGTCAATTTTTGAGGAGTATGGTTGCAATTTTTTTATTAATAATTTATTATTTTTCACATAGCTCTAGGCTAGTCATGGAAATACTCTATTAGAGATGGAGCACATAAGAAAATATAATAATAATAATACTATGTTTCCAAGAATTTGTTCTTCAATTTTATATTATGAGACAATTTGATGTGTCCCATAAAGAATCACAAAGTAGTGCTATGTGGTCCATATTCTCCAAATGTAATGGAAAAATCACTCATGATATTACAAGGCACTAAAAACTATTATTTTATAGCTTTCAAATTATATGCATAGTTTTTTAGGGGAACATATATATTTCTTTTTTGATAGGGCCGCGTGATATATTTTCTTATTCATATTGGAACAAATGCGTTCTGCCCTTGTGGAACGCTGCATATTTCTAATTTTTTTTATTAAATCAGATGGTGTCTATGTCAGTATTCGCATATTTCATATGGTCTTATGGATATTTCTGATTTTTATAAGGGTTTCATGATTTTTGATGATTTGTGAGGAACAAATGCAATTATACCGAGGAAAACTAAATATTTTTTTTTACTTTTATACTCAGGAAAAGGGGAGAAAGAAAATGTTGAACCGGATCATGACGAAGGTAACGCATCAAGTATTGGCACGGATCTCAATGCCGGCATTGAGAAGTTAACAGGATCAGAAAGTCCGAGTAAGTACTACAAGCAACCAAATGAATTAAAAGATTGAAGTTAATTATTATAGTTTTTTTGAGGAAAATGTTCTCTTTCTTTTAAATTCTGTTTTACTTTTCCACCTTTCTTTAAGAGACAAGGTGTGATTCAACTTCATATGAAAGATAAAAACTAGCAGAAAACGGTATTTTTCCCTTCATATTTGGAAAATATTTGTATGTTTTTCCTTCGTGTGATATCCGGCCAAAACTTGATCTTTTAACCTCAAAAGTAAACGTGAGAGGAGGCCTCATGCAACTATACTCCAAATAATAAACAAAAAATTATATTATGGATGTGATGCCGTTTATGGTCATGTCACTCGCGCCATCTTGGATGAACTCTTTAACACCTGTTTTTTCTCCCAATTTTTGAATTCAGGTAGAGAAGAGAAACAAGAAGATTCTGGTTCCGTTGAAGCCTCTCCAAAGGGGCCACTTGTGATAACCATAATGAGTAGCATGAGTTCTGATGCAGTCTCATCAATAGATCAAGCGATTCATTCACATGACTCAGGTTTGACAATTTCTTATTAAGAATATATTTTAACTGGCACCTAATTGGTGCTTTGCACAGTACTTGATCTTTCTTATTTTATTGTTTAAATTTTGATGTTTGATTTCTTTAGCACTTCTTCCAATTTTTAATTCAGGGAGAGAAGCCAAACAAGAAGATTCTGGTTCCATTGAAGCCTCTCCGAAAGGGCCACTTGAGATAACCATGATAAGTAGCACACATTCTGATGCAGACACTGATCTTGATGCAGTATCATCCATAGATCAAGCTATTAATTCACATAACTTAGGTTTGACAATTCTTTATTAAGAATATATTCAAATGGCACCTATTGGTGCTTTGCACAATACATGATCTTTTTTTTTTATATTAGTTTAAATTTTGATATTTTATTTGTGCCTACTAGGATTTTTTGTATTGCATTGTGTGATGTTAAGGCTTGCATCTTTTTAATTGAATTTGTGCATAGAGAGACAAGGGCAGCTTAATTTGTTAAAAACCAAAGCTTTCATTATTGCCCTTTATATAACGTACTTTCGCTTCAACTTTTTCTCAAAGTGCTCTTGGAAATAATTAAACAAATATTATCTTAGTTTTGTCTGTATGTCTAAATACTATTTTATAGTACACTCTTACCCTCCTTGTTGATTAATGATTTCTTTATAGTAAAATAAAATATATAGTCATTATTATTGTACGCTTTATTTACCTAGTGAAAGAAGAAGACCAAAGTTCTGAGACAGACCCAGATGAAAGCTCGTACCAATCTTCACCACAAGCAGTTCTTGAAACAACTGGTTCAAGCATCAGCACAGATTCTGATGCAAGTGGAATTGAATGGCAGAGTCTGAACCATACTGGTATTTTATTTTTTTCTTGTTGTTGGTATTTCCAATTTCTTATTTTTTTCACATCAAGTTATCCTATCTATTTTGAAAAATAAAAATAAAAATACACCAACAGTGCATACTACAGACTATTTCCTTCAATTATTACAACATTTCTATATATTCGTACTGTAAACAGAGAATGAAGCAACTCCCAAACCCGATGCCAATGCCACTCTTGACGCATCAATTAGCACAGCAGATTCTGACACAGCAAATGCCGAGCAACTCCTCATCTCAAGATCTAGGCCAGCCCGAGATGCCTCTGGCCAATGGAGAAATTTGATAAGTGGCCTGATGCTGAGGAAGAAGAAACCAAAGTCAAAGTCAATGGTGCGTGCCGAGACGTTCCCCCCGACAACCCCAAAAAACCTGAAGTGGTGCTTGGAGCGTATGAAAAATGCGAGGGTGGAGAAGATGGCGGCAATAATGCCTGAGGAAAAGTTCAGGCCCTCTTGGAGGAGTTTTGATTATCAAGAGCTTGTTGATGCCACCGATGGGTTTAATGAAGGTACACTTTTTACTATTTATTTAACTCATTCAATTTTTATTTGCTCCATATGCAATTAAGAATTCTTAATACTGTTGAGGGGATTAAGAAATCTTCTCATCTCTGTATTTAAAATATTGAAATTTTTAGCATTGTAGTGAATGAGAGAAATGATAAACATTTTTTTTTCCAAAACATGAAATAAATCATTATAATTTTATACTCGGAATGTGTACTAATTGTTGTTCCTAATATATTCACTTCAAAATGTAGCTGCTTTGACTTTGTACGCAATTGGATACTGTTTCCAGTGTCCGAATTGTGATAGTTTCAACATGAAATTTGTCTGATGAGATTTCCAATTTAAAGAAAATCTGGACTAAAGATTTTAGTTCCATGAATTTTTGAACTTCTTTGTGGCTTTTATGAAAAATCAACAAGTAATACGGGATTCATATCTCAAATGCTGTATATTGTAAAATGCCTCCTGCCAACCCCCATCATGCACACACACAAATTACACAAACATAGAAGACATTCTATAATTTTTAGAAATTAAGGCAGATTCAAATAAGATTTATCTGGATGTACAAAGCTGGCAAAAGAGAGAGGCATCCCCTGGAACTATACCAACTACTCCTTTGGTCAAAACCACTCCGTTTTGGTTATCAGTATGGATACCTTTTCTATTTAACTTTTTGGAAAAAAGTATTTTCTTTTGATAAAGCTGCTAACTTGTAAATACCAAAATGACAAACTCATACCGGAAGTTGTTAAATTTCTAAAGAATCCCGAACTTATAATAATTCCTGTTTGAAACTTGAACAGAAAATTTGCTGGGTAAAGGAGGCCATGCAGAGGTATACAAAGGCCGGCTTCCAGACGGACAACTGGTGGCAGTAAAAAGGTTGACCAATGGAAAAAACGAGGAAACTAGGATGGGTGATTTCTTATCGGAGCTGGGAATCATAGCACATGTCAACCACCCAAATGCTGCACAATTATTGGGTTTTAGTGCTGAAGGAGGACTTCTCATGGTTTTGAAATTCTCTCCTCATGGAAGCCTTGCCTCTCTTCTCCATGGTAATTAATTTTCTTCCATTTGGTCAAAACTACACCGTTATTATCTTTTAATTATCAAATATGACTTTCTGTGATTTGTTTTTGCTGGTGATAACAAATGTTTTTTTTTTTCAGGTTCTAAGGAGGGCCTCGATTGGAACATTCGGTATAACATTGCTGTAGGCATAGCTGAAGGTCTCCTTTATCTACATGAAGGGTGCCACCGTCGCATTATTCACAGAGATATAAAGGCTTCAAATATACTCTTAACCGGTGATTACCAACCACAGGTAACAGGAATTTCGTTTCCTGATTGATATTTCTTGGTTCATTGTCCTTAATTTTGTTGTTCCCTTGTTAATTCAGGCTTTATTTGATTGAATCTTATTCCAAATGATATTTTGAGAAAAAGTGACTTAACCTCAACATTACTAGTAGCGAGACCATATTGGTATTTTTCAAATGTATTCTCTTTGTGTGAATTTCAGATCGTATTAACACATATCTGTATGTGTAGATATCTGATTTTGGACTCGCAAAATGGCTTCCAGACGAATGGCCTCACCATATTGTTTTCCCCATTGAAGGCACCTTTGGGTACATATGAATTCAAATCTAATCAATTATTATTATTTTTGTTAGTAATGATTTTTCTATCATGAAATCCCTTACAGTATGTGATAATTCAGGTACTTGGCACCTGAGTATTTCATGCATGGGGTGATCAATGAGAAAACTGATGTATTTGCTTATGGCGTCATTTTGCTTGAGCTCATTACTGGTCGAAGAGCGGTTGATTCGTCTCGTCAAAGTCTAGTCATATGGGTACATTCCTATTTTAATACGTCATTCCGAGGCTTTTGCTTCCTCTTATGTGCTTTATACATTCCTATTTTAGTGCTCGCCAGCCTGAAAAGAAATTTGAGGTTTAATCCATCTCTCTCCCATCTTCTAATAATGTAGGCAAAACCTTTGCTTGATCAGAACAAGGTGAAAGATCTGGTAGATCCGTCTCTAGAAAATGCGTATGATATGAAAGAGATGGTTCGCTTACTCATGGTGGCTTCCATGTGCATTCATCACACCTCCACTGCTCGCCCTAGGATGAACTCAGTAAGTCTTTAAAGAATAATCGAAAGAACTATATCTATATCTTAATTAGCAGAGTTGCAGATAGAGTAATTCATCTTTGTACCCTCCCTGATTCAAATCTTATAGTGCCAATCGGCCAGCATTGCTTATTTGAGTGGCATGCCTGATGAACTTTTTAAAATTAAATTTAACTTGAAAGATTGAAATTGACAGGTAGTGAGACTTTTAAAGGGGGAGGAAGAATCAGTGGAGTTCACGAGAGAAAAATGGAAGCCTAAAGTGACGAGGCCGCCAATTGTTGATGCTTGTGATGCTGATGATTACACATCATCACGATACCTCAATGATCTCAATCGGTACAAGCAACTTGCTTTGGAGTAGCATTGCCAAATCTCCTCAAAATTTAGCTAACACTCAATCAATGATGTTGGTATTCTTGTTAGTTGGTTTTGTGGCTGAAAATAGAAATTGTCAAGTCATTTGGGGGCCAAGTTGAGTAGGTAGATGAGATGAGATGAGCTTGTAGCTTGTATTTGTATATGAATGAGATTTCTCGTGTTTGCGCGTGCGCTGTTGGGTTGGGTGTCTTAGAAGGCATCTTAAATTTTGTAAATATTCTTAAGAGATAGAGGTTTTATCTGATGCGAATTGCTTTGGGATGACAGTTTTGTTTAGAAAACCCTTCTTACTCTTCTCAATGCTTATATCGTTTACTTTAGCATTTTTTTGTGTTGAAAATTTAAAAGAAGCATATGAGCCAGACTATATGTATGTAATAAAACCAGGGACACTACTTGTAGTTTTGAATAAGTATAGATTTATATCATCACACATAATTTAGGACTTATACGAGTAGAACTAGGGTGTTCCTAAGCTCACCAAGTCTCTTGTGAACTCAACTCTAAAACCTATCGAATTGATTTCAAACGACATTTTCAAACTGTTAGATGTTCAATCTATATTAAAATGTGCTTGGATACCAAATTTTTCATTTTTTAGAATTCTTTTACTATTTATTAAGCTGGTTTTAAAACCGCTGTTTTATTAAAATTCTGCACCATTGGAAATCAGTGATTTTCAAACCATTTTAATAAATAGTAAAAAAATTCCAAAAAATGAAAAATTTAGTCTCCAAGTACATTTTAATATAGATTGAATATCTAACGGTTTGAAAATGTCGTTTGAAGTCAATTCGATAGGTTTTAGAGTTGAGTTCACAAGAGACTTGGTGAGCTTAGGAACACCTTAGTTCTACTCGGACTTATACAACAGCTATGATGTATGTGTGCAAATTAAGAAATTAATTTTTTTTAATAAAAGCCAAGTATTTGGCAACTACTAGCAAAGCAAGCACGAATCTCAGTGGTTTGTGCCACACAAGAGAGGAGCGTCCCCCACACCTCTCTCTGCATCAAAATCTTCTCCTTCGGCCTCCTCCTGTACCAGTAAGCCATCAAAGGTAACTGGAATGTTTGAAGCATCATTTAGAAACATTAAAGAAAGTTTCAATTTAGAACCATCATTATTAGCATTAGCCCAAAACTTTGCTAAAGATACAATTTGAGCCCATAAACTTCTCGAATTAGTTATTTCGAGCCAACCACACACCATAAAACAACCCCCCTTATCAATTCTACTAAGAGTTCATCTTTTAAAGGAATTAAAGTACCAATAAATATTATTGAAGTCTGCTAACCATGGCCAAATACACCTAACAAAAGAACAAGTTACAAAAAGATGGTCGATAGTTTCGGACTCTCCACAAAACAAACAACTAATATCACCGTGCCAGCCTTTTTTTACTAAGATTGACCCGAGTTAACACCCTTTTCCTTTTAACCAACCATAAGAATATCCTAATTTTGAACGGTATTCTTGCTTTCCAAATGCTAGTAAAATCCTCATTAGTAATTCCACCATAACCAAGCCATATATACAACAAATTAACTGAAAACCTACAATCAGAGGTCCACCTCCATTTTAATAAGTCCAACCTATCAGTATTCAGTGTAATTAAGCTTAAACTTGCTACTAATTGTTGCCATTCCCTTCTGAATTCCCCATTCAGCTGTCTCCTTAGTTCTATATTAATAGTAACCCCCCCCCCACCTCTAAAACTTTAGTCACTGTAATTTGTGTATCAACTGCTATAGAAAAGAGATTTGGGTACACACTACATAAGACACTCACCCAGCCATCTATCCAACCAAAACTTCACTGTGTTACCACTACCTAACTCCTTTTTAAATCCTACTTCCACTATAGAACTGATCTTCTGAACCCCCGCCCAAAAGAATGAACTATTCCTATAGGCTATGTTTAGATCATCTAAGAATAGTACTATTCTTAATGCTATTCTAAATTAGGTTCATCCAAACAACCTCAGTTGCTATTCGGAACAGGAAGAATAGAGCTATTTTGCTATCCTAACAAAAAGTTGGAATAACAATTGTTGCTCTCTTCAGCCGAATAAAAAAAAATTATTTATTCATTCCCTTCAAACTCTATTCCAAATATTTCATTCAAACAACTTTTTTACTATTCCGAATAGCTTTGAGTTAGCACTATTCTCTTACCATCAAGGTTAGTGCTATTCTTATTTACTATTCTCAAATAGTAGCTATTCTAGTTATTCTAGGATGTAAGAATCAATTTCCATTTACCTATTACTTGAGGATCATGAAACCTATACCACCATTTTAGTAATAAAGCAATATTAATGTTAACCAAATTAAGAAGCCCTAATCCCCCTTGGTCCCTGGGCAGAACACACAATGTCCCAAGATACAAGTGATATTTTTTTTCCGTACAGAACTACCACCGTACCATAAAGAGCTAGCCAAATATACAGTGAAAATCATTATATTTTTATTCTGAAAATAGCTAAAAAACGAATATGAAGTATCAATTTTTCCGATTTAATTACCACAAACGTGTTTTTGAGCTATTTTGGTAGGTTTTGAAGAAAGTTACAAATTTAGACAAAAAACAGAGCAAAAATGTCATATTCGACGAATATAGAATATTCGTCGAAATTGGACATCACATGAAGCATACAACACCTCTCACGAAGTGCACACAATATGCGAAATAAATAAATTATGAAGAAAATCTCATAAGTACGAAGCCCGTGCGGCATCAGCCTATGCCGCACAGAGACTGGGCTGGGCCTTCTAGAAGGCCTGCTCTACAGAAAAGCCTCGCTATTTTTAGATTTTCGTGAACCAATCAGAAGCATACCCACATTCTCCACTACTCCCATCATTATTTAGGAAGGCTATAAACACCCCTTTTAGACATAATTTTTATGTAACATTCATTTTAGCAATCCTCATAGTCAAGTAGAGTTTGTGTTAGGTTAGATAGTCTCTTAGAGAGAGGGTATAGTCGATCTTGGCCGAGTAGTGGAGAATTCATCAAGGAAGGCGGAAGACGATCCATCCGAAGGCGGAGGAGAATCCATCCATCTCTAATTGGGTTGTATTTTATGTTTTCTTTATTTACTTGCTTTGTTACTATGGCCATGAGAGGTTAAACATCTCATCTCCACGAGAGGGTTGTACTTAAATTCTTATAATGTTTTATTGATTATTAGTTCTTTTATATTTTGTTTTGCTTTCAAGATATTTTGTTGCACTTGAATTCCAACACCAACGATCGAGGCCTGATCCTGGGCCCCAATTTCATTCTTTTTTTCTTTTTAGCATTTTCGGCCGGAGCAACAGCAAATCCTTGTAGACAAGTAGAAATATATCAACCAGAACACTATTAACTAACTAAAGGTTGGTTTTCTAGTATTATAGTTAGTTTCATGCATGCTCCATATATAGTACCAGTAGTTTAACTATATATACAAAAATCGCTACAAGTTTTATACAAAGCCATTTCCAACTTGTAATTAATCACAATTTTTAGGGTAGGTAAAATACCCCCAAATAGTTGCATTAGTTACACATCATACATCATACCCATGATTAACCTTCTGTTGAATATATATTTGCCATAGCTCTCCAATTCAAGCATATCCTCTTTACTACCAAGAAATAACGGAAGCCTCTGGTGCAATTTAACAGGTTGAATAGCAAGAATGCGGTGTTTACCATCTGAAAACCCTGCGGTGTGCATCACGACCTGAATCGAATCCGAATCCGAAGTGGTTTGTACTTATGGCCGAGGCACAAGGGCATTAATGGGAATTTGGTGGAGAAGGATTTGGAAGAGGAGACGGGGGGTAATAAGGGATGCCGATAGCCATGAGTTGGTAAATGCGCAGCTCGAACAAATTGCTGAGTATATAGTTAGGTGACCCTGCTTATCTCGGCTATGGATTGTATGTATGTTACAGCTCGTTTCTTTAATCAAATCTCTAGCATATATAGCAGCTGATTAATACATACTGGCATTACATTATTATAATAAACTTAAAAAGCAATTCAGAACTAGAAAGTCTAGAAGAGTGATATCAATTCAATTTGACCTGAAGAGAGACCAAGATTTGGACCTACATAATTGAGTGCTTTCTTTAGTTGTTCTTAATTATTTCACAAACCTAAATTTAGCCAGCAGTGGACCTATATATATACAGCACTTAGCCACTGACATGTCTTTCATAGCATACGTTTATTGACGTCAAAAACAAAGAGATACTGGTATAAAAAGTAATCACACAACGGTATATAATTTGTTAAGCTAAATTACAGATGCATTAAGCAACAAATTCCTCAAAATAAAAACAAAATAAAAAAAAAATCTTTGCTGTGCGTTGTAAGAAGCGACAGGCTTGCATGATAAACACCAAATTTTTACTACATCTTTAATATGGGATAACATTAAAGTTTAAAAAAAAAAAATACAAACTAAACCCATGAAATAATACAGAACGTGTACAAATGAAGATTGGCTCAACGGCCAGCAGGATTTCTATTCCAGGATAAGTAGGAGGGATCTCCAAGCTTCCTGCAAATTTAGGGGTAACAATAACATGGGAATAGTATTAATTGACAAGTGAAGAAATTAAGAGCACTGCTATCTGATATAATGATGCACAAAAGAAACCTACCTAGGTTTGATGAGGTACAAGAGGGTGAAAAGCAAGGCAAGGACGAAGCAGAATCCACCGATAGAGAGGTAAGCAAGGCCCAAAAAGTCATTTTTGCCCCCGAGCCAGCTGGCAGTTGAAAGAACAAGCTTCTTCTTGCCACTAAAACTGTATGTATTGTAGTTGTTCTCCAAGTTGATAGTTATGGTATCATTTGCCTTTAAATCCACCTCTATTTTGCCCCACAGTTTTCTAAATGTTGGCAACGCAGCCGTACGCATCCACACTATCAAGTCCTCTTGTTCGCTCAGCTATCAGATATATACATACATACATGTTTGTTATCAAATCATATGAAATGTTGAGAGAGAGAGAGAGAGAGAGAGAGAGTTGTAAAGCAAAGCAAAGCATACATACCGGCAGATTAGGATCCAATTTGCCTCCACCAATGATGGTACCATTCTGAAAGTTATTGGGGTACACATCACTGCCGAATTTGTGGTCACGATCACTCTTCCAGGAGATGTGTTTCCTATTAACTGTTATGTTCGTTCCATCTCTGCTAAAGCTGTACGTATCATTGAAAAGACTCCATGCAATCAGTCCACATGGCACTATCGGTTTACCATTAGCATTTTTCTCAGGGTCACAGTAGTTTGTTTCGTTTGCCTTGCTTTTGTCTCTCAGCTGTTGGTCGTTTCGACTCTTCACATACCTTCTATGATTCTGATAGAAATTATCCAGCTGGTAATACACATAAATAGGTTGATTCATGTCCTTTGTAATCTACAAAAGAAAGAGAAAACAAAATGTAAGTCTACTGAAATAGGCAATAGTACTTAATCTCTTCAGGTTTAAATTTCCAAAATAAATAAATCCATTAAATTACCTTAACTGTCCTTGTGCAACTTTTGTCAGTATCTTGATTTACAATGTAAGCAATTTTGTCATCTTTGTTAGAAACATTTGCTGGTAAACATGCACTGTCGTACCGATCTACAACTTCAACAACCTGTCAATTGAAAAAGTAACCACTCAAATAACATATTGCGATCATACAGGTAAAATAAAGTATGCACAGCACCTAAAGGACTTTGAATTAAATTTACACATAATTAGAATTAAGCAGTTGTTATATTTCATCCTTTTAAGAAAAACAAAGAATGTTAATGTTAACATACATCTCTTGAAGCCAATAAAGACGCAACACCAATGGGGATGAAGATAACACCTACAATTGTAAATACTGAAATGACCTGTACAATTAGAAAAGCAAACTCTAAATTAGTTGCCTGTAAATTGTAATTATTAAATTTTAAAAGTAAAAAAGCAATAAATGAAGTGAATTTTTTTTTTTTTTTTTTATATATGTACCCATTTTGGAGTAAGAATTGGTTTACAGGCCGGGAGTTCCTGCTGTGTAAATTTTGAATCTGTAGAAGATTCAGCAAAAAAACTATGTGAAATTGATTGCACAAAAGTAAAAACAATAAAAGGCAGCTATCTAATTGGGGGAAATGGAGAGTGATAAAGAAAGAAAGCACAAAAATAGCAAGGCTTAATGATTACCAAAAATAATAAGATAGATTTATTAAGGAAAGAAAGAAAGTATGTACACTTAGGTCTTCTGGAATTCCTTCTGAGATTGGCGGCGTCAGCAGATCCCGACGCCGAAGCAGCGGCGCTGCTATTGCTATGGTTCATCGAGATTCTCCAAATCTATCTCCGATTCGATTGTTTAGTTGCAAGAGATCAAATAAAATGCTCAGATTTGGGGTATTGTGACTCTTCTTTAAAGAAAGAAAGAAAGAAAGAGAGAGAGAGAGCAAGAAGCCAAGAACTAAGAAGAGAAGAGATTGAGAGATTGATTGGGCCGACGGAAACGACCAAGGACTCCATTCATACACCTGGTCTGCCATTTAATGCTAACATTTTCTTTTTTAAATGTCTTTGGCGAGGAAACAAAACATAAATTCAAGTATTACGGTATACTGTACACCCAGTCTAGGTAGTAGCTGTGACTATATGTTTCTAGAGTCTAGACTAAGAAATGTCAACTAATGAAACGCGGATACAAAAGAGAAATTCAAGCCAACAAAAGAGAAATAGGGAGACCTGGCTGTTATGGGAATTCTCTCTCTCTCTCTCTCTGTTTTTTTTTTTTTTTTTTTAATTTCTTCAGAATTAGCACTTATAAAATTAAAATAGAACAAAATTTTAAAAAACGTGATCAGATTTTCAAAATCCATGAAATTTGATCAATTTCGATCCTCTGCTAATTCTAAAGTTGTTTTATTGTCCAGTAAAGAGAATTGCTAGTACTGTTGTCTCCTAACCAACATGTTATCATTCTTAAGTTGTTTTTTGTTTTTCATTTTGAAAGAAGACATATATATATAGAGAGTGGCTAAGCTCAAAACGTTTGCACCAAGGGTTTGGTGCAAACGATTTGTTTTCGGATTTTCGAAGTCCAAACGGTCGATCCGAACCGTTCAAGTTGTTCTCCATATTGAAATGTGCTTGGAGACCAAATTTTACATTTTTTGAAATTTTTTTACTATTTATTAAGCCATTTTGAAAGTTGCTGATCGCATGGTCCAGAATTTGATTGCACTGTTTTTACTGTTCACCCGAATCAGCAACTTTCAAAGTGGCTTAATAAATAGTAAAAAAATTCAAAAAAATGTGAAATTTGGTCTCCAAGCACATTTCAATATGGATTAAATATCTAACGGTTTGGATCGACCGTTTGGGCTTTGCAAATAGGAAAACCAAAACGTTTGCACCAAGGGCTTGGTGCAAACGTTTTGAGCTTAGCCACTCTCTCTCTCTCTCTCTCTCTATATATATATATAGAGAGAGAGAGTAGGGCTATTGTACTTCGCGAAGTAAAACGAAACGAAGTTTTACTTCACGCTCATATTTCCATTTTCAAAATCTAAAACGTCGATCCGAACTGTTCAAGTTGTTCTGCATATTGAAATGTGCTTGGAGACCAAATTTTACATTTTTTGGAATTTTTTTACTATTTATTAAGCAACTTTGAAAATCGCTGATCCATTGTGAACAGTAAAAAACAGTAAAAAATTCTGGACCAATGTTTATATTTTGGAATTAAAAATAATTCACTTTGAATTTAAAAACATTTTTAAAATTTTGAACAAAAATTTTAAAACGTGATCAGATTTTCAAAATCCATCAAATTTGATCAATTTCGATCCTCTGCTAATTCTAAAGTTGTTTTATTGTCCAATAAAGAGAATTTCTAGTACTGTTGTCTCCTAAGGAAAAATATGTTTTACAGCACAAACCAACATGTTATCATTCTTAAGTTGTTTTTTGTTTTTCATTTTGAAAGAAGACACACACACATATATATATATATATAAAGAGAGAATGGCTAATATCAAAACGTTTGTTCCTGGGCTCAGGAACAAACGGTTCCGTTCTTCCATTTTCAAAGTTCAAACAACAAATCCAAACCGTTAGATGTTCAATCTATATTAAAATGTGCTTGGAGACCAAATTTTACATTTTTTGAAATTTTTTTACTATTTATTAAGCTAGTTTGAAAACCGCTGTTTTTATGAAATTTCTGCAACATTGAAAAACAGCGGTTTTCAAACCAGCTTAATAAATAGTAAAAAAATGTAAAATTTGGTCTCCAAGCACATTTTAATATAGATTGAACATCTAACGGTTTGGATTTGTTGTTTGAACTTTGAAAATGGGAGAACGGAATCGTTTGTTCCTAAGCCCAGGAACAAACATTTTGATATTAGCCATTCTCTCTCTCTCTCTCTCTCTCTCTCTCTATATATATATATATATATATAGCTGGGCTTAGCTAAGCCATGGAGTAAAACGACTTGGTGCTCCACGTCTCATTATTTTTATTTTGAAAATCCAGACTACCGATCCGAACCGCTCAACATGATCTCCGTATTGAAATGTGCTTGGAGACCAAATTTTACATTTTTTGGAATTTTTTTAAGAAAATAAATAAAATTTGAAAATAATTTTATATATTACTTTTGAAAATAAATAAAATTTGAAATAAGATAGTTATTACAAAAGATTAGAACAGTCGTTGTGAAGAAAAAGAAGATGCAAAAATACCTTTGCCATCTATATATCTAGAAGTCTGATCAGTTGAAAATAGAAAATTTCTTATTTTTCTCGTCATGGGTCAAACCTCTTTACATCATGCAACACCTGCTATTAATTATCATATTCATATACCGAAGAAAGCAACGCAACGCAAGGAAAACAAATGAACCAGTCAAAAAGCCTTTCCTATGCTTTTACCAGACAGATCTGGAACCACCATTCAGTTTAGATTAAAGAAAACTTGCTTCCATTGTTTCTTCAAAAGCCATTTAATTAACAAGTACATAATATGAAATGAAATGAAATCTGAGAGAATTTGACAATTAGATGAGCCACTGATTCCAGAACATCCTTTACTATACTATAGAATAGACCTATACAACATTCACCAATCTTTAATTAATTTGGTTTCATACTATCCTGATTGATTCTTTGTGGTTTCATTTACCAAAAAATAGTTCATGTGGTAGACACTCTGACAAGTGACCCCACACAAATTTGGTATTTTGTTTACGCAAATAGTTAATGTGGTTTCATTTACGCAATCGCCATCCTAAAATTAATCACTTTTTTTCTAACTACTAGTTTTATTTTATTAAACTACACACCAATTTGGTATTTTTAATCCTTTTCCTCCTCACTAAAACCAAACCAAAACAAAAGAGAATTAAGCAAATTGCAGATTGCTGTTGGTTACATATATTAATTAATGAGTGAGGCTATGGTGCTATGCATAGCACGGATGACTAGTGTACTACGGCTCAATATGGTACTTTTTAAAATTTTAACGGTCGATCCGAACCATTATTTCAAAAAACTTCAACACCATTACTAAACATAGCGAATGGTATCTGATTGAATCTCAACTTCGCGTGACCGACGTGTCCGGTGCCTATTCGGGGATAGCGCAGGGGCAGTATTATTTGTGCTTTGAGATTCGTGCAGAACTATTTGAATGGTTGTGATTTTCCATAAAAACACGCAAAAGTTGAGATATCTCAGAGGATGTGAATTCCTGGGGGGTGGCAGCTCCGCATCCTCTGAGATATCTCGTATTCTGCGTTACGTTTTGGGAAATCTCAACCATTCAAATACGTTATGCACGAATCTCAAAGCACAAATAATACTGCCCCCCGTGCTATCCCCGAATAGATACCGTACACGTCGGTCACGCGAAGTTGAGATTCAATCAGATAGCATTCGCTATGTTTAGTGCATCACGCTGCGATCGAATCTCCCTTCCCCTCTCCTCTCCAGTAACCGTCGTAGCCGATCGAGAGCCTCTCTTCATTCCATTGCAATTACGATTATAACTGGAGGTTCCTCTCCAGTTCTTCTCCGGTGCGTGCTTCTGTTCTGCCATTCCCTTTCTCAAGAAACAGTGTCAGTCAGTGTGATAATATTTGCAACTTAATATAGAACTGTTCTATAGAAGAGACGAATTGAATTGAATAGCTAGCTCATCCTCAGATCCATGGCGATGCGCCGCGTGGCTCTCCATGGCCGACACCTCCTCACCTCACCTCACCTCTTTCGTCGCCACGTACTTATCTCTCTTTCTCTACCTTTTTCTTCACCTCACCTCTTTCGTCGCCACGTACTTGTCTCTCTCTCTCTACCTTTTTCTCTTTCATTCAATACAATACAATACAATCAATACAATACATTGTTGATTTGATTTACAGATGAGCACGGAGGTAATGGCGGCGCTTGATAGGATCAGACACTCGGGTC
The DNA here is from genome assembly GCA_025461125.1 of Carex kokanica. NCBI lineage: Eukaryota > Viridiplantae > Streptophyta > Magnoliopsida > Poales > Cyperaceae > Carex > Carex kokanica. The sequence continues at coordinate 236,047 of JAJGRX010001215.1, read as the reverse complement.
TGTTAAAGACTCAGGGTCTTGTCGGACCCAAATGGATTGATTCTTACGATGGCAAAAAGATCGAGGTACCTCATTTAGTCTTCTAAATCTTTTCCTAAATTACTATTGAAACTGTTAATGTTTAATTGAATTTAAATAATTAGTCTTTCATGTCACTCATACTGTCAGTGACTGACAATTAGTTGAATTGTTCAAATTGTTGGGCACAACTTTTAACAATTTTCACTAGAATATTTACTGTTTTCGATGTCCTTATAAGCATGATATTATGAAACCAAATTAAAATATAAAAAAAAAGGAGGACTTGTCTCATACTCAAATTTATGCATGCTCCAGAAAGAAACAGAAAAACCTCTTTCATTGACAGAAGAAGGAATTTCATTGCTTTGCCAGTATCAACAAAATTACTGGAACTACTCACTTTTTAATTGTTATTGTTGGTTTTTGCTTTATTATTAGGACTGAAATTTTCCTTTATTTTTATTATTATTTATTTTACTTAGGTACAAAACCCTGCCACTGGTGATGTTATTGCAAGTGTTCCATGCATGGGGGCCAAAGAAACTGCCGATGCCATTTCTTCAGCATATACTACCTATACTTGTATGTTATTTCCATTCTTAAACTCTTTCTTTCCTTGTACTACATGGATCTAAAATTCTAACTAAACAAATGAAAAATTACCTCGTTAAAAGAATGTCTAAGTCCAGACTTCACCAACTTTGCATATAGTCCTCTCCAGTTTTTCAAACAGTAAAAAAAGGACAAAAACAAACCAACAAACATGCTAAAGTCATTGTTTTAATGCATTTTCATAACCTTCTTTATTGTATTTTTTTGTTATATTTAAGCTTGGAGCAAACTGACGGCAGCTGAAAGAAGCAAATCTCTGAGAAATTGGTATTACATTGTCTGTCTTTTTTAAGGAAAAAAGGACTTTGGGGTGGTTTTATTCATCATGTCCTCCCCTTCATAACCTTTGTAATTATCAATTATATCTACGCATAGAACTGTGGTAGTATAGTTAGTATGAGTATATTTATTAGTGATTTACGATGTACTGTAACTCCTAAATTGGGTATATGCAATTAGAAATTATTTTTCTGAAAGAGTTGATCTTTGACTGTTTCAAGGTATAATCTAATGATAGAACACAAGGATGAGCTAGCACAACTAATCACACTTGAACAAGGGAAACCTCTAACAGAGGCTCTTGGTGAGGTACAAATTTAATTCTATTAACTCTGTGTAATAATCTTTGCTATCTTAACTTATTTCACCTCATTTCTCTTTTCTTCTCTGTGCATGTGTGTGTTTGGGTTCGCAACTTTTTTCCTTCCTTTCATTCCTTTTATTTTTCTTAGGGGGGAATGGGGGTGGGATCATGGCACTCTCTAGTGCACAATTGCATGGCATTTGAAGGTTTTTCAGGGACATGGAAGTTCTCTGTGTTATCTTTTGCTAATTTGGAAAGTGTCGTAGGCCTATGAATGCACTTAGTTAATGCATGGCTGTTAAAATTTTTTACTGTCTCCATCTGTAGGTAAACTATGGGGCTAGCTTCATTGAATTTTATGCTGAGGAGGCAAAACGCATATATGGTGACATTATCCCAGCTCCATTATCTGACCGTCGGCTTCTTGTGCTAAAACAGGTTGGCAAACTGTTTCTAATCTTCTTTGTTCTTTCCAAAAATTTTTAGAAAATGTCTGTAATGATTAAAGAAATTACTGGTAAATGCAAAAACTCTTCTTTTTCCATTTTCTTGTTGGGACTAGAGCATCTTTTTAAGCCCATTTTAAGAGTCCACTTTAAGCAGGCATGATCTGTTAGATGCACTGCTCATAACATGCCAGTAGTTCATGCAGACCATTCATTTTTTTCTTTTAACTGAAATTACTCGCTTGTCAGAAAGTTTTTATTACAAGTCTTGCTTTGCTGGTATTTTCTTGTTGGGACTAAAGCATCTTTTTAAGCCCATTTCTAAAGTCCACTTTAAGCAGGCATGATCCGTTAGATGCACTGCCCATAACATGCCAGTAGTTCATGCAGACCATTCATTTTTTCTTTTAACTACATAATACTCGCTTGTCAGAAAGTTTTTATTTACAAGTCTTGCTTTGTTCTAACTTCTACCAGCATTATAGAAAATTCTAGGTTAACTTGTGTAACAACTACATATTTTGATCGTGACAAGTTCAACTACATGTATTATAACTGTAGACAAGTACTTCTGCAGCATGTTACATGGATTATGTTTCAAGTAATTTTTTAAATTCATGTTTCCTTCGATGTGTAATGCGTGTTTTTAAGAATATTATTTTTTAATATTTCATGCAGCCTGTTGGAGTTGTAGGAGCGATAACTCCCTGGAACTTTCCTTTAGCAATGATTACACGAAAGGTGCTTGCTTACCTTTTCTCTTTTTTTTTTGGTGTGAGTGCATTGTGCGTGGGTGGGGTGGTTTCAAATAACGGAAATTAACTGATTCATTACAAGTTTTATAAGTCTTGTTAAGATTGAGTCGAGGAACACTGTAGCAGAGTTCTGTACTGCACTGGTTATGTCGGTAGTTTTGGTTTCTATGTCACAGTTACTATTTTGTTTCCACATAGGCCTGTCCAGCGCTGTTGCAAATTTAATGGTAATTTGGAGTCTTAATTGGTCTAACCTACAAAATTTCGGTCCAATTTCACAATTAAGCATTGAATGATGCTTGATTAGCAATTAATTTGGCTTCAATTGAACATCTTTAAGCCATACCATACCATTCTATTATGTTCTTGAAGCAGCTGCTGGTATAATATGCAAAACATTCGTCTGTACCATATATTTCTTATAGTGGGTGCGTATTTGCTTCTAAATTTTAACTGTCATGAAAGTTAGATGACTTATACCAAGGTGAGAACTCTTTTTTTCATTAAATTTCAACTATGGCTGTTTTTCTTTTTAATTCTAGGTGGGGCCTGCATTGGCTTGTGGCTGCACTGTAGTAGTTAAGCCGTCAGAATACACTCCCTTGACAGCTTTGGCTGCTGCTGAATTGGCGCTTCAAGCTGGAATACCGCCTGTATGATGTTTTAGTGTTATGTTCTTTTTTTTTAGTTTTCAATTTCATTAAAACTGACTGCGCAAAATGAGTAATTTCATGCACACCATAAACATGTAAAGTACGATAGCATTTTTGACATTGCTTCAAAGTAAAATGGTGAAGTAAACATGATAGTTTGTTAATAGTTGGAAGAAATTATGCGAGAGGTGAAAGTAATATTTGAAGCTTTACAGGGGCATGCAAGCTTTTTTTTGGTTAAAAGTGTAAGAACTTCTGTGTTAGAAATGGAGGGAAAGAAGAGAAACTGTAATACTCTTTTGTCAACATGTTTTACAGACGTGGACCAGACAGAGAGAAAATAAGAAAGTCTAACATTGACTTCTAGATATATCAAAATTTAATAGAGAAAGCAACAATAAGCCTGAATATAATTTGAATATTAACATCTTGAAACTCAGGGGGCACTGAATATCATAATGGGGAATGCTTCTGAGATAGGTGATACTCTACTGAAGAGCACTCAGGTTCTTTTTTTTTTTTTAATCTTTTGCTTTTGAAATTTTTGTTGAGCTACATTGTTGGTGATATTTAATATATGCTTGTCAATTAGGTGAGAAAAATTACATTTACTGGATCAACAGCTGTTGGGAAAAAGTTAATGGAAGGTTCAGCAAGTACTGTAAAAAAGGTAATTCTTTTATGTTGATAACCTTTATGATAACTTTGCTTTCTTGCTTGCCCAGAAAATAGAAGTGCAAATTTGAGTGATATGAGCTTTTATGAATACATTATAATTGTTTTTTTTACTTGATTCTGCAAATAGCAGCCTGCATTTTCTTTGGGGTACTTGCGAACTGTTTAAATAAAAGTTTATGTTTAAAAGAGAGAGAGACTGACTTGAGCCTGGCTTTGCCTTGACTCAATGAAAATCTCTCTGTACAGCTGAACGGATTACCCTCTCTTTGTTTTGCTCAATTTGGATTTATTGGAAAAATTGGCTTATTACATGTAGGGGTAAAATTGTCAAGATAAATAATATAGAAACATTTAAGCCACATTTTTCTAAAAGTTCAGTGTAGTTTGTAAATGCCATACAGATGGGTCCTTAAGAGTTGGTTAGTACAATGTGCCTATATAAAGATAATTTAGTGTAGCTCATGAGAAACCTAAATTTATTGGTGTGCCAGGAAAAGAGAAACTATAAGTTGGTTTTTCATTTGAGTTAAGGTTGATTGTGTTAGCTTAAATTGTTGATTTTGATAGAGCAGAGTTGACAATGTGTCCAAAAGTGGAATAAATTAATCTATATGATGCATTGGCCAAAAAAAAAATATTTTGCTGGAAGTTTAGAAGAATATTTCCTTTTTAATTTTTTGGATCTTTTTGAAGTAGAGTTGTATCAAATGAAAATATTTCAGGTCTCCTTGGAACTTGGTGGTAATGCACCATGCATTATTTTTGATGATGCGGATATTGATGTTGCTGTTAAAGGCAGTGTAAGCAATATATTAATGACCTTTTTATCCAAACTATGCACAGACTTCTTAAATCTTAAAGTAGTTCTTTATAATCATCCTTGAGCAAAACTTTGGTTAACTGAATTTTCTGCAATGGATAAAACAGTTAAATTAATGAAACTAAAAATGGATTTCAAAACATAGAAGTTGCTTTCTTTTATCTTTCATTTTTACTAGTATGAATTTTTGTTCATGACTTAAACATGTGTAATGTTCTCAGCTCGCTGCCAAGTTCAGAAACAGTGGCCAAACATGTGTATGTGCAAACAGAATTTTGGTACAAGAAGGTAATCTTACCTTTTTTTTTTGTCCTTCCAGTCAGTTAGTATTACTTTGCATTTGTTTTTCTTTGTTCATTTGATAATTGAACAATCAAAGGGTGCATGGAGGATTGTTTGGCTTACTTCAAGGCCGATTGAAGCTTAATTGCACAATTATGGTGTATCAGTTCCAGACTCAAACTGTCCTTTTGGGACAATATGTTGTACACATGCCTTATTACTTATTCATTATCCTTTAAATAAAATTTTAAACTTTTTGTTAGGCATTTATGAAGAGTTTGCAAATGCTTTTGTTAAGGCTGTTCAGAGTATGCAAGTTGGCAATGGCCTTCTAGAAGGCATATCTCAGGTATTACTCCCTCCATACCTCTCTCTGTAGATTTGTATTATTCAATTATTTGCAACTTAATCGATTATGCCATATTACTTTGCAGGGTCCATTAATCAATGAAGCTGCGGTACAGAAGGTATGGCATTAAATTTCCCTTAAACCATCTATTGTTGATTTTAGGTTATGCAAGCCCAATGCCCAATAGCTAACAAGGCCATTTGGGCCACTAAATAGGATTTTCTATGGTAAATGTGCAGTCAAATTGTTAATAAACTACACAGGTTAAATGCGGTAAGTGCAAACCTTAGTTGATTTTGGTGTAAATGATTGTCCTTACCAGGACTTGAAGTCAAACAGAATATACCTACATGCCTGAAGACTTTCTAATATCTACATGTATGTACTTGTATAGGTTGAGAAGTTTGTCAATGATGCAACTTCAAAGGTAACTTTTAATGCCAAGCTTTAGCAGCTTAGTTTATTGTTTTTCTAGTCTAGTTTTTTTAACTTCGCAAGTTACAGACAATTGTTACATAATTACAAAATAAGACCTGAAAACATTTGCAATGTTAATCAGTAATCACACTCCACAGATAGTACTTCACGATTAGGACTTCTCCTTTTGACACTTTTAACTTGTTTTCCACAGGGGGCAAATGTTATTCTAGGAGGAAAAAGACATAGCCTGGGGATGACATTTTATGAGCCTACTGTTGTCTCCAATGTTAATAGGGACATGTTACTTTTCAAGTAAGAATATTATCTCCATCTTTATGTCGCTTGTCAGAATGATCAGTCCTGGTAATATTGCATAGGAAAAAAAAAGTAAGAGACCTGGTTAAGAGGTAGTTGGTAATGTCTTGAATCTCTTAATTTTATGAATAAATTGACCCACCTCTCACATTTCAAATTATATTTTAACATACTTGCATCTATCATTTAATTTTCCGTTCAATTTGTGTAGGGATGAAGTGTTTGGCCCAGTCGCACCACTTGTACCATTTAAAACTGAAGAGGATGCTATAAGTATGGCTAATGACACTCATGCTGGTACTTAACTCGATCATATTTTTTATGTAAATTATCAGTTCTTTTTTTAGTGTATATGATTTAAGTATTTGGTATAAGACATCAGAGAATTAAACAAGAGATACCCCTTTTGGTTCTTCACTTGACAAGTGTTTGATTTTGAACGCTTCAATTTAATACTCTGAAACAGCCTCAATTAATCACTTTGGCAGAAAATATTTATCTCAACAAAATTTGGTTTAATATGAAAATTTCAGGGTTGGCCGCATACATATTTACAAAAAGCATACCTAGGTCATGGCGTGTATCAGAAGCCCTTGAATATGGTCTTGTTGGGGTTAATGAAGGGATCATCTCTACTGAGGTACAACCGTTAACATTCTTTCTGTACACATCTCAGCTTTTAGTTATGATTTTGCATGTATGATGGGGCAATCTGTTATCTTGAATTGTTGATATAAAATGTCTAATTGCTGAGGTGAGAATGTTACTCTAAAAGGGTACTCTTGCAAATAATAATGTCACTAAAAGGATCATGATAAGTTTTAATTCTGTATTAAAAATCCAGGTGGCGCCATTTGGAGGTGTGAAGCAATCGGGTCTCGGCAGAGAGGGGTCTAAATATGGAATGGATGAGTATTTGGAGGTTAGTGCATAATATTTTATTTTCTTAATTTCTCAAAGTGAAAACCTTAGCTCTTGTCATTATTTGCAATGAGGTAACTGCTTCATTTAAACTTTCAAAATTAATTCTTGCACATGATATATTTGGAAACCCATTGGTACTTAAAAAAATCAATAAATAGGTTGTAAAGAGTTGATAAAATAATCGTAATTGAATAGGCATCATTTTTCTATAGAAAAATGAATCCAAATTTAAATGTCACCTAAATTATGCTTATGAGGCTAGTTTATGGCAGAGAAACATTACTTTGTAATTTCCATGTAGTCACATTATCAAAAATCAAAATCAGTGCTGCCAAAATTCAGCTAAATACAGAATTAGTATCTGAGTGCAGTATCGATCTAATTTGAAAAGAATGTGCTTTCTATAATCACTATATAAAGTCGGTTTCTTTTTCTTGTGCAAGAAGTGGCTTTCTACATGCATCTGTTTCTCTGTCAATTTCAGGTTAAATATGTGTGCATGGGTAACTTGAAGGATACTTGAGAATATATGACAGGACACAGCAAAAAATGGTTGTTTAATAAAGGTGATATAGGTAAGGTAGAAAGAATTGATGTAGATCTAGATTTTGGTGCAAAAATTTCAAGTTTATCAGATATATACCAGTACAGTACCTATTGGTATGATACTGCCTTCCCTAGAACCAAAGACAACATAAACATAAATTAATAAACATCTTTCATTTTAAGGCTTGCTTCATGTCAGAAAAACCCAAATTTGACAATAAAGCCCTTCAGATTGGCCCTCGAGATACCCTGATTACTAAACAATTTCATGAAGTTACAACTTATTACTAAAGGATAATTATCTAATCTGAATCCCTGCTAATTGATGCAGGTGACTTCCCTGTACTTGAGCCTAAAGCACCTTAATTTTAAATAAAATATAATAAAAGTTGGGTCTATGAGTTGTAATATATCCAGGCTTTGTTTGTTTTTGTTTTCCAATAATAGCTTTTTTCTCTGTAAAATTACCGTGTAACTTGGATTTAGAGCTCTTATTTCTCAACAGAAATCTTGTTTTTATGCAAGGGTATATGCAAGGGTATAGGTTCTTTTTGTTTTATTTAAATTCTCATTTAAATAAAAGGATTTTTAGAATATGATATTATATAATTCTAATAAAATTATATGTGAAATCCATCCATACATGTTGATATAGTGCTGTAACTTTTGCCATCCAATAAAAAAAAAAAAAAAAAATCAACCGGTTCAAATCTTTATGTATGCAATCATTGCTATGTAGTACAGTACATAAACATTGAGTTTACCACCAAGAAACTCAAGCAAGATCGCTATTATTGCCCTATCAAATTTTAATGGAAAAGGCGATACCATTGCTTTACAACCATATCTAAGTACCTGCTGGTCAATATCAAATTTTAATGAAAAAGGCGATACGTGCAGGAGTTAATGCAATCTATATATAGTGACAAGACAATATATACAATGTGATCTGTAATCAATTGTCACTTTGTTAGGGAAAAATGGTTAATTATTCTCTTTTCTGAAAGTACATAAATGAATGTAAAGCACTATTTATAGTTTTATAAAAAGGTTGTTATTACATCTTAATTGCATGAGAATATTAATTAACCTTTACATTAATTAGACAACTAAAACTAGCTATAGTATAATCTATTCAATAAAATGAATACTTACTGATAATATCAAGCTTAATTAGAACGTACGGCATTTATGAAATATATATATAGGCTTAGTATATTTGATGATTATTTAACTTGATAATTTTGACAATCCTTGATAATTATTTGAAATCCAATATTTAATGTTTATGTATAGTGTGGTTCTTTATGCACGCACACATTTTAATTCACCACATGAATTTGTTGCTATATATATGTGTGTGGATCCAATGCGCCACAAGCAAGAATTTTGTACAAATTCAGACGTAAATATGCAGATTAAATATGAACTCGACATAAATGCATCGACAGATCAGAAGGAATATAATTAATTCCTTAATTTATAAACTGATAGATCATATTAAACGTAAAACTTGTATAAATTATAATTTATACATAATTGACATTTTTTTACTATATGGTATAAGTCGTCAAGCACATCAAGATTCGCGCGTCAATTAAAGCAATTATATATATATATATATAGAGAGAGAGAGAGAGAGAGAGAGAGAGAGAGAGCGAGAGAGAGGGGTTGGCTAAGATCAAAGTGGTAGTTTCTGAACCTTGGTGCTACAATTTGTTTTTGTGATTTTTAAAGTTCAAATAGTTGATCTGAAGTGCTAAACGTGTTCTTCATATTAAAATGTGCTTGGGGACCAAATTTTACATTTTTTGAAATTTTTTTACTATTTTTTTAAGTCAGTTTTAAAATCACTGATTTTAATAAATAGTGAAAAAATTCTGGATCATTGAAAACAACAAATTTAAAACTTGCTTAATAAATAGTAAAAAAATTCCAAAAAATATAAAATTTGGTCTTCAAGTACATTTAAATATAGAGATCACATTTAACGGTTTGGATCGACCATTTGAACTTTGAAAATTGGAAAACTAATTGGTTGCACCATGGCTCCAAAACAAAAGTTTTGATATTAGCCAACCTTGATATATATAGTCCGGCTAATGTCATAACGTTAGAATTTCAGCCTAAGTTATAACGAGTCAGTTTTTGCGATTTCAAAGTCCAAACAGCCGATCCGAACCGCTCAACATGACCTCCATATTAAAATGTGCTTGCAAACCTAATTTTAAAATTTTTGAAATTTTTTAACTATTATTTTGAATAGGTACAAAACTACTGTTTTCAGAAAATTCTCCCATCCAAAATAGTGATTTTCTACCTATCTAAAAAATTAATAAAAACATTTTAAAAAATATAAAATTTGGTCTGCAAGCAAATTTTAATATGGAGATCATGTTGAGCAGATTGGATCGGCTGTTTGGACTTTGAAATCACAAAAACTGACTCATTATAACTTAGACTGAAATTCTAACGTTATGACATTAGCTATACTCTCTCTCTCTCTCTCTCTCTCTCTCTATATATATATATATATAGAGAGAGAGAGATTGGCCAATATCAAAGCGTTTGTTCCTGAGCTGTGGAACAAACGCTTCGATTTTTACATATATTGACTATTTGGACTTTGAAAATGTAAAAACCAAAGCGTTTGGATATTGGCCAATCTCTCTCTCTCTCTCTATATATATATATAGAGTAGGGTTATTGTACTTCGCGTCACGCTCATATTTCCATTTTTAAAATCCAAAACGTCGATCCGAACCGTTCAAGTTGTTCTCCATATTGAAATGTGCTTGGAGACCAAATTTTACATTTTTTGGAATTTTTTTACTATTTATTAAGCCACTTTGAAAATCGCTGATCCATTGTGAACAGTAAAAAACAGTAAAAAATTCTGGACCAATGGATCAGGGATTTTCGAAGTGGCTTAATAAATAGTAAAAAAATTCCAAAAAATATAAAATTTGGTCTCCAAGCACATTTCAATATGGAGAACAACTTGAACGGTTCGGATCAACGTTTTGGATTTTGAAAATGGAAATATGAACGTGAAGTAAAACTTCATTTTACTTCGCGAAGTACAATAGCACAATTATATATATATATATATATAGTGCTGGGCTTAGCTAAGCCATGGTGTAAAACGACTTGGTGCTCCACGCCTCATTATTTCCATTTTGAAAATCCAAACGACCAATCCGAACCGCTCAAGTTGTTCTCCATATTGATATGTGCTTGGAGACCAAATTTTACATTTTTTGGAATTTTTTTACTATTTATTAAGCCACTTTGAAAATCACTGATCCGGCGGTCCAGAAATTTTTACTGTTTTTTACTGTTCATAAGGATTTTCAGATTTTCAAAGTGGCTTAATAAATAGTAAAAAAATTCCAAAAAATGTAAAATTTGGTCTCCAAGCACATTTCAATATGGAGAACATGTTGGAAGGTTCGAATCGACTATTTGAACTTTGAAAATGAAGATATGGCGTGGAGTACCAAGTCGTTTTACTCCATGGAGTAGCCTAGTCGGACTCTATATATATATATATATATATATATTTATATATAATCTGGCTAATATGCTACATGTAACATAGAGGGCCTCCGTGCAACAACTCAATATTTGAGTTTTCAAAATCCTAACGGTCGATCCAAACCGTTCAACATGATCTCCATATGAATATGTACTTGCAAACCAAATTTTACATGTTTTAGAATTTTTTTACTATTTTTTAGATAGGTAGAAAATCACTTGATCTGAACATTCTGTACCATTCAGATCAACTGATTTTCAACCTATCTAAAAAAATAGTAAAAAAAATTCTAAAAAATGTAAAATTTGGTTTGCAAGTACATATTCATATGGAGATCATGTTGAACGGCTCGGATCGACCGTTAGAATTTTGAAAACTCAAATATTGAGCCGTTGCACGGAGGCCTCTATGCTACATGTAGCACTGTAGCCAACTCCTATATATATAGATAGAGGTTGGCTAATATCAAAACTTTTGTTTCGGAGCCGTGGTGTAACCAATTGGTTTTCTGATTTTCAAAGTTCAAACGGTCAATTCAAACCGTTAGATGTGATCTCTATATTTAAATGTGCTTGGAGACCAAATTTTACAATTTTTTTGAATTTTTTTATTATTTATTAAGCTAGTTTTAAAATCGCTGATTTTAATAAATAGTGAAAAATTTCATGATCATTGAAAACAACGATTTTAAAACTGGCTTAATAAATAGTAAAAAAATTTCAAAAAATGTAAAATTCAGTCTCCAAGCACATTTTATTATATATAGATTGAATGTTGAACAGTTTGGATTGACCGTTTGAACTTTGAAAATATAAAAACCGAAACGTTTGTTTCACAGCCTATCGAACAAACGTTTTGATATTAGCCAACTTCTCTGTATATATATATATATATGGTATTGGTGCCGGTTGGTTGGTTGAGTACTGAATGTCTACAAAGCACACCACCAACATGCAGATGCAGTTACTCATTCAGGTCTCCTAAAAAAAAAAGTTACTCATTCAGCATGCAACTACCATCCAAATTCCAAAAGAAGTGAAGCTTCGTCTCTCTCTCTCTCTCTCTCATCAATGCCTTTTTATCTCTATATATTATTCCTTCCTCTTTAAGAAATTAACAACAAAAAACAAATAAACCAAAGCAATGCGGAGTGTATACCCTACAGAACAAAACAGAACCCGAGGTGCATCTGTTGCTTTTTTTTTTTTTTTGCTGAAGCCAGAGATGAGAGATAGATGATCAGCCTCGGAAACTCTGCCACGCTCTTAAACCTTGCAATATTGTATCCTTTATAGTATGTATATATATATAGTTACTTAATTAGGCCCCTCCCCAGTCCCCAGCCCCCAGCACTCCATCAGCTTTTAGAATTTATTACATAATAACAACAGCTTTTCTTGATCTTCTCTTCTTCCAAAATATGTATTGTTTTCTGTAGCAATGTTTCTACGTACGTATGGCTAAAATTTGTTATGTTTTCTTGATTACTAACATGCATGCGAACACTAATTATATAGGTGTACGTACGTACGTAGTAACTAATTAATGACCAATTTAATTACTACAAAGAACAATATCAGTCAATATGTACATATATATATAGTAGGGAAATAGTTTAACTTAATTAGATGCACATGCATGCAATAATAATAAGATCTTCATTCTCCAACAAAACAATTCTCTTTCTCTTTGAATTGTCAGTACGTACTTAACAAGAGAAAAACAAATGTTGGTGATCAGGATCGAGATCCATATATATACGCATATATATTAATTACCAAACTAAACCCACCTTAATTAATTACTACCTAGTCTACTAATTACCGCAATGCATTTAATATGCGCTTTTGTGTACTTGTGATTCTCATGTGTGTCCTGTTTTATATTCTACCGCCATATATATATATATATATATATATATATATATATAGTGCTGGGCTTAGCTAAGCCATGGTGTAAAACGACTTGGTGCTCCACGCCTCATTATTTCCATTTTGAAAATCCAAACGACCGATCCGAACCGCTCAAGTTGTTCTCCATATTGATATGTGCTTGGAGACCAAATTTTACATTTTTTTGGAATTTTTTTACTATTTATTAAGCCACTTTGAAAATCACTGATCCGGCGGTCCAGAAATTTTTACTGTTTTTTACTGTTCATAAGGATTTTCAGATTTTCAAAGTGGCTTAATAAATAGTAAAAAAATTCCAAAAAATGTAAAATTTGGTCTCCAAGCACATTTCAATATGGAGAACATGTTGGAAGGTTCGAATCGACTATTTGAACTTTGAAAATGAAGATATGGCGTGGAGTACCAAGTCGTTTTACTCCATGGAGTAGCCTAGTCGGACTCTATATATATATATATATATATATATATAGCTTTCTAGAAAGCAATATATATATAGCCGTCCAAGAAAAGTGCACAAAGCTATGAATTACTGCATGCCACAGAAGATCCTGGCATGTTAATTTAGCTTATCTAAAGTCCTTCCAAAGCTCAGGAAGAAGCTTCCTCGTAAATTGCACTTGTTTTTGCTTTCTCATTCCTCTCTCTAGATCTCTCTTTCTTTCTCTTGCCAACTAGCTTGCACCCCTCAGCCTGCATTTCTATCAGATCGATAAAGGCACCTCTCCTCTTTTTACCAAGACTAAACAAAAGTGGTTAAAGGAACAAAAGAATAAATAATAGAATCATCTTCTTACACATTTTTTTTAGGATAGAAAATTAAGTAACATTAATTATATGTTTAGTCCAGATGGTTTAATTTAATCCGTTAGAATCAAATTTATTTTATTAGAACTTAACATATATAATTCTCATTTGTTGCTAATTATGTGGCGGCCAGTATGCATGCATGGGTCCATATATCTCTCTCTAGAACTCTCTTTTTCAGAAATCCTTGGCAGCAGCTGCCTGCATCTCTCTCCATCTGTGGTGTGTGTGTTTTAGGTACGTTGTAAACAGTTGTAATGATCATGGAATGTGGAGGGGGAAAGGAAGATAAAAAAGAGAGGATGCTCTTTGTCTGCCTCACTGCGCAGAAGAAACAAAACTACTAAACATATATATATGTTAATTGTAGTACATATATAATGCTATATCATCTTAATTTGTACGTACTTAATTGCATAGTGTGGATTTATGTGCATCAAATATCGTAGGACTTGGTTATACTTAATTATGTTGAATGTGTGTGTGTGTGTGTGTGTATGCTTTAGTTCAAAGAATGGAAATTTGCCAAAAATTCACTACAGATTTAGTTTTGTTCAGAACAGATATAACCATATTAGTAAATTGTGTGTGTGTGTGTGTGTGTGTGTATGCATGCACGCAGATTATAACATTTGAAATTCATCAAGTTAAACGCATTAGGTTATATAGGTTTACATCTAGAAAATTAGTAAATTGTGTAGGAGCTAATAAACCATGCATGCCATTAGGGCTTACTCAATTAATGATTATACATGAAAAAATTATATATGTATGACAATTATAATACTTTATAGATTTATATATTCAATAAAATTATGTTTTGTGATGATATACATATTGTGTACGACCAATATATATTAATAAGTAATAACAAAGTGAAGTGCTGACATGAAAGGACAATTATAATACTTTATAGATTTATATATTCAATAAAATTATGTTTTGTGATGATATACATATTGTGTACGACCAATATATATTAATAAGTAATAACAAAGTGAAGTGCTGACATGAAATGACAATTATAATACTTTATAGATTTGCATTGGGAGACTTCTTTATAGATTTGCGAGAGTACTTCTAATAAGAGAATACTCAAGATGCCTAGCTTGTGAAGTGCGTCGACCTAATATATATATAGTTTTATTTTATTAGATTCTTTTGATGAAGATTTTATAAATATAGATATATTACTTTATTCTATACAGTTCACATGTGGTAATTAAGTTTCGTGTATATATATATATATATATACAGACGTAAATAGAAGGAAATTTTTGAAGAAAGCACTGTGTACATATCATAGTACAAGGTATATATAGAGTCCTTTTCAACTTCTTTTGATAACTGAATTCCAATCCAATTCTCTTCGCCTTTAGATCTTTATTTTCTTTTTTTCATTCCTTGAAATTTATTCTCCTTTCTGTTTCACGAATCATTTAGATATTTAATTTTCTCAAAAGTAATATGATCGATATGTATACCTTTTATTTTAGCATAAGAATATTCTACCATTTCAAAATGAGAGAGCTGGATCTTGTCGATGAATGGTAGATTTTTTTTTTCCACCTCGCATTAACATTACAAAAGAAATCATGGTTCGATCGGATGCCAAATAATATTCAATATTAGCAAATATAGCAGTTGAATGAACAACACAACACCATCGATCACAAACCAATTTTAGTTTTTAAGTAAATTAATTGCATGCATGTCATGGCAATTATAATCTAGTATTCTGTATTCTTTCATCTTCGATCTTGCACTAATGACCGAAGGCGAAGGTACGTATACAATGTTATTTTCTTTCATTGTTACAGTAATGGAAGACCCATTGTGTTGCATGCATATATATATATATATATATATATATATATACACTCTTCCTTTAGATCGTAATTAATAACGTGAATATTATCCACATGAAATAACATATATCATTATGTTAAAAAGTAATAAATCACTGAGCTTATGTTTCTCTCTAAAGGTGTCAAGAGGGGGGACACAGCAGCTTTAGAATAAAAACAAAATACAAGAAGATCGAACTAATTAATTACCATCAACAAGATATAAGATGCGCATGTATGGTAATGATAGAATACTCTCAAGGCGATCATTCCGAGTTACTTAATTATTGTAATACAAATTGACACCCTTAGTTTCATGTATTGAAAAACACTTGATAGTTCTACATTGGTGCTTAACTCCCTAGCTAGCTCACTAGTTAATTAAGCACAACTCAACACACCTCAACAAAACAATACCACTTCAACTTAACCTAGCTACTATGCAATAATATTACTCCACAATATAATCCCATACAAGCCCCTTTATTAATCACTATTTCAAAGAGTCAATATCTGGTAAGTAAATTAAAATTATCCATCAAATAATTTCACATATTTCTACCTCATCCGTACGATAAGTTTCTGGTTTGAGCCAACCCGCCTCCGCTGAGTATCGGACTCATCCTCTCAACAGCAATTGGAGACCTCCTAGGAGACGTTCTATCGTGTTTGTTCTCTCCTATACTGTCACTAGATAGAATTGGCTTTGGTTCATACACATCTGCCATGGAGTCTAAGTCGAGGCCTGATCCATCCATACCACTAGGTGCAATTTGGAGTTGATCACATTTTTCTTGATCTTGTTCATCACCCCAAATCATGGGGTTCTTGCCATTAGGACTACTATATGTGTTAGGGTTAGGTCTTTTATTCTTGCCTATGGCACAAAGAGAGGAGTCATTGGAAGGGAAGAAGGCATCAAGGGGTCTCTCCATTTGTTCATGGTGCAAGTCTAATTGGGTCCCACCAAAGAGATGTAGGTCTTGCAGTGAAGGAAAGCTCAAGGAGGGTCCCATATCTTTCATTGCATTTCCACCCATGTCAAGTATACATTGGTTTCCTATCGGCTTATAGCTGCCCTGCAGTGTCATGCCGCCATCTCCGGCTGATAGGGTTTGGCATGCTTTCTCTAAAATTGTCTGCATATACTTCCCTTGAGCTTCAATCCTCATTTGAAGGTGCTTCTGCACCTAAATTTGAAGCAAATATAAGCATGGAAAAGGAGAATAAATATCATTTGTGGACATGTCGAAAGTCGAAACTTGAAAGTTTTGCTTTTTGAAATTTGTAATCACCTCTAGTTGCTCATGAAGTCTTCTTTGCACTTCCATTTGCATCTTTAGTGCTTCATTAATGTGAACATTCCTACTGAAAGATTTAAGACAACAAAATGTACGTTATATAAAATAATCCTAGCTTGGTGTTTTTTAGTTTATATATTTAGAATAATTAATTAAATGCTTACTTACCATTGTTTCTCAAGAAGCACATGAAAAACATAAAGAGGTAGAAAATACTTACTCATTCATGTTCCTTCCCATGAAGCCCGAGGAGGAGGCTGCATTTCTCATCTCCATCGCTGCAGCTGAATTGCCGTAATATATGATATCAAAACTCAACACACATGCATAGACAAAGGTGGAAATTACAGAATATATGTATACCTAATTTTTTTTACTTTTAAGAGTTCATGAAAATCCTACTAAAATTGATATTTAATCAACCCGGGAGGGGGGGGGTCAGTTAAGGAAAAAAATGCAACAAAAAACACTTAAAATGTATGAAGTGATAGGTAAGGTAAATATATATAGCCTTTCTTACGTACCATCCTTAACTGAGTGATCATTGAACTCCTTGTGTGGTTGCTTCCCTAGCCGGAATTTCTGAAAAAAGAAAAGAGAGAACAACAAAATAATATGAGAGGTACGTATATAATTAGCGTGTGAGCGGTTTTGTGTGTGTGTGTGTGTGTGTTTTCCTGTTAGAAAGAGGGCTGATAAAGCTGAAGCTGAAGGTAATAAAGCTAATAAATATATACCTGGAGATGGCTCTTCAGGTGGTATAGGGTAAGCCCCTTCACTCCCATTACTCTCATAATTGTCTTTGGTGTAGCCTCTACAAACAAACATAATAAAGATATACATAGTATTAGTTACACAAAAGAAACAAATTATAACAAACATCCATATATATTCCTTGGTAAATAACAAAGTGCATGTATGTTAAATATGTTCTAATAAAGGTCTACTAAATATAACTGATCATAGATGATAACCTTAAAAGAAAAGTTAGTTTAACTCAGAAAAAAAAACAAGAAAATCTAACTAGAAGCTTTGTATTATAGCATAAACCATAGGTAAAAAGAAAGATCAAAGATAGATCAAGAGAAAAAAAAAAGCAGCAAGGAATAATTAAACAGATGTCAAAAGGTGCAATTAATCTTGAGAGCTGAGAAGGTGAGAGAGAGAGAGAGAGAGAGAGAGAGAGAGAGAAGACATACTGTCTGGGCCACCGAGTTGAGTGACGGCATCGACAAAGCGGTCATGAAGCTCGACAGTCCAACGGAGACGTGGTTTTGGGTCAGTGGTAAGAACCAGACCCGAATCCGCTTGGACAGTACACATGCTATTGGGTCTCTCATTAGTAGCACCACTCACACCTTGAGATGCACTGTTTGGCTTCTTATTTGAAGAAGAGAACATTCTCTCTCTCTCTCTTATAATCTCTCCTGATCACACAGCTTGTGAATTGAATTCTATTTGGTTCTTTATTTTTTTTTTCTCTGAAATTGGTACAGAATTAGAAGAGATTCAAGAACAAACGAATAGGGTTCTTTGTTTTGAAACTCTCTTTCTTTCTCTCTGTGATATTTTCTGATCTCTTGTTGCAAAGAAAGGATGTTATTCTAACCCTGGGTAACCCAAAAAAAAAAAGGCACCGACTAGGAGCCCCTCCTTTGCGAAAAGGGGAGGGATAGACAACTTGACAGCCGCTGCAAGAATTTCAAGGAAAAAAAAAAAACAAAGAAAGAAAAGGAGAGATACACCTTTTTCTTGGGGCATGACTCTTCATTGATACAAATATTTTTTTGAGGAAAAGCAGTGCACCTCAGTCAGTGACTTGTCTCCCATACACACAAATTTTAAGTGAAATGTTTTGCGCCGCAAAAGGAAAAAATCCCTAATTAATTACCTTCTTTTTGTCTACTAAATACTAACTAATATATATTCCAATTTAATAAGAGTTACTTCTGTTTTGAAAAAAAAAGTAAACAAACGTTTTAGGTGAAGGGTGGAGACCAAAATTTTATTAGATCGAATAAAGCAAGTATGGTACTATGCATAGCGTGGATTGGTTCTTACAATGAATTAATATTTTCATCTTTAAAGTTCAAATCGTCGATCTGATACACACTAATTTTACACTTTCAAGATGTTTAGCAACTAGCTAGTTTCATTGTATAACCACAAACAACAATCCATGATTCGATGCTAATCTACTCAAAGGCGGATTTAGTAAGTGATAATGGGGTCAATTGACCTCATTTATTTTCAAAAAAATTGTGTTTATAAGAATCAGTCTTTGAACTAGTGGCAAAGGGCAACACCCTCCACGTGGGAGATCATGGGTTCGAAATCCGGATGGGTGGTCCTTTATGGACAATTAAATAAAAGTTGGTAAACTAGACCTCCATCTTTCTATCTCAAAAAAGAAAAGAATTGTGTTTATACATGATTTTCTTTATATTTTATTCAACACGATCTCCATATCAAATTTTACATTTCTTTTAGAGCTTTTACTATTTTTTTAGATAGGTAGAAAACTGCTTGATCTTAAAAATATAGACCATTCAAAATTAGTGATTTTCTATCTATCTAAAAAATCAGGGGCGGAGCTAGACTTCCGAACTGGGGGTCAGACACATAATGAGGGTCAATCATATAAAATTTTCATGTTAAAAATGGGGGTCAATTTACATTATCTATGACATTTCACTATAAAATATGTAGAAAATTGTACATAATACAAAAAATTTAAAAAAAAAAAATGGGGGTCAATTGACCCCCATTCATATATACTATATCCGCCTCTGTAAAAAATAGTAAAAGATGAATTATATAAAATATAAAATTTAGTTTGCAAGTAAATTTTTATATGAAGATTATGTACTCGAACAATTCATATCGACTATTTGAACTTTGAAATCGAAAATATTGATCAATAATGTGGACCATTATGCGCTATGTATATATAGTACCATAACCTCACTTAGCAAGCAAAAATACTATCTTTTTTTTTTATGAAAAATACTATCTCTTTAATTATTAAGGTGTGATAAATCTTATCAGGAACGGAGTGAAGGTATTTATTTAGTAGGATAAAGCAAAATTATAGAATAAAATATAATTTAATAATTATTTTGACTATTAATATATTTTTATAATTTTTTTTTGAAAAAACAAGCATAAAAATAAAAACATATTTTGAGACGTAATGAGGGGGATGGAGCAAGTGCGCTCTCCTGCCTCTGTCGCTGCAACTTGCCAGAAGAATTCGAATATTACGTATGATATTTGACCACAATTAATGTGTGTGTGTGTGTGTGTATACACGAGACCTATTCTATGTGCTGATTTGATTCAATCAATTTAATTAATATTAATCAAAACCTTTCTTTAATCAATATATCCAAAAAGTACCTCCGAAAACTTCTTAATTACCACATTTTTCAATTATATAAATTCTTCTCCTTTCAATTATTATGTCATCTGTATAGACAATTAATGTATAATTGGCAATTAATATATATTGACGTTCTAAGTGTTGGCCGTTAGGAAGTTTTAATTACATCAAGAAATGTACCTTATGAAACTAATTTTTGAGAAGCTTGATGAAAACATGCATGGAATTATTAACTATATATATATATATGCATAAACAACATATATATATATATATATATATATAGAGATTGACTATGGTGAGTTGTGAAGTAAAACGTCGTTTTACTTCACGCTCATACTCCATTTTGAAAATCCAAACAACCGATCCGAACCGCTCAACATGTTCTCCATATTGAAATGTGCTTGGAGACCAAATTTTATATTTTTTGGAATTTTTTTACTATTTATTAAGCCACTTTGAAAATCTCAGATCTGGGTGAACAGTAAAAAATTGTGGACCATTCGATCAGCGATTTTCAAAGTGGCTTAATAAATAGTAAAAAAATTCCAAAAATTATAAAATTTGGTCTCCAAGCACATTTCAATATGGAGAACATGTTGAGCGGTTCAGATCGGTCGTTTAGATTTTCAAAATAAAAATATGAGCGTGAAGTAAAAATGACAACTTACTTCGCAACTCACCATAGCCCAGCTCTATATATATATATATATATATATATATATATATAGGGATAGGCTACGGTGCTTTGGGAAGTAAAAAGGGTGTTTTACTTCCCGCTCATATTTTCATTTTCAAAGTTCAAATTGTCGGTCCGAACATCTCAACATGATCTTCATATTGATATATGCTTGGAGACCAAATTTTATATTTTTTGGAAATTTTTTACTATTTTTTTAGAATTTTTGAAAATCACAGCTTTTCATTAAATAAAAAAATAATAAAAAATTCAGAAAAATACTGATTTTCAAAAATTCAAAAAAAATAGTAGAAAATTTCCAAAAAATGTAAAATTTGGTCTCCAAGCACATTTCAATATGAAGATTGTGTTGAGAAGTTCGAATTGATTATTTGATTTAAAAATGGAGATGTAAGCGAGAAGTAAAACACCCTCTTTACTTCCCAAAGCACCGTAGCATTACTATATATATATATATATGTAAATTAAAGCAACGTTCAATTAATATGTAAAGTGAGGGGGACCTGGACCTATGTATGCATATGATATGCTTTATCAAGGCTCGAAATAAAATGGGCAGCTTTAGTAGATTTGAAGCTTGTCTCTCCCAATGCTGACGTCACCAAAGCAACACAATATTTAAATCCAAATCCAAATCCAACCAGACTCACAAAATGCATATGCATGTACCAATCATACACAGCTCCCGTCTTTGCCCCCCAAATTAATTAAGTTCATGCGTGCATCATCTCAAGTAATTACTTAATCTTAATGTTAATTATCAAGATGATGCTCATGGATGTACTAGTTCTTAATTAAATAACCAAAATCTACTTAAAAATGCATTAAATTATGTATCACTATTTTTTTTTTGTAACACACTCTTTCATTTTTATACATATTTTGGAGAGATATTAATTAACTGATCGATATATAGGCACCGCATTGAGTGAAATAATTATAACTTGGTTGATTTTCGTTAAATAAATGCATGACAAAATAAAGTACATATATATAACAAGATGATATATACATCTAATAATTAATGACTGATTAATTAATTAAGAAAGTATATATAATTAATGATGTCTCAATTTCAGTATATACTTAATAATCACCATATATAGTTAAAATTGTTGATAACATTTGTCAGATATATACATACACAATGACATGCCAATGGCGGTGCAGTATATCAGCTCCCTTAATTTAATATATAGGTCAAAGCTAGCTAGCTGGTCTAGATGAGTGAATTTTGCATGGAGCCCACCCCCCACACAGCCCAAAAGAGAATTAGATGAGTGAGAAACATGTAATGTAAAGCTCTCTCAATCTCTCTCTCTCATCCACATACACACATACACACACATGCACATTCTCTCTATCCTCAAGGGAATAGATGCTTCCTTCTTTGACAATTAACTTTGATTCTTCTCAAAACTTCCATCGATCTTCATGACTTTATGTCACTTAAGTCCTCTTAATAAGTAAAATATGCATGCATGCTTCACATTAATTTGACACAAACCTTTAGATAACAAATTAAGTGACCATAAACAATTTTTAATCGTGCTTAATTAACACTGTTGTGTATGTCTCTCATCTCATCATATATTTTCATCAGGCTTCATTTAACAAAAAGTTAAAAATAGTAGATCATGTTTGACAGGTTATATTAAGAAGAAAAAATTTAGTATTTTAATTAGTATAGGGTATTTTAGAATCCTATAAATAACACGTCATAAAATACTTTATACTAAAATACTAAATTCTTCATTTTTAATATAGCTTATCAAACATGATCTACTATTTTTAACATCATGCTAAATCAAGCCTGATGAAAATATATGATGAAATGAGAGACATACACAACAATCCTCCTCTTGACTTGAAATTTCATCTTGATTTCATAATCATTGAAACCCTAACAAACACACATGCATGCATATTTACCCGCTTTCATGGTTCATTACAAATTTTTAGCGTTATTTTTAGAATAATTAGTATCGGATAAGATGTTCTCCCAAATTTAGTAAAGAGAAAAATTTCTATATATATATCCATATAGTTACGTATAAAGATGCTTATCATATTTACCTGATAATACTACTGGCCACGAAATATACTGACATGCTCTTGCTGAAATCCACGTGTAAAAAGTAATTAAACAAGCCTGTCATATTTACCTCATATATAAAGAGGAGTGATATTAACCGTCCAACCAAAAAAAAGCTCTTAATAGGGCAAAGGAGGCTGATTTTTTTTATTAATACCCTCCAAAAATAGAAAAATATCACATCTGCCCTTGTTTTTTTTTTAAAATCTACCCTAACCGCCCCATGCTAAGGCTGCAGCGATGTTTCGTTAGCCTTAGCGCTCGCTGCAGCCTTAACCCCATGGGACGGTTAGGGTAGATTTAAAAAAAAAAAAAACGAGGGCAGATGTGATATTTTCTTTTTTTGGAGGGTATTAATAAAAAAAATCGGCAAAGGAGGAGAGCTAGCTGCAGCCCAAAATTTTATTAATATCCTCCATTAAAAAAAAATCACAAATGCCCTCATTTTTTTATTATTAAAACTGTCTCAATCATCAAAAATTCTGCGGATCACTACAGGTGGTTCTGATTTTTTTTTTTTTAATTTGAGGAATAATTGAGGAATAAAATTGTTCATCAATTAATTTTTTTAATGATTAATATCAACATCACAATATAAAAACCTTACTAAATGACTAAATGACAAAACAAAACATAAACATTGTATTAGTTCAATTAAAAAAATGAGGAGCATTTTTTTTTGATGGGCGTATATGAATGCTCCAACAATTGTACACGGTTTTACTGTATGATCTGTGTGTAATATATATAAAATAAATACAAACTTTTTCATGTCATCAATCTGTGCATTCATGTTATAATGCATATCTATCTATTTTTTCTAAGTAATTTCTTTCATTTCTAAAGCACTTGTAGATTATACATGTATTTCTCTAAGATATCTCTCAGAAGCTAGGGTGAGGGATAAGGCAAGAGAGACGATATATTCACGGAGAAGGCGGTCTCTAACGAAGAAACTTCAAACGGACATATCTTGGCGCTCGAGTGTCCAAGATATAGATTTTGTAGTATTTCGGACACTCGAGCTCCAAGATATGTCCGTTTGAAGATTATACTTATATACAAATGACTGCTTGTTTATGACCACTTTTCGAAAAGCTCACGAGGAGAAGATATAGATTTTGAACAACTTCGTTCATCAGGATAACGACACTATGAGAATTGCACAAAAAAAAAGGAAGAGCCTCAAAACTTGAGACGAAGTTTATGATTAATTCTTTCTAATTTTCAATTTTGTACTTCTTTACTAAGTTATTTATTTTGTACTACTTTTTTTAGACATTATTCATAGAAATATATAAAGTCTAAGACTTCTACATTATTACTCAACCATCATTCCGCTACAATTCCAATCATTTCTACTAAATCTATTTATCATTCCTAAACAGTCATTTGTAGTAATCAAATGGTGATGATTACTTTCATTCCTAAACAGTCACTTGTAGTAATCAAATAGTGATGATTGGATGGAGTGGAATAGAAAGGAAGGGGAGGTGAAGAATAAAAGAGAATGTAATGGAATAGAAAAGAAGATTAACATATGTAGCCTCTTTGTGTTTGGATGATTAGTGAGGAAAAATAAATTTAACTTTTCTTTCCGTCTTATTTCTTGTTTCGTTGATTAAAATTTAGAAGGTTAATGAGAAATTCAGAGGCTGTTGTAGGTTTGTGACAAAAAATTTGTATGAGAATTATATAGGTAAAATATAGAATTGAGTATTTGTGTTATGTTTTCTAAAAATATTTGCAACAATTTTTTTTTTCTATCTGTTCCACCTCAAATCGAGAGGTAAACCTTTCACTTCCGGTACCCTTCACCTCCAATATAATTTTGTCAACCAAACACAAAGTGTAAAGGGAAGGGATCACTTGATCATGGTTATCTTAACAATTTTTGACATAATTTTTAAAATCAATTCGAATAAGATTTAAACTCAAAAGTATTTGACACATAGGACTCACAATAAAATTCAATATAATTTGAGTATTGTTTGATAATGCATCAAGAAGCATTAATTTCTAACCGCTGAAAGTTCAATTCACACGATAAAACATACAACAAATCTCATTATTTTTTAAATACATGATATCTATATCATATAAATTATGCTTATAGTATTTTAAATGATTATTTTGTCAAATTTTTTTTTTTTTCTAATGATTACTCTATAATTAAGAAAATACCAAATTGTTACATTAGTTAATCGTTAAACCAAGCTGTGTGAAAATATTAATTTAAATAACAAATTGCCTATTATAAATTCGTGGAGTTATATTTAATAAACATGCAAATATAATTCAAGATTACTCGAAAGAATTTAACAAAAAAAAAGTTGGCGAGAGAAAGGTAGAAAGGGAAGAGAAGGGTCCTGACATGTGAGGTCCCACATATCAGGTAATTGTAATTGATTTACACATCGATCCCCTATTTCTCTGATTCATTAATTGTTGCATATCCATAATGTATTTTTTTTTTATTTTCAGGATTCATCGTGGCGAATTTTTGGAATGAGTAGTGATGTGTGTGTGTGTGTGTGTGTGTCTATCTATATATATATATATATATGCATGAATGCTTGGTTAGCAGTGGATAAGTTGTGTTTTGCCATCATTGCATCGCCTAATCGAATAATTTGTAAATGTTAGACAATGGTAGCTTACATTTCAAGCGCATTTTGAAGATGCTGTCAAAGGTTCCTTTTTTTTTTCAGGAAAATTTACAATTTGACCCTTGCAAACATGTAAAAATTACAAGTGCTTTTTGACCTCATACCTACCTGAATTCGTATCCAGTGGGGTACCGCAAAAGAAAATCTGATAGAATGATTCCCTAATTAGTGAATCCGGCCCGTTCTTTTTAACTTTGCATGAATCTCAAAGCACAAATAATACTGCCCCCTCCCATCTCCCGAATAGGCACCGGCTGAGAGTAAATCTGGGCCGTAGAGTGATTTACTGTTCCGTGAGGTACCCGGGAGGATACTCGTCCTACCTACCTAGTACCAATTTTGTACCACTCGCGTTTAGAGAACCCATCATATGGCAATCAAAGATAACAATTTAACCTTCTTTTTTCTTAGTTTAATCTACTGTACATTTTCATTACATAACATTGTATTATTGACCACTTGATTTTGATTTTGATTTTGTACTAAATAAATCAGACAATTTTAAAATTTTGCATATACATGTATCACTCGTGAAGTAGATTGGTTTGACTTGTATTCGTCATTTAAAACCAATCTGATAGATTTTAAAATTTAGCTCAGGAATCCTTCTTGATAAACCTAGCACACTCTATATATAATACCTACTATATATATATATATATATATTAAAAGCTATATTTGGATCAACTTGTAACTTCAAAAATATATTCAAAATCCGTTGGTCGAGAGCACGGCCTTTTTAGGTATCAGACGATTAAGACCAAAAGTGCATTAATTCTCGATAACTGCAATAAGAGGAGGGATCCAATTACACCTCTTTTGGTGACACATCATGACACCGTTTTTTTTATAGGTCAATTTTGAGATTTCAAAATCTAAACAGTCGATCCGAACCGTTCAACATGATCACCATATTAAAATGTGCTTGGAGATCAAATTTTACATTTTTTTGAATTTTTTTACTATTTATTAAGATGGTTACAAAATCGCTGTTTTTCAATGGTCTGAAAACAACGATTTTGTAACCATCTTAATAAATAGTAAAAAAATTCAAAAAATTGTAAAATTTGATCTCCAAGCACATTTTAATATATCCATCATGTTGAACGGTTTGGATCGACTATTTGGACTTTGAAAATGGTAGGTGTCAAAGTGTGTCACCAAAAAAGGTGTAATTTGATCCCTCCTCCTGCAATAATCCTCTTATAAAATTTGTAAAACATTGATTTTGTGCATTTTCAATATATATATCAACCAAGCTGGCTAGCTAGATTGCATCTCTCAGGGCATGTGTAAAATGTTTGTTAGGTTAGGTGTGAAACCAAGTATGATTTTGTAATGAATGGCCATCGAAAATGATTACAGTTTGATAAACACAAGATTTGGTTGAATATATAATTAAATGGCTAAGGACACAAATAAACTTTTTTCCTTTAGAAAAGTATTATTAGGGTTGTTAAAAGAGACTTATACAAGTCTTTGGCACTCACTTTACAACTTGTCTTTTGCTAATTAATTATGATCTTGCTGGCTAATTTACTTATTAAAGTCTCTTCTACCATTCCACTCGAGTAAAGACAAAGAATTAACGGTTTATACTGGCCCATATATATTTTTATCTACTTCTTCTCTCTTTTGCTCTTTGTTGTTTAAAGCACTAGAGTAGGTTAAACAATCTTTGATTTTGGGCCTCATCCAGCCCACAAAATCAGCCCACAAAACCAGTTGCAGGCCGGAGCAGCGGAGGAATCTTGTTTTGGATCCAATATAGACTAAGCAAAACACAACAGTGAAACCCTCATAGTCAGACGCCATGAGGCGGGGTCTCGCCAAGCTCGCACCACCTCCTACCTCCGCCTCCACCGCTGCCGCCTTCTCCACTTTCTCCGGCTCCGGAGGTTTTGGTCGCGGACGTGGTCGCGGACCCCCTCCTCCTGTCTCTGGAGAAGATTCCTCCGTTGCCTCCGACGATGACCCCTTCCCCTCCGACTATGGTCGCGGTCGTGGCCGTGGTCGAGGAGATGGACCCCATCCTTCCTCCCCTCTCTTACCTTCCTTCTCTCTTTTCGCCTCTTCCTCCCAAGGCCGTGGCCGTGGCCGTGGCAGTGGCATGAGCTCTCCTGATTCAGATGCTCCACCTAAAAAACCCTTTTTCTTTTCCCGTGAACGTGATGATCGGGATCCAGTTCCACCAACCAAACCAACCAGTGACATTGACAGTGACAACCCGCTGCCACACAAACCGGATATGTCGTCCTTTGTGTCAGCTTTAGGCCGTGGCAAACCAACCACTCCAACTGAATCTGGTTCAAAAGAACAATCTGACAGAAAACAGCAACAGCAGATGAGCATGAGTAATAGAGAGGATGCCACAAGACGGGCCATGGAGGTGTTGTCCCGGGCTGGGGCCGGAAGTGGTATGAGGGGCCGTGGTGGGTCTGGTAGAGGAATGCGGGGCCGTGGTCGTGGTCGTGGGCGTGGCCGCGGCAGAGAGTCATCTGTGGAATATGATGATATGGATTACGAAGATGGAGAAGTAGCGGATGATGAAGTAGAATATGATGAATATTTCGAGCAAGCGGCCTCTGTTGCCCTGCCATCTCCATTGGAGGATGCCTATCAAGAGGCAGTGCACACTAATAATATGGTACCTACTCTTTTACCATCACTTCACCTTCGATCAAACAAGCACAAAATTCAATTTTTTAAATAATTTGTTTGTATGTTTTCATTTGATGTAGATTGAGTTTGAACCAGAGTATTTGGTGGGATTTGGAAACCCAGATATAGAAGAGAAGCCACCAATGTCCCTTGAGGAGGCGTTAGAGACAGCAAAACCTTTCTTGATTGCCTATGCAGGAATGAGCAGCCAAGAAGAGTGGGAGGTGCATTTCATTCTTCTCATTATTTCTTAAAATTGACATCTAATGATCAAAGAAAAAGGAAATTCATATCTTAAATGTTGAATAGTGAAGCGGAATATGCTGTTTCTTTCTTTTTGAGAAATTATGTTGTTCTTATCTTGAAATAGATGCCCATGCAGAATGAGAAATATGTGAGTTGACGCAGAAATGTCTAACATATATAGTTCTCTCTTGAATTTTAAAAAATATGTGCCCGCTACTTCCATTTATGTGAAAGGAATGGTAAGGAATAGTGTAATTTGGACACCCAAAGTAATTAAGGAGCAAAAGAGTAGTAGATGTTACCTTTTTGTGTTTGTTTTACTTTCTGGCTTGTAGGCTTTGCTATTCCCCGTGCTGATTTTTCAGTAATTCCAGCAACTCAAGTAGTAATCTTTTATTGTAAGAATATTCTTGGTGGATTACCAGCTATCTTTTCTTTTCCCCTTCTTTTATTTTAAAATTAAGAATGAATACTCATCCCATTAAATTCATGTTTTTACAATGACTTTTTCAAATGCAAAAACAATTGTTACAAGATAATTGGGAAAAATGTCAAAGGAAAAAAGGAAAAGGAAGAGAAACTGTAAAACTTGCATGGATTATTTCCCAAGTAACTACAGCATTATGCAATTTTATGTATAATTTAATTAAATGATAAAAGAAATAATTTGCATGTTTAGGAAGCGGTGAAAGACGTGATGCAGAGGCTGCCTAAAATGAAAGAGATGATGGACATGTACTGCGGGCCTGACCGAGTTACTGCAAAACAACAGCAAGAGGAATTACAGCGAGTTGCAAATACACTTCCGCGAAATGCACCCACCTCTGTCAACAAGTTTACTGACCGTGTTCTCCTCTCTCTTCAGGTTCCTTTCTATCTATTTCGGATTCCTTTGCATAATTGAGGGCTGGCACTGTTGCTAGTCATGATATTGCTAGTCATTCATTTGAAGTTTTAAAGTTTTTTCGCTTGCAAGCTACAGCTGTTATCATATTGTACTTGCAACCTCTTGCAGTGATAAGCATGATTTCTTACACTGTTACCGGGACCTAGCAAGTTTGGAAATTACCAAAACCAAACCATCAAAGTGTTGAAATTATACCTTCTAACGAACATTAGTATGGAATACTATCTCTGATGCAAGTTTCCAACTTTCTATGTTAATTTATATGATATATAATTAGTTACCGTTTGTTTGAGATAATGCTATGATCAGATATCAATCTGATCGTGAACTTGTGATACCTTTTTTTCTTTTATCGTGATTTAATGGTCATGGTACTGAACCTGAACCTTTCTCTTAACAATGAGGCGTCATCCAGAAAGACTCGGGAAAATGAAAATTTTGTTGGTAGCAAATGCATAACAGGTTGCTTATGGATTTTCTGTAAAAAATAATAGGAGTGCTAAATACTCCTTGGTATTCCTTTTTTTTTTTCCTTGGAAAATTGCAGAGTAATCCAGGATGGGGATTTGATAAGAAATGCCAGTTTATGGACAAGCTTGCCTGGGAAGTTAAACAACATTACAAGTAGATAGAGAGCGAAAGAGAGAGAGGCTTCATTTTATGAAATAATTAAAAGTTGAATGGCATTTTTGTTTAGAGGTGGACACAGTTTTTTTTTTTTTCTAGTTCAATTTTGTCTCAAGCTACTTTCAGATTGTACTATTATAGCTTGAATAAGTCTGGGGTGAATTTATTAATTTTTGTGTTTTTTTACCCCCTGAATGCAAAGTTGCAAGCAGATTATACTGATAAATTGTAAACTAATTCTTTTATTGGTGTTTCACGTCTGCAGAGATTTAAATATTTTTTTCTGTATTTTGGACAAGTTAAGTTGGTTTTAACCCCCCTTTGATTTTTTAGCATTATGTACCAGTTAAAAAGTACTCAAATTCATTTGATTACATACTTACAAAATAGGCTTGGTGATCAATGACCCAAGTAATTTACACATAATGAGATCTCATTCTTACTCTTTGAATAATTAATTATCCTGTAGTTTCTTGTTTTTTTAATAGCTGTTCCTATACAAGGCGCAGTATTTACCTAGCCAATGGGTTCTACATCTTTGCTACATTTTACAAAGCAAAACAAAAAAAAAAGGGGGAAAAGTAAAGTCTACATGTCAACCTCATCTTACAACATAGCTGCCTGGAATCTGCTGTGTACAGCAATCTCATCTTCTGCAAAGAAATCAAACTTATCTCAATTGAATTCTCCATTATATTTTCATAAAACATCAAAAGAACATGTATTAAAAGCACCTTAGGCTGTTGAATCCTGCCGCAACGGTTGGGTTTCGTTCTGATGGTTATCCAACGGCATGTACTGCGACATAATCGCCATAATCTCTGAATCCATATACGACTGCAAAGAAAACAAGAAACAGAGAGGGATCAATTCACTTAATTTTTTTTTGTCTTTCTTCTTTAAAGAAAATTTATTGTGAAAAATCCAGTATAACCTTATGTCCCTCCAACAGGAGGAAATCCAAGTACAGAATGGCTTTTAAATGGGTTTCATGGAAATTGCTGATATAAGTATAAAATTATCCGAATAATTTCTGTTCTTTAATAAAAGAAAGTAGAAGGAATTTGCAAAGTTCTTCAAAGGGCAGGTTACTTACGCGAAGTCTGTATCGATAGAAAATGTAGCCAGCAATTCCCGCACCGAGCACGCATGAGAGAACCAAGATTATGACTAACCACCCAAATCTTGAGACATTCCTTGCTAAATTTGTTAAAATAAGAAAACTAAACAGAATGAGAGAAATGTTCATTTTGATGACAAAATTAAGCTCCAGGGAATATGAAAATCACTTCAATTTAGTTAAAATTATAAAGGATAAAGAGGCCTTACCTACGCAAGTATCTTCCCCTTTTATGTACAAGAGGTTGTCTTTGCACTTGCACTCATATCCTCCCCATTTATTCTTGCAAGAGCACTCTGGACAAGTGCATGCTAGTTTTTCTTTGCACTCATCAATGTCTAATTAAACATTTTGAGAAAAGAGATCAAAGTCAGTGTTATTTTTATGAAACAATATGCATTTAAGGTTCTAGAATTTATTTATGTGTTATTTGAATTGATACCTTCGCATTTGTAGCCATCGCCTTGAAATCCTGGTGGACACCTGCAACCGCTCAGTCTCGACCCCTTCATACAAAATTTAAATAAAAAAAATTAAGATTAGAAGGCATGAGATAAATTTGTGCATATGTAGCTATGTCATTATTCTCTTTACCGAACAAGCAGAGACAGTATCGCCATTTTTTGTTTCAGACCAACAGCCCCCGTTATCCATTGCACACCGTCCAGGACCCACAGCTGCATTTGAATCCCAAAATCATGAAACAGAAAAATACCAATTCAGAAAACTATGTTAAATTGAGGCTTAATTTCACTCACTGGCATTTGGGTATGCTGGTATTATACCAGTCTGTACTACTTGCCTCTATAAAAATAATTTTTTGAGAAAAAAAAAGATGCACCTATTACCTATACAAGAAGTGTACCCATCTCCCTGGTACTGAACACCTCTGACTAATGGACATTCACATACTCTACCTCTGTAAGTATCCTACAATATTTTCAACAGGAAAGAAAACTCAGTAGGCACAGTAAAAGAATTACCTTTTTATTTTCTTTCTTCAACCAAATTTCAGTTGAGGGTTCAGATATTATCATGTTAGTAGTTAATTGTGCATTTTGGGTTCTTACATTTAGGTTGAGGTCACTAATTAGTACTTCCTTTTAAGTAACTCTGATTTAGAAAGAACTGTAAAAAAAATTGTGTATGCTACTATAGTTTCTGAATCAGATTAATGTAATCATCCATAATTATGGCAGCAAGGGATTGACTAGTATGCTATTCAGTTTTGTAAAAGAACCCAATTTTTATTATAACAACAAATTAAAATACCAAAAAATCTTAAATAACAATAAAATCATGTTGATTCGTTGTGGGAAGCCATAAACTTGAAATTTGAAATGGATTTACCTTACAAGCGGTTATATTCAATTTCACGTCTTTCCAGCAACCGCCATTGTTGTGAAGACATTCGTTTGTTTCCATATCTATGATTCAAATGATTTGGTTATTGTTGTGAAGATATGGATATTACCTTATTCAAAAGAATTACAGATACAGACACACCAGGTTCAGGTGCCAGTACCTATTGACTGTTTCTCACCGTGTTCTTTTGGTTCATTAAATCCTTCTTGGCTTCGATGTCATTACTTTCAGAACAGTAACTAAGGTTAACATGGATTTGAAAATTTGGTGGTCAATTGAAGCAGAATTTAGCTAAATTGATTATCTTGAGAAATTGGGATATGCTATGCTGGTATTTTCTTTTATGAAACTTTTGGTATGTGATGGTAGTTTTCACATTGAAATTTGTTATGTCAAATGTGGCATAATTAAGGTTAAGCATAGATTTGATTGTCATTTGGAGGAATTGTAACCTAAATCCTGGCAATATACTTAATGAAACTTAAATCTTTGTTCAAAAATTTATTTGAGTAGGAATATAAAAAAGTAAACCTTGACTCAAGCAAACATGAGGCTCTGTCGACTCCTTATATCCAGCACATATGGCTTTAAGCACAGCTGTACTCTCCAATTTACCTTTTTTCAAAATAAATTATAATTCTTTTCAAATAAGACTACAAATCCATTACGGTTTCTATAATAATTGAAAGGATTGCCACTTGGAACCCAAAATTCAGTATAGTTGTGTCTGCATGTACCAGTTTCACTGATTAAACCAGTCACATAACAATTTTTTCAACCAGTTGCCTAACAAGGAAATTTTGAGACCATTTGGTTTAAATGTGAAGACTGACTTTTTACTAAACAAATTGAAGTTTTCAGGTTGGTAAGTTAAAAAGAGATTAAAAAAGAAAGAAAAGAGCAAACCTCTATATTGAACATTGTTAATGACCAGTGTAGGCAAGATTGTCACATCACTGCGTGAATCATGACCTATCTGTATCGGGAAAAAAAAGCTCTTTTGTTAATCTAAATTAAAAATTTTGGTATGAAAATTGTTTATTTGTACAGAAATATATGATTTTTCAGAAATATTGAGTAACCTGATCTTCCTGCTCTTTCTTTAGCACGGCGTTCTCAGCATCAGCTTCCGGATCACCCATGCATTTCTGTACTTTATCCACAGGTAGACCTGAGAAATGTTACTAATATTTAGGTAATTATAGAATTTACTATAACCAATTTCTCTTTTTTTTTTTTTATATTGTCATCTTTTATAGCTGGGTTGAGATTTCTTTAGTTGCTTAAATTTTTTTACCCCAAAAGTAAGATCTTTTGTTTTTAATGTATCAATT
The DNA here is from genome assembly GCA_025461125.1 of Carex kokanica. NCBI lineage: Eukaryota > Viridiplantae > Streptophyta > Magnoliopsida > Poales > Cyperaceae > Carex > Carex kokanica. Next base: position 202,134 of record JAJGRX010001215.1, on the reverse strand, counting down.
TAATTCAAAATGGGCATAGAGGTCACACTCATACCAACTAAGTTAATCTGGAGACATCCTGACTGGTACTGTGGTAAGGTATCTACAAAAACTGAGAAAATACAACACGAACCAGTCGAAGTAATAAGTTAACCATAAATGGTATGTTAAACTTACCAAGATCTCTGACTACAGTCTCAGCACATTCCTTGCTGTACTTCTTTGCCTTCATAGAGCAGCGTGCATCATAATCGACCACAAAATCCCACCACTGCCATGGCCGGCCACTCTCATTCGCCACACGGTGCACACACAGCTGCCGCAAATTTTCTATTACGACATCCTTCCCGTCATACCCCTCCCCGAAATCCTGTTCTGGGTCTGGTGAACAGTACCGGCCCTTGTTTATGCATTGCGACTTGCACTGCATGCTCAGCCTATATAACATTAATTGTAATTGAAAAAATAATCAAAATCTATAGATACCACCGACAGAATCCTACTTTAGGCTATAACATTAATTCTATACTAAAAAGCAACTGAATGAACATCAAATTAAGGCACGTACCGAAAAGGCTCGGGGCAAAACCATGTTATGTAATGAGGTGTGAATTGTGAGTATCCACCTCTCTCTAACAACTGCGCATGGCCTCTGAAATTTTTGACAAACTCGAGCTGCTCTTGACACCTCTCCCCGCATTCATCATTGCTATTCGTCCAGAACTCGTACTCCACCCTTTCATCTGGGTGCGGCATCGATTCACGCCAATCCATTTTCACTATCAGCTCATTACCTTCTGAGGTATCCTCAACGATCTTTTGCAGTGTTTTCTTGAGTGATTCACCGAATGATTTCTCTATCAGGGCCGATGGGATGTTGATTTTCTGAACATAGTCGATTGTTGAGTCAGAGAAGAATTCTTCGGGGGTGTCCATTGTCAGCAGAGGCTCATCAATACTGTCAGCAATTAGCACCGCCGCTGCACCGGCATTCTGTGCATTCCATGCCTTGAGCGCAAAGTAACATTCTGCATAGATCAAATATATTCTCAAATCAAAATAAAAGAATATATATACTCTATTTGTGAGGATTGTCAAGGCTGTTACATTAATTAAATGTAAATAGATCCCAACACTCAATAAAGATAATAAAGCAAAAATTAAATATTAAATATCCAACTTTTATGGATCCATATATGTGTCCTTGTCCAAGTGAGATGATTTAACTTTAATATTACTTCTCCTATTCAGTACAAGAAAGGAGAAAATATAATTAACTGAAAATGAAAATGCAACCATGCAATTTCTGTTACTAAGATAGACACCTAAATAATTTAACTTTTTTTTTAAAACATTATCTTAATTTACTGTCGTAATGGTGACACATTAAGGGGCCCACCTTAATTAATATGGATATTTCATCATTGTTTTCTTGGCTTAATTGATTAAGAGTTAGTACTCACCTTTATTTATTTCTATTTATTAACAGTTAAGACTAGGAATTAGTGGTACCAAACTATCAATCATATAAGTACAAGCTACTTGGCAAGATTAGCTTGCTTCTAATTTAAAAAGGAGAACAGTTAGGCAATCACCTACTTTCATTTAAAACAAAAGAAAATTATATGTAGCAAGTATATATACAAGCTGCCTAATATGTCTGAACACAACATGTATTCATTTTGTTAATTAATTCAAATGTCATGGTTGAGAATATGATTAAATAAGAAATAAATATATAACTACAGCACTATATAACCAGCAAGTTAATAAAATAAATTAACAGAAACCCTGATACCAGAGAAATATGAACCAAATCACAACAGAATCAAGGCCAATTAATTAAATAAAACAAATAATCACCAATTAATAAGGTATTAAAATGGAACATACGCACCTCCCCGATCAAGAAGGAGAATCACAGGTCTTCGAGACTTGGACTTGAAAGTGGTATCAAACTTCTCACAACCGTTCGATTTCTTATCAGGGTAAATCACAACTCCAACAAGTGTACCACCATAATTCGGTACGCCAAAATTTGCTAGTGCAGCGTCATGGTGACCTCTGATGTGGCGTGGCGATACAACTCTGACACTGCTCTTTTCTACTATGAACCGGCCGTAGACTGACCCTAGTATGAAGAGGAAAGCAGTGATAACTAAATGGGCTTTCATGAGAGAGAGATGAAGATGAAGAGGTAAGAGGGAAAAAGGAGAAGTGTTGTGTCAAAAATTGTAGAGACTAGAGAGAGATGGTAGAATAAGGAAAGGAAGTCATCATAGAATAAGAATAGGCATGAAACAGAGAAAGGGAGAGGTAAAGACTAAAGACTAAGAGAGGAAGTCTTTGTACCTCAGAGATGGACCAAAAAGTCATTTCGTATCTGTGTAACGATTAGCATTAGTCAGTAGTCACAGAACAAATGTTAATCGTTACACGGTGATCATGGGTTGGAAGCGCCACAAAGGATTTAACAGGAAAGGTTTGCTTAAGGTTGCAGTAGCAAATGTGATTTGTAATGATGTGTAGGTTGAGGAGCAGATAAAAAGCAAAGCGATTGCTTACTTCACAAAAAATGAATTTTATATGTGTTTGGGCTAAGTTGTCATATAACAACTGGTTGAGGGTTTTACTTACAAGAGAGAGATGCTCAAAGTACAGGTAGTTCGTTCAAAGCAAAATTATCATGTGGCAGGATATATTTCTACCATTTGTGAAGCATTTTTAGAAAAGGCCGTGGACAGGACACTGTACAGTATGTTTCAGCAATCTACCACACGGAAATGATACACTGAATGCCGCAGAAGATCCAGAATTGACTGGGAGAGGAGAACAAACTAAACTACCGTTCAGAAATGAGATAGGAGTAGGTCCGATGGGCATCGGACCTACAGTTAGGTTCAATTAGCTCTATCACCATACAATTAACATCAAGATATATGTGCACGGAAACTGATAAGACTTGCACGGATTTTGATGCAGAGCATACGAATCTTGATGCAAATCGGATGGTCATCACACCCATTGAACCAAGGTAGGTCCGATGGGTATCGGACCTACTCTCATTCCTTCAGAAATAGCCATGAGGTCAGTACGAAAGAGACACTTAATTATGTTATGTTATGTGTCACCAAAATTAAAAAAGGACGTGATACTTAATTAATTATAAAAAGAAAAAAAAATACTTGTGTGAAGATTGTGCCTCAAAGAAATTTATGCTGTGACATAATTTTACAAATATTTAACATATTTATTAATTTGATCATGAATTGCATGTTGTTGTCTTTATCACTGCGATATATATATATAATTCAAATGTTTTGATTTAAGAAAGAAGATTTTATATATATATATATATATATATATATATATATATATATATATATATATATATATAGAGTAATGCTACGGTGCTAGAATATGAAGACTGGCAATGGACAATTTGGTAATTTTAACTGTCAATATGTCATTGTCTCGTGACCTGGTAATTGACTTGTTATCACTAAAAAAGAATATGAAGACAGCCTCTCTCTATCCGTGAACAACATCTATTAATCTTCTAGTTCTAGAACACCACCACAATCCACAAATCCACAAATCCACAAATCCACAATTGACTTGACTTAGTTTTTTTTTTAACTGAAAATTAATAACGATGTATATCCAATTGGAAATTAATGAGGTGCAAGTAAATTCTCAAATATATATGGACATTAAATAGAACCTTATTTATCTAGTTGAGATTTATATATTTTCACATTTTAATTAGTTTGTCTTATACCAATATACCAGGTTCCTAAGATATATTAATTATATATTGCACTTGCAATTCATTCTGATATCATGCAAAACTTGTTAACTTTATGTGATATTTCTTATTATAAATTATCCTTACTCTTACCTCTTGATGTCTCACATTCACAGGATGGATCACATATATATAAAGGGGAGAACTAAAGAACCTTAACAAATTAACTTACAAGTCTTTGTATGCTACAAATAGACAAATCAGAGATCTAGATGAGGCAAAAGAAGCATTCAAAACCAAGAGTTTTTAAGCTAAATAATCATCCAGCAGATCATGGTCATCTCTCTTAATTAAACAAATTATCATTGACAACACATGTATAGGGTGCTCAACAACAACACGCTCTAGCTGGTCTAGCTTTGGGAGACGGTCGACGGATTAAACATAAATTTGTGGAACCATGATTGGGGAGAAGGTTTCATGGAAGATAGATTTCCATATTTATTCACATATATATGCATTGGACACAGGACTAGTGTTGAAGCAAGCAGTTTTGGCCTTACACACGGGTCTAGAGACTTTGTTCAAGCCAAATCTTTCTTCTTTGGCGCAGCAGGAGTTACAACAACTATGTGATATAATGTGCAGGGTTCATTTGCAGCAGGGGAAAAGCGACGAAATAATCTGGAAAGCGACGAAATAATCTGGAAAGGAACCGCAACAGGTCGGTTCACAGTATGATCAGCATACAGACTGCTTAAGCATGGCCCGAGAATTAAAACAATTCTGGAAGGTGGCGGTTCCGCCTAGGATGAAAGTTTTCGCATGGTTGGCAATTCCAAATAGCATACTGACGCATGATAATTTGTAAAAAAGGGGATGGGAGATTGTCAGTAGATGTGTGTTATGTGCACAGGCAGCGGAGACGGTACAACATCTCTTCCAGGAATGTGCATACACATTGCCTTCTGTTCTGACAATAGAGATAACTGATAAAGAGAAAACGGGTGCGATGAAACTGGACCAGAAGGCGGCCATGCTTGTTATGCATTTCATCATTTGGAGGGAGAGGTGTGCGCGTTGTTTCGCGGATACTGGCAAGGGAGTTGAGGAGATGGTACAGGAAATTATTTGGCAATTAAAATTTTATGAAGGTAAGGAGCTGCAAAGAAATCAGGGAGAAATTCATAACCAGTATCAGTGTTACTAAAGAAGGGGGCGATACTGGTACAGTGCTTTACTGGTACGAGGAGGGAAAGAAGCAAAAGCCCACTGCAGCTTGCAATTTCACATCAATTTTTTCATTTTTTTCCACTTTGTTCACTTATGACTATTTAGCTTTCATTATTTTTCATTTGTTCTGTGCTCAACTGTTTTGAGCGGTTTTCATATTTATTTTGTTTTTGATTTTTACATCCTTTGGATACAAACTTTGTAACCAAAATCATTAATGAAATATGGGCATGATCCTTTATTTTTCCTCAAAAAAAATGGTGCTCCATAAATATCAGCGAAACATCAATTGAGGTGATCGATCCCTGATACGTTGCGAAATTTATTACACTTGAGCTACCTAAATCTTAAGAAATGTGAAATGCTCCCCCTTGCCTTCTACTGTAATAGGCAGGGGCTATTTATATTATTATTCCTTGTGTCAAATATAGTACAATACAATTCACAAATCAAGAAATAGGGAAACAAATATTACAGGGATAAATAGCTCTCCAAATATGACCACACAAATCTAGCTAATATTAATATTCACAGCTGTGCAATTGTGAATATTTTGTGACAGAATCTTGTCTTATTTTGCTGGAACATTATCATCTCACGAACAAATAAATTAGATAAACGAGCTTCCTTTCCTTCAATTTTTGCTTCTTCAAGAATGCAAAAGGCTTCATTCTCTCCCGGCTCAAAAGGGATTGAGAAACTTTCATCTTATGGGAACCATAATAAACCGATTTCTCTTTAAAACAGGCAAATTAGTGAACACGCTATACTGGAGCAACTAGAAGACAATAATGGTTGGTCATTGGGAGAATTCTCTTGTGATAAAAAAAAAAAAAAAAAAAACAGAATATGAACCAGTTCAAAAAAAGAAAATTAAAAATGAAGGCTAGCAAACTTGCAATGGATCTCGTACAAAACATTACAGCCCATTGCTTCTCCACAAATATTGAAGGCCCAAGTTCACAAATATTGAAGGCCCATTGCATGGAACTTCCAATTAATTGACATAAACCTTCATGACTTGCCATGGGAATCTATTTGTTGGGTTTGCTCCACAAATATTGAAGGCCCAAGTTCAAAAAGATTTTTTATTTATATGGGACTGCATGGAACTCCCAATTAATTGACATAAACCTTCATGTCTTACCATTTGCCATGGGAATCTATTCCGAAATTTTTATTAATACCTTCCAAAAAAAAGAAAAAATAGCAAATCTGCTCTCGGTATGAAAATAATTTCAAAAACACCCTGACCGCCCCACAATGGGCGGTCACCTCTTCACATCAGACCGCCCCACGTTTGGGCAGTTTGGTGTTTAATTATTTTTTTAAAATGTTGTGCCATTTTTTAATTTTGTAATTTACACTTCCATTTTTTATAATGATTTATGGTTATAATTTGTAATAATTGACGATTATACTTTTATTTGTTGTAATATTTTATTGTAGTTTTATTTGTTATAATTTTTATAATAATTTATAGTTATATTTTTATAATTGACGATTATAATTTTATTTGTTGTAATGTCTTATAATATGTTATATATTTATTGTAGTTTTATTTGTTATAATTTTGTTTAATGTTATAAATTGATTTTTTTTACTAGATAAACAACAAAACTAAATAATCTAAATGGTAAGTCTACAACATAAAATCTAACAATCCAAATATGAAATATAACAATCCAAACATAAAATCCTACAAATCCATCTAACTAAAAAAACATAAAAAACCTACGACGGCGGTGACAACTGGAGAGATCCAACCTAGCACGTGAATGGTGGTCCCTAGGCGGCAGCTGACGTGTCAAGTGAACCTCCTCCTCCACCTCGTCATCCTGAAGATCGTCCACATCCATCTCCGATGCCGCACCAGTCGCCCAGGGATCCTCCTCCTGCAAAGATAACTGTGTACGGCGGACCCATGTGAGATCCTCCTGGATCACCGCCCGTGTACGCATCTCCCATGAATCGGCCTCCCAGGTAGAATGATACGTGGCCGGAGGACTGTGGGGCGGTTTTGTAAGGAGAGTGGACCGCCCAAACGTGGGACGGTCATGGCGTTTTTGGGAAAAAAAAATTCATACCAAGGACAAATTTGCTATGTTTTTTTTAGGGTATTAATAAAAATTTCGGGAATCTATTTGTTGGATTTGCTTCTATGTGATACCAAAAATGCATAGAAAATCAGAAAATTGAGTTGAATGTGTCAAGTTATACTAATTCCGTTAGAAAGAGGCCACTGAACTACTCAAGTAGAAGTAGGAAGTAGCTATCTAAAAGTACATTATTTATTGATTGATGGAGCAAATTTAATGTGTTCCTTTCATTCTTAATTTGTCTATTGTTGCAGTTGCATGACAGCTTGATGTACACGTTGCTACTGTTTTACGTACCACCATTTTTCTTAATTTCCAAATTATAATTTATTTAAATACTATTATTGGGTATTATCTGTAACCTCCTTAATTAAATTTTCTAGAGATTGAAAACAAAGTAGAAAAGACTCGGGGCCAGCGAAGCATTAAATTATGGGAATATACTTACCATTTTCAACTATCAATAAATAGCCATTAAATTGTCCTCACACCGTTTAAAGTGCTACACGTATCGCATATAAAAGTGAATTAAATGAGTGAATTAATCTAGGGCTGCACAAAAAATTCGTAGTTCGTAATTCGATTCGAATTTGATTCGAAAAAGTTCGTAAAAAATTCGATTCGAAATTGAGTTCGTTCGAAATTAATTCAAACCAAACTTAGTTCGAAATTAATTCAAACCAAACTCAAACTGGACCTAGTTCGTTCGAAATAGGTTCGCAAATCAAACTTAGTTCGAAATTAACTCAAACGTGAACCGTTGATTTTCGCTGATAACTTATGTTCGTTGATGAAAATATAAGGCCGCCCAGTCCATAATTGCTCTCAGTTCTAACTTAAATTGTTGTACTTTGAATACTTTGGATATTTGAAAACTTTGGTGATGTTGCTCCCATTGGCTATTTGAAAAACTTTGGATACTGTGATTGTACTGAACTTTGATTGATTGTACTAAACTTTGGTGTTTGATATAAATTTTGGTATTTGTAATGAACTTTGATATAAACTTTGGTGTACTGTGTAATTAGAATTCATAATGCCTGAATTTTTATTGAACTGCTGTAATTTCGAACTATGGAACAACCATAAGTCATAACTCGTAAGTCGTAACAAAGTTCGTAAAAGTTTGAAATTGAGTTCGTAAAAAATTTGATTTGAAATTGAGTTCGTTCGAAATTAATTCAAACCAAACTTAGTTCGAAATTAATTCAAACCAAACTTAGTTCGAAATTAATTCAAACCAAACTTAGTTCGAAATTAATTCAAATCAAACTCAAACTGGGAGTAATTCGGTTCGGTTTGTTTGCAGCCCTAAATTAACCACACAAAATTAGTTTTGTGTTTTGTTTAATTAAAATTTCTTAAATTCTGTTTTGTTTAATTATTTTTAGTTTTATGTTTAATCAATTATTATTATACTATTATACTGTTGAAATGTTATTTGAAGTTATTTTTAATTTGGAAAATTTGGTTATTTGCCACTCCAAAACCTTCAAATTGTAAAAATGCCATCCCGAAATTTGAAATTGTAAAAATGTCACTCTAAACTTCATTAATTCCTAATTTTACCATTTATACTATATTAGTCTTGTTAAAAAAAAAAATTTAGGACTAAAATACCCTCCTCTCTCCCAATCTCGAAGATCAAACCTCAAGCACCCCTACTGAATCTGCTAATGATGTCAAGTTTAAAGCTGCTGCAATGGCTGCCAGGCTGGCAGCCAACACCTGCTCAGTTGAGATGTTCAGCCTCGTCATCTCCTCCCTCGCCTCTAAAGCCCAAAACCAGTTGGCTCCTGATGCAAAACGCCCCAAATTAGACCCCTCCATCTCAGCTCCAGCCTCCTATGTGCCACAGCCTGTTGCCCCACCTCTGCCCCAGTCTCAGCCCGAGCTGGTCCCACCTCCTCCTCCTCCTCCTCCTTTCCCCCCTTCTCTAAGTTGGGTACAAAACTTAGGCCACAGAAAATCCGAATTGTAGTATTGAGAGAGAGAAGGGTATTTTAGTTCTATTTTTTTTTTTTAACAAGATTAATATAGATAAATGTCAAAATTAGGAATTAATGAAGTTTAGAGTGGCATTTTTACAATTTCAAATTTCGAGATGATATTTTTACAATTTGAAGGTTTTGGAGTGGCAAAGAACCAATTTTTCCTTTTACTTTTGTGTTTCAGAACCAGTGTATCCCACACTATCGCACCGTTCTAATTTCTAGTTCTTAAAACATATTCCAACTCAAATTAAAGAAAATAAAATACGAAATTCAAAGTGAGCTAGACAACAAATCGAATTTAAAATTTAAAATTGAAAATCAAAGAGGCGCTATCAGCCTAGCTTGCTGCCAAAAATTATATTGATGTATCATGTATGTTTTAGTCTTTAGTTATTGGAAAAGAAAAACGGAAATCCGGCTAGATAGTATATTTCCACAAAAATCAACATAGAGAATGGAAACAAAATTTCCTTGGGTATTAAAATGGGAAATAAAATGAGTCTCCGAACGGTTCATGGGAAAAATTATTGAAACTTCTAATTTGCCTAAGAAAATCCAAGGAAATCGGAGGCGTCGAATAGGCTCTAAATCTCTGTTACAACTTTGTAAAGTACGATCAAGCATTTAAACATGTCTACAACCCTTTAGAGTAATCATGTCAAACTATTAAGTCTTACATGTAACTTATTAATAATTTTTTGGACAGTAAACGTCTATAGGCACTTTAAATTTTATTTTCCAAGCCATTAAACATATGTCTACAATCCTTTAAAGTATTGGTGCCAAGCATTTAAACATCTGTCTACTTGTGCTACAAAGATTATAGCGAAGAGGCAAACTCGAATCTCCATTCAGATCTAGTTTCTTCCTCATTTCCTCCAATCTTTCTCGTCGCACTCCCTCCAGATCTCATATTGTACTCCGCCATGGCGAAGGCGGAAGTGGACTAGTGGAGAGAAGGGCGGAGGTGGAGAGGATGTGGAGAGGAGGGCATAGAGGAGGTGCAGAGGAGGGCGCAGAGAAGTGTAGCAGGAGGCGTAGAGGAAGGCAGAGGCGGAGAGGAGCATGGAAAGGAGGGCGGAGAGACTTTAAATTTTATTTCTCATGCCTTTAAATCTCTGTCTACAACTCTTTAAAGTACTGATGTTAAGCATTTAAACATCTATCTACTTGTGTTGCGAAACTTATAGCGAATGGGCAAACTCGGATCTCCATCCAAATCTAGCTTCTTCCTCATCTCCTCTGATCTTTCTCGTTGAATCTCCCTCCCGATCTCGGATCGTACTCCACCACGGCAGAGACGAAGTTTGACTAGTAGAGAGGAGCGCGGAGGCGGAGAGGATGCGGAGATGAGGGCAGGGAGGAGGCGAATAGGTGTGCAGAGATGTGAGTGGAGAGAAGGCGGAGAAGAGAGGAGGACAGAGGCAGAGAGGAGCATAGAGAGGTGAGTGGAGAGAAAGGCGGAGAGGAGAGGAGGGCAGAGGCGGAGAGAAGTGTGGAGAGCAGAGAGAAGCATGGAGAGGAGGGTGGAAAAGAGAAAGCAGCGGTGGAGAAGAGACGATAGAAGAGAGAAGAGAGACGTGAGGTTTAAAGGCTTGATGCGTGGGGGTTTAAATGCTTATTGCGGGATTCAAAATTAAAAAAGTCAGTTGGAAACAGATAAATTAATTGCGGACGGTTAAACTAGTTGGAGGACTGAGATGGAGATGATGGCTTGAGAATAAAAACATTATTTTATTTTAAAATGTTGCGATAAAAAAATAATAATAACCGGATGCTAGGTAGATTGTTGGTTGACATGAATGCATTGTGTTGTCCACTTGAGGAGAAACGATAGACAGCGGGCGTGTGTAGTTGTAATGTACACACGCTCCATCACAATCGGATCCATCACCACGTGTGTATACTCTCTTACTCGTATCACAGATCTCACTAACCCAAATATTACACATTTAGGGCCTGTTCGGTTGCAGTGTGGACTGGGGAATGGGTACAGGAAAGCAAAATTTTTGAACTAATTTTTACTGTTCACGTGGGAAAAAAAAATTCACTCTGAGTGAATTTTTTTTTTCCCACGTGAACAGTGAATGCCGAACAAGCCCTTAACGGGTCGGATCCAAAACCCCACAATGCGATGGGATTGGGATTGAGAGGGAGAAAGATTAATATAGAATAAAATGCATGCTTCTCAGTTCTCTCCAATAATATGCAATAATTAGGGAAATCTTTAAAGTGCTTAATTTATGATAAATAGAATAGAATGTGAAAGTCGTGGAATAGAAAAGAAAAGGAATTAAAAGGCAAAGTCATTCTCCGCACGGAACATTATCACATAATAAAAATAGTGCAGCGAAATCTGTCGGCAATTCAACAAATGATGACGATATATTTATATATATATATATATATAGTACTGATGGATGGTGTAACAGTTGAACCATAAATTTGTTTTTTTTTTGTTACTAAAAAACAATTAATCTTACGTTAAGTGTTGTTTGTACTAATTTATATATATTATTGTTAACAGCACAATGCACGATGATAGTATAAGTAGAGGAATGTGTTATGTGTTACTGAAAGAAAAGCAAACACACGGTATTTCAATTTCAATTTCATACGAATCTTAATTTTAAAAAAAGAAAGTTATCTATCCGGAGAAAAAATAATACAAAAAATTGTAGAGCGGAGCGGGTCTAAACTCGTCTGCAATTAAAAAAACGAAAAGGAAACAGGTAGGTCCCACCTCACAACCCCGCACTGAACAACACACGGTCAGGTCACCACCAACGCAGCAACGCATCCTTCTCTTCTCTCCTCTTTCTCTCCTGGATCTCTTCTTCCTCTCTCTCACAACACCCCTCCCTCATAAACAAAACAAAACAAAACCCTCGAATAGTCGAATTGCTTGCATGTCCATTTGCATTCCAATTTCAATTTCAATTTAATTGCGATTGAGCGTAATGATGCCATCCTCTTCTTCCTGCTCACCCTCTTCCTCCACCTCCTCCGCATTCCTTCTCTCTCTTCTCCTCCTCCTCTCTGTCCCTTTGCTTTTCTTTCTTGCCCCCCGTCTCCTTCCTCCCAAAACCCTCCCTTCCATCCCTGCTTCCGACGAAACCTCCGACCTTGCTCTCTTTCGCCGTGCCATCCTTGCTTCCAACTCTTCCTCCGCCTCCGCTACCTCTCTCCGCCTTCCTCACCGTCGCACACCCAAGATCGCCTTTCTCTTCCTCACCAATACCCCTCTCCACTTCGCTCCCCTCTGGGAACAATTCTTCCACAATCGTTCCCGTCTCTTCAATGTCTACGTCCATGCTGACCCTTCCATTAAACCCCCTCTCCCTCCTTCCTTCTCCTCCCCTTCCTTTGCTGGCCGTTTCATCCCTTCCAAACCCACTCAGCGTGCTTCCCCCACCCTGATCTCTGCTGCCCGACGCCTAATTGCCTTTGCTCTGCTTGATGATCCCTCCAATGCCTACTTTACCATCCTTTCCCAAACCTGCATCCCACTCCACTCTTTTGATTTTATGTATCGATCCCTGCTCTCCCGGCCAAGACGCAGTTACATCGAGATCGTTGCTGATGATCCCGGTCTCTATACACGGTACATTGCCAGGGGTGACGATGCCATGCTTCCCGAGGTTCCTTTTGAGAGATTCCGTGTTGGGTCACAGTTCTTTGCCCTTACCAGAAAGCATGCTGTCATGGTTGTCAGAGATCGGCGGTTGTGGAAGAAGTTTCGGATGCCATGCCTGAGGAAAATGCGTGACAGTTGTTACCCTGAGGAACACTACTTCCCCACACTGTTGGATATGCAGGATCCAAATGGGTGTAGCGGATATACCCTGACCCGGGTCAATTGGACAGATAGTGTCGAGGGACACCCACACACGTACAAGCCTGACGAGGTGAAGCCGGAGCTCATCTGGGAGCTGAGGAGATCCAATTCAACTTATTCGTACCTCTTTGCCAGGAAATTCGCGCCAGAATGCATCGACCCGTTAATGCAGATTGCCCATTCGGTTATTTTGAAGGATTAGGTTAACACGCCAGGTCGAGTGTACAGTATTGTGCTTTTATGCGGACGAACAGTTAAGGTATGAACACTTCATTTTTGGATATTGTTTCTATTGGTTACTGTTATGCCAGTGCCTAATCTTTACCAGTTCAGTGCCAGTGTGATTGCTTTCAATATGATAAGCACAGATAGATGCAATATGTGCAAAGGAAAACTTTTTTAAGTATAACAGAAGTGGCTTAATTTCTGTTTGTCTAGCTAAAATTCATTGCTTTTGGAATGAAAAAAACCAATAGTTGTTACTTAAAACTATGTACTTCATTTTGTCTGGTTTCTCTTTCAAAAAATGGCTTTTACTTTCATATGAAAAATCCAATTACTGTTGCTTCAAAACTGTGTATTTCACTGTCCTATTTCTCTTCCAAAAATTGGGTTGTGAAGATAAATGGGTGGTGTTTCATCTTCGTGTCAGTGGCTAAATTTTTTTGTGAATTTTGAGTGATCATGTTGTAACTAATTGCCAAGTTTCAGGAGGGTGTTACTGAGGTGTAAGTGATGTTACATGAGAACTATTATTATTATTATTATTATTATTATTATTATTATTTTGAGAGTGTAAGGAGGCATTTGTGAGTATGGACCATCTTATCTATGGAAGTCAAAATTCATTTATGTTTGACTTTTTTTCACTTTTTGTTTGGGGACAAGGGTCAAATTAATCATGGAATTATTTTTTTATTGTGCTTACTAATGCCGCTTTATTGGTCATACGGGTGTATTAATCCCCATTCAACCTTATGGCTATTAAATCTTTCAGTTTCTTCCAAGTTTTACTTGTAAAATTCTAGGCAAGGCAAAGCAGAGAGAGAGTGGAGAGATCTTTGATGGATAATTTTAGTGTTCAAAATAATAAGAATTTTTTTCTCAAAATGGAATGTTGAAGGAGATGGATATTTTTGAATGGAAAGCCGTTATTGGGGCGAGATGTTTATCAATTTCTAAATGAAATAAATGAAAATGGACAAAGGAAGCATTTGAGTTGCAGCCTTGCAGAACCTTAAATTTTATTTGCATATGCTGCAAAACGAGATGTTGTTCAAACAGCCCCCTTTTCTGTAGGGTTATTTATGCAATAGTTACAATCATCAAATAACAAACACTTTGTGTTGTCAAAGTTGAAATCTTTAGCTGTTTTCTAAGACTCATTTTTCCATTTTCTTATTTTGCAGGTCTTTGTTGTGAAGAATTAGCGCAAGCTATGTCTTTCTCTATCTACTTTTTCCTTTTTGTGAGTTTGAAAGGAAGCGAAGATGGTAAAATTGTCCGTTTAATGTAATTCGGCGTTCCTTTTATTTTTTTTGCCAAGGTAGTAGTTGTTGTTCTTAGAGTTCAATATAAAATGATCATCCTGTGTATTACATGGAATTAAATCTATTCAATACATAAAAGCGATGGTTTGTAGTTATTTTGTAGATTGTTAGTTCAATGTCTTTTTGCATAGTAGACCTAATTATTTTACTGTATATGTGAAATACCCCTTATTTTACTTGTTGCAATGAACATCACCATATTTTTGTAGGTCTATTTGCTACATAAAATGAAAGTTCAGTCTAGGGAAAGTCAAACTTTACCCCTAACTGTTGTCATGCTAGAGAAACTAAATCAGTTCATGATTAGCTCTTATATCCTTGAGGAGTTTACATCTAAAACAGCTTTACTTTGGTTGGAGTCCAATTTTAGTTTTTAGTGAAAGTATTTATCACGGTAAGGACATGATTGTCATATATTCGATTCTTCCATAGTGAGGTGTTGTTTTGCTATCATAAAAAATAGTTGGGTGTTATAGACAGATGTAATTGGTGTTAAGATTCTATTTGCAAATAGGTTACAATATTTTATGTTACCTTTAATTTTATCTAAGTTCCTTTTCTAATTTATTTGCTCGGATTCAGGTTAATTTGGCTGAGAGGTTGAAATTTTGAGGTGGTTCAGGTAGTTAGGTTAGGTATCAGGTCTAATTCTTCTATTAAAGGTCTATGATGGTCATTAGCAGTGTGTACGGGTTTCGGGTTGGTAATGGTAGGTCCCGGTTGAGTTGGGATTGTGAGTGTGAGTGTGAGTGTGGTTTTGTCTTTCAGTTTCTTGTTGGTTTGACTGGTTTATACTTATACTGTCACTAGGTCCTGTACGAATTGGTTTTTATATTTATATTTATACTTATACTTATACTTATACTGACAGGTTTTATATTGATTTTAGTGGCTTGATACCGGGTTGTTTTTTTAACTGACGGGTGAATCAGTTTTTGGAATAGATGTGATGTGAGTTGACAAAAAATTAGTCTGTGTAGATCTTAGATGTATAACAATTAAGTTATAATTTTGTGATATATTATTCCTTTATTCAGCATCAAGGAAGGAAGGAAGTGCATCTGAAAGATGAGGCCACTTTTTCTTATTTTAACAACCATGTACTTTATTCCAGCTAATTTTTTAATGACCCAAATGAGTAAATTGGAATTAATTTGAAAATCATCTATTTGTTATCAAATTTTGAATGGTTCAAGTTAAGGAACAAAGGTAATCTTTATGCAGAGAAAAAGCAGTAGAGGTAAATTTTTTATGAACTCTTTGACTTTATACTAATAAAAAAATAAAAAAATTATAACTTTTATATTATATGTAAACACATCACTCATCAAATTAATCCTTTTAAACAAGTTTGTTATTTGAACCGATAAATATTAAAATTAAAATCTCGAGTCATTTTGTTGAGTTTGTAAAGCTCGTGGTTGCTCTAATCTCGACCAACATGATACATTTTTGTTTTAATATAATTTAATCTGATAAACTATACATTTCTGGGAACTACTTCGACCTAAAAGTTTCATTCACAAAAGGACAAAAAAAAAAATACATTTGGGTCGCTTTAATGCGCAAAATGGGAAGTTGGAGACCATGTTATTTTATCTTTTTGGCAAACTTTCTTTCTTTTCTTTTTTTTCTTCTTCTTTTGAGTCTGAAGTTTGAACGGTGCCTTTTCCTACTAGAAACATTTCCTATCAAATTGAAAATTGAAAATCTTAATCATTGGCATATCTTTTATACAAACGCCATCTTTACACTTTACTTTTTATCTGAGAAAAATGTAGTGGATGTTACCTTTGCTTGTGCCTGAAGCTAGTTTTAGCTCTTTGCTTCCTTTCTTTTTCTCTCTGTTTATTTTTTTCCTCAAATCTGAGATAATTTTATATGCACCCACTAAGAGGTTGCTGACATCTCGTAATTTCTTGTACAGTAAATCACATTATTAATACAAAAACTATAGTAATTACTTGTCGTCTATATTCTAATATGTCAAACTTCATACCAATGGTCTCACAGTAAATCACATTATTAATAGCTGTTGTTACTGCCAAAAGATAATTATTATTAACCAGAAAGAACTGGTAATGGTACTGTCAAAACATGTATTTTGCAACTTGCAAGTGATAAAACATTAAGCATGCTTGCATGATTCAGTGATGCTGTTTCATCAGGTTTTATAGATATGGAAGCTGATCAGGTAAATAATGATGAAACATTCAAAGAATGTACATAATAGATGCAATTCGCAAAGAAGTAAATTAAGTATAACAGCTGACGCAGAGTAAAACTCAGCATTTCCACAGGTACTAGACATGAAAGCAAAGACAGTTTCTTGGATACTGGCAACACAAAGGCAAGAAAGAGAAACATCCATTGAAAGATAGATGATAGATGAGCAATTCACAAAGGATATTTCTCTCGAAGACGTTCAACTGAAGATAAAATATTAAATCAGCACACATGCTAGAACAATATTCATTTTGTTTCTTCATGGAAACATGAAGACGTTCAACTGAAGATAAATACTAAAAATACAACCAGGTGTTAACTTACAAGGGATATGAAGAATTTTATTCCTTCTGGTACGGACTGCTAAAGGGCTGCATGTCGTTTCTTTTGTACTGATACAACTTTTTCGCCAGGCAAAAGTTGTCATAATTAGGAAACAGATCTGACAAACAATGAAGAAACATTGAAAGAAAAGCAGATCATAGATATGATATGCAATTCACAAAGAAATAAATTAAAAGTATCATGGCTGAAAGCAAGGCCAAGGAAGGTTTCCCTGTATACTGGCACATATGCAAAGAAAGTAGGAGTGCAGTACACATGCAAGAAAGACAAACATACCAAAAAATATAGACAACAGATGAAAGTAATTCCCCTTTTTGCACCATTTCTCGTACTTGTTCGTAGCCTAAGAATTGAAGGGTTTCAATAATTATATTAAGAAAGAAAATTAGGGAATTCGAAAAATAAATTAATCAAATACTCTTAGACATACACTATCAAATAAATGATAAATAAAATAATTAAGGGAACAAAACAAATTAATATGAATGAAATTGAAAGAAATTAGAGGCTACGAACAATTTATGATCAGTGTTAGAATTAATTTTGTTATCCTATTGTTTCTTCACTATGTTTTTAACTTTTCTTTATTCGGATTTTGGCCTTGTATTATTTGGTTTATTTACCACACCAATAATAAAAGTATACATACAACAAGATGTTACCTATTGATCAAGGCAATGTTTCAATTCTTATAACAGTCCGAATTGCCCAACAAAAGAAATTTAAAAGAGTCAATAAATTTCCTCGACTCTCAGTCTGCTCTCTAAGCTGACGAATAGTGCCCCTAAGTTTGGTGGATATGGTTTTGCACATAACCTCCATATGCAATTTCTATCCTTACATGTATTTAACAAAATATTTGTTTCTGTTGTCGATTCTACAGATCATCTGAAATGAAGTCGAGATATTTGAGATTCATATTAAAGGAAATATGCAACTTAGAAGAAACCGATGGTAAATCATAGAAGATGGTCGTCTCAGGTTTCACCATCAATGGAGATGAAATCCTAGCTTTTAAGTACCAACCATAAAACAAATTACTCGAAATGTTTTATTGTTGACATTAATGTATTTTTACCTTTCAAAAAAATGCATTAATGTGTTACCGAATATTTGGACAATGGTGCGGAGCAGATCAAAGCAATTCACAGAAGAAATTAGGACCTCGATGCATTCCATTTTCTTCATTAATGCAAAGTTGACGGTGGTGGGTTGTCTCCATGAACAATTTTTCACCAAAACTTGCACAAGTATCTAATCTATCTATTTATGACACTAATCTCGATTTTTTTGGTTTTTTTTTTTTACAAAAACGACAACTTATGCCTTCATACCTCTAGTAGAAACAAACAAAGAAACAAAAATAAAACCCCGTTATATACAATACAAGATGAAGCTCTTCATTCATTCTTCTAATGAGTAGCATCCTCCTGTTGAAAGTTGCACAATGTGGTACCAATGAGGTAGCGGTCATCCTTTATACGATCATGCAAACTAGCGAGGCACATGTAAAGCCTCTTGACAACGTAGCAGAGAAGGGAGAGCAGGAGATAAGCAAGCCATGCAAAGTGATAGACACTAGAGTTGGTTCTCACAGAGTAACCCAACAAAGGAAAAACACCCTTTGCAAATATGTAAGGAACACACAGCCACGTCAGAAGATTGCATACTATCGGGCATAGAATCTCACGTACCACCCACAAAGCTCTTAAGCGTGAGAAACCATCTGCTTTTACTCTTTCAAACTTAGCACGCCACTCGACAGAATTCGTGTCTCGCACACCCGACATCACCTGAAATTAATATTAGTATACACATGCACTTGGGTTATCATTAATGACAATCAAGCTCAGCACACAGAGAGTACAGTAAGATTCTATGATCAGAAGTGAAATTACTTACCAATCTGATCCATGCAGAGAGAAGTATACAGCCAGAGACCCATATATGATGGAAATAAAAAACTGGCCTTTCGTCTATGCTCACATCAAGAGGCATCTCTATCATCAAGTTAGCTAGAAGCCCCAATTGCAGAGGAATGAATAATACCTGACAAACAATAACTGACTATTATTACCAGATATATGCAAAGTGGAGTTGCCTTGTAAACAATAATAAATGACCAGTTAACATATCAGACATGCTAAGAATACCTTTACCAGTCTGGTTACTGATTGATTAATCATAACTTTTTGTCTTAATTATTGACAGAATTTTACCGAAATAGAGAGAAGGGCAAAGCACTTTAGCCCAATCATGCACCACTTCCCAGCTAGCTGAACAACAGAAAGTATCCTTCTAGTTCCAACAAAATTGATGAAAGATCTCACAGCTACTATGCCATCCGAAATAATATAGCATCCAACAAGAAAATTTATCTCATCTACAAAGAATCATAGATGGAAGGTAAATATGCAGTTTATTTGTTAAATATTTTTTTAAACTTTGGCTTTTAATATTGCTTGTGCTTATTTGAAAGTTAATTTACAAATCTGTTTCCAAAATAGCAATTGTTTGTTATATTGTCTTCTTCTATTGAAAAGGTGGCTTAGTTTCCAGAGGAAGTTGTTCTATTCTGGTTAATACCAGTAAGTATTATCAGCTAAGCAGTCTGGTTTGGCTGACCTATACAAACACAGTTTAAACCTGAGTTCTTTACTAAAAATATTATACTGCTCTCTGCAGAATCAAATGCAACTTTTACTATGTGGTTGGATAAATTACCATTACTTCCAATGTTGAAAGATGAGATCCACATTATAAGGCTGAAAACTGCTCGGCCAAGAGATGTAGGAACTATTATCATGGCTGAAGTGAGAAGCACCAGAGATAAAGAACCCAGAATCAACAGCGCAGCAATTTTAACCACCAACTCAAGCCTGCTACAAATTTATTATATTACTTTTATTATCTTTACGGCAATGTTATCTCTATTAGATCAAACATCACTTGTCATAGTTCATGCATGACATAAAGTCTCAAAGATCATTAGACAAATTAGTCCCTACTATTTTTCAAAAAGGGGTTTTAATAATAAACAGTCCACTCACAGAAACTGGAGATATCCATTTCTTCAATTAATGTTTTCTTTTGAATTATAAATTGAAAATGAAAATGATAGCGGGACTAAGCATTTCTAACAGGGCACGGAACTAAGCTTCTATATCATAGCGGGACTAAACGTTCCAAAAGCATAATTTAAATAAAGTTTAAAGGCATAATGCCATGTGTGACTTTGACAAAGCATAAAAGGCTCATTTGTAGGCCTACAAACCTAGACAAATATCACGTGCCATTCTGAATATTGGCAATGTCATATTTGCACTCTTTTCCAGATGAAACATGGTGGTTTGCATATATTGAAAGTAAATGAGGATAGAGAGGAGCGGAGGATAATTATAATACTCAATAAGGGCTCCATGACATGTCCTGTGGTTGGTAGGCATTGTGCATATGCACAGCATTCTCTTTTGCACCAAATGCACAATTTTTCACTTGTCATACAGGTTGTAAACACAAAAATAAACTAAAAAAACACATACTTTGAATCAACTTGATCATCCTGAGATTCTTTGACTTCGTCCAATCTGCTAGTAGAAGCATTTCCATTACCATCTCCATTCATTGGTAGCAAGAAATCATCCAGGTGAAGGGCCTTGGCAACAAAAGAGAGCCAATGATGCAAGAGAAACTTGAATGCTGCGTGAGGGTTGTAATGACGCGAGACGTAGCGGCTGCGTAACAGTCTCCCAAGGGTATTCCAGTGCAGACCACTTGGCGAATAGCAAAGGCTACCATTTGTAAATAATGTATATATATTAGGTCTTGACACTGGATGGCATTTAGTGATTTAATATATATTGTGCAACTTTTTACTTCCGTGATTCTATATTTGGCATTTTGCTCCATTTTTTATTTAATTCTAGTTGGAACCAAACTTTTGTGTTTATGGATTCTACTATATACAGTCAATAGAAAGATAGTTTCAGGTACTGTTGCAAGAAATGGGAAGAAAAGAAAAGAAACTTACATGAAGTTCAGTGGGAAGAAAGAAGGTAGAGTACAGCTGACCAGCTTCAATGGTAAAAAGACAAGAACCACCGTCAAGGTCATAAAAACAGCAGTGTTTAGAAGGAGACGGTATGCATTATCGTGCAATGAGGCATCAGTAAATTCACGGATCGAAATTTGATTGATGTCTGTTGGTATTTGAAGAGAGTATAAAATTCTCTCTCGTAGTAGTAGTTCCTGACAATAATAGAGGGTTGTTACAGTAATGAACTAACTTAAATGAAGTAATGAACAGACAGATTCTGAGTGGAGGAACTTAAAATCTAAGCTAAAAATCATACCTCATCAATAAGCAGGAGGAACTTTTTCATAACCACCAGAGAAATAATTCCACAACCCCAAAACACCAAGATTCTTAGTGGAGGGAAATCCAACAAATGGTCGAGGCCCCCAAATTGCATTTGCACCATTTTCATGGTGCATATATCAAACCACCATCCACACACGCAAGGGAAACTACCAAACACAACCATTAAAATAAACCCTTGTCTAACCACCCTCACTACAAAACTCCTGCATGCACATAAACCTTTCATAATACTGCTCCTGCTCAGACTAATATCCTTGGAAAATCGTCGAATCATGTAGAGTCCCGCAATAATGGCACCTGGGCCGAGAATAGATATGTACCCAACTGCAAGCATGCTCCAATCGCTTGCATGTCCGGTACCACCATTCATTTGGTAGAGAATTATCCTTCCCCATGAAAAAGGTACCAATACTGCAATAACCAGGAACACGGCAATAACTAGCTGCGCCTGAAATGCACGCTTGACCAATTTAATAGCAGGTCCTCTCATCCCTATGATTTCAGCAAACGACTCATTCTCCTGAAATAGGGCCCCATCACCTAGTAGTGGAATCCTGTTTGCACCTAACAACTCGAAAGAGATGAATAGAGCAGCAGCTACCAACATAGTGCAAAGAAAGATGAGCTGACCAGATAGTATTTGATCAATTATGGTGCTGTTGCTGTGAAGCCAGTGAACATCGCCTAATTCCCTGGGAGTCTTTATAAAAACCATATGCCAGAAGTGAGCTGCTACGAATGGCACAATTACAAACCACACAAAGAGAACAAGTGCCAGACGGGTGAAAAACTTTGAGGCAGTCCATGTTTTTGCAGCAAGCCAGGTGAGTTGTTCGGCAAGGGACAGTTTGGAAGGGGTCTTCTCGGCATATATGGGGGTAAAGGAGAAAGTGTGCCTACAGACCTGTAATTCAAAAATGTTATCAACCGTAGCTAGGTCTAGGTCTAGGTCTAGGTCTAGTTCTAGGTCAAGATTAAAGAATTACCTCGCAGCGGTGAGAGCTGCTGTGGTTGATCCATTGGAGAAGGCAGTTCTGGTGCACGAATTTAATGCTGCCACGGCATGCGCAAGGGTAATGGAGTGGATCTTCTGAGGTGGCCGCGCAGCGACAGATCCTGCACAGGTCTTCCTCCTCTTCATCGTCCGACTCCGCCCCGGAGTGGATCGCCGTAAGAGACTGACGAACTACTTGCGGCGGCAGCGGCGGAGTATCACCCGCACTCGCCATGGGATTGGGATTGGGATTGGGATTGGGATTGGGATTGGAATTGGGATTGTCTCTCTAGGGAAGGGAAGCAAAGCGTGCTCTGTGAGGTCACTTGCACACAACAGGGAATCAATTCATCAATCGAGAGAAAGAAAGTAATAAGCCTAAACCCCCAAAAGAGGAAAGAGGGAATCTGTATTTTATTTAAGGTCGGTTACACACAACACAGGTACTGAGGTACACCATCAGATCGATGACTCTGGGTCCCACCTGTCAGATAATGTAGATCTTATAAACCAGGTGTACAGTAGGTTTCTGGGGAGGGACCTAAATATCTTATATCTCCCTCCCTCCGTGTAATCAATCTTAATTCTTAAGGGCACCTGTCAGGTTCTCAGGAAGCTCTTTACATACGATGGCTGAAATTTTTTTTTAATAACCTTAATTTAAAAAAAAAAAAAAAAACCAAAGTTAGATTTTTACAGAAACCACGAGTAACAAGTACCCCGACATTTTTATTTATATCCAAAGTTAATTACAAATTAATAAAAATGCCCACATCAGCTGATTTTTATTAAAAATGTCCAAACCGATCATTTAATGGCCGGTTCTTGATTTTTTTTTTTTATAAATAAGAAACCGGCCATTTAATGGCCGGTCCTTGATTTAAATTTTTTTTTAGAGACAAATAGCTAAAATGTTAAAATATAAACTAAAAAATCAAATTATTTTTTTAAATATTTGTTAGATTACTTTTTTTATATATAATTAGCATATTTATACTAAAATACGCTAAATTACTTGAAATTATGTTAATTTACGCTAAATTACAATAATTATGTAAAATTATGCTAAAATACGGTAAATTACGCTAAATTACGTATGAATAGGGCCGATTTTGTGTCATCTTTCATAAATCATAAAAAATAGTAAACAAAATCCAAAAATAATAAAAATTGGTATTCTACAAGTTCATTATATAACTAATTTACTGAGCCACGTAGATTGGAGAATAGAAATGAAAATCTTAATCGGAAACTTGAACTGAAGTTTTAAGCCTCTTCTCTTTGTTTTTTGGCAATTCTGAATTTCAAAATCTAGTATTGCTAGCACTAACGCATGCGTATTTTGCAAGCTTTCCGAAAAGTGGTCATATGCTGAAATTGGACACTCGAGCGCCGTTTTATGGCCGTTTGAAGTTTTGTCGTCGTTTTTCACCTGCTCAGTGAAGATATCATCTCTATTCATGCGTAATTTATCGTAATTTACTGTATTTTAGCATAATTTTACATAATTATTGTAATTTAGCTTAATTTAGGGTAATTCAGCGTAAATTAACATAATTTCAAGTAATTTAGCATATTTTTATATAAATATGCTAATTATATATAAAAAAAAGTAATCTAACAAATATTTAAAAAAAACAATTCAATTTTTTAGTGTTATATTTCACCATTTTAGCTATTTGTCTAAAAAAAAAAATTAAATCAAGGACTGGCCATTTAATTGCCGGTTTCCTATTTAAATAAGAACCGGCCATTAAATGGCCGGTTTGGGCATTTTTAATAAAAACCAGCGGGTCTGGACATTTTTATTAATCTGTAATTAACTTTGGATATAAATAAAAATGTCGGCAAGTACCGAATAGCCTACCAATACCATCCTTATGTAAAAAATATATATCATCTGTTATATATAGTTGTATATATATAATACGAGCGATTGAGGGACGAAACTAGAAAATTAGAGTTAATTTTCTATTTACACTTCAAAACTTGTTCAATTTTTTATTTATCCTTGTACTTTTTATTATATCCAATATATCCCTTAACTTTGTTTAACTTTTTTTATTTACTTTTAAAATTAATTAAGCACAATTAAATATTATTAAATATTTTTTTTTTCCCATTATACTCTTCCTCTTGATTTTTTTCATTTCCGATGAACAAATTGCATTTTATTTCGATTTTGTATGATCTCTACAAAATAAATATCATCTAGATCTAAATAAATCATTCAGAGATATTGTTTGGTTTTATATGATCAAATCTAATTTGTTCATTCGGACAAGTTTGAGAAGTTTGTAAATCTCAAAGCATGGTTATTTGGTTTACAGATCCAAACCTGTCTGAAGAACTTTGTACTGATATCATGTCTAAAATAGAATCATCTCAGGGAAACGTTGGTTAACTTTTTTCTATCAAGTAATGAAGGAAAACATTTTTTTTTTCTTGATATCTCTTCCTAAATCAAATCATTTCAGGGAAATAGAAATACAAAGGAAAACAAATTTATTTTTCTCCTCCCCCTCCTCCCCAAGTCTCTTCAACTAAGCTCGATTGGGAAGAGATTTTTTTCTTCTCACTTCTGGACACTAAGAAGAAAGAATTTTTCTTTTCAATTTACATATTTTTATTCAATTTCTCCTCTTCTAATGAGATTGTTCTTGATTTTACATAATCTCATTCTTAATTTGATGAACAATATGAGAATTTTTCTCTATTTTGGTGCGGTACTAGGTGGGAGGCTTGGGCTGTAATAGAAGAGAAATTTAGTAAGAGTTAGAGGGCACATAAGAAATTAACTACAAATAGTAATAAGGGTTGCTGAAAATTAAAATGTATAATTGTGATGAGTGAGATTTGAATCCAATACTTCTCAATCATAAAATAGAGCTTTAACCACTAGACTACAACTAATCATATATCATTTATAGAGAACGGCTAGAGTATATAAAAAGTATAGAACACATAAAATTCAATTAAATTTCTATACGTATAATTAAAATTTTAAAATAATAGAGGTTAGATCCGCCCCTGGCGATTGAACTCTTTTAAAAAAATATATACATCTAATTGTAATGGTTAGTTAAGTTTAAAAAATGATTTGAACTTGTAACATCTCATGTTGTCAATGAAATCACTATGGATACACTTCACTTGTAGTAAAAGTTCTTTTAATTAATGCTTTAAATTCAATTGGATAATAGCATGCACAACCAACGATTAGTATTGATGCTTGCTCCCCTCATGATGCAAGTCTTAATAATTAATTACTATCTTGATTCCATCCACATAATTTCTATATATTTAAACAAAGGTTCATTTAAATCACTCAAATAAACATTGTAACCAATTTCACAACCAACACTCTTAAGTCTAACCAGTTGCAGAAATTAATTTCCAAGCAAGAAAAGTGAAATTAATGAGTTGTTTAGGAAAGGCTGAGCAAGATATTGGTAAGATATTCCCCTTCTGGGTATGATGGGTTTATGGGATGATCACAACCCGCCCCGCCTTGCCGTAAAACACCAATTCTTCTACCTGACATTGATGCAGCACCCTGCACTTGGCATTTATTTCATTTATTTGTAAAGAACAAGTAGAAAGAACAGCATGCAATGCAGAAAGAAGTGTTTCTGAAAGAAAGAGCTTAATTACCTGAAGTGTTGGAATAAAAAGGCGGCTTTGAGTCATAGCACTAGAACAAGAACATGTCATCAGGAGCCCCCCTCTCTTTGTCACTTGCATTGCCAATGAGTTTAGGTTTCTGTACATGCCACGTGCACTATGGAGCACCTACAAATATATATATATATTAACTACCATAATAATATGTATGTGTGTGTGTGTGTGTGTGTGTGTGTGAGAGAGAGAGAGAGAGAGATGACCTTTTTCCTAGGTGCAAATTTTGGAGGGTCTAGAATTACCAGGTCCCATTCTTCATTTCGTAATAAAGCTTGTTTCATAAACTCATTTACATCTTCTTTTACAAATGATATTCTTTCATGATCCAAATTATTGAGATGGATATTCTCATTCGCTAACTCTATGGCAGACATTGAAGAATCAACTCCTAAAATTAAATTGTCACACAAAATATTATCTTTCTCATTCCTTTTCAAATTATCTTTTCCAGAAATGCCTTTCTTTCAGTTGAAGCAAGCCCAAATTGAGTAAAAAAGTATCAAAACCAATAGTGAATGGGACAAGATTGAAGCAAGCCCAAATTGTAGAAAACTAAAAATTGAAGACAAATTTGACAGTATTCCTGGGGGATTGGAATAAGGAAACTGAAACTAGAAACAGAAGCAGATTGCCATAATCTCATGCAATTGGAAATGCGATGGCAATTCACATAACCCTTGAAACCGTTCTTGTCCCTACTATATGAATTGAAAACTGAAAAGGAACTTCGATATTATTGAAGTAAGGGCAAAGTGGTAATTCTTTCTCTTTTCTTAATAAAAAATGTCAGCTCTTGGATTTCATAAAGGGGCTTCTCAAATAGACTTGGATGGTGCCTTTTGAAAATACAAATTAAATAATGGATTTCTTTAGAAAAAAGACCTATCTGATAAAGATAATTGAGGCTTACCAGTGACATGGTGAGCGCCACCAAGTAAGGCACCAAGGGAAAATCCACCAGTGTAACAACATAAATCAAGTACTTTTTTATCCTTGGAAAGAGATGAAATGAGGCGCCTGTTTTCCCTTTGGTCAGCATAAAATCCTGTTTTCTGACCTTCTGGTGAAACTTGATAATACACTCCGTTCTCCACAACCTTATTTTTAAGAAGAAATAGGCAAAACTTTTAGTTATGTTCCCTCTGAAAAATCCTCAAAATATATAGTAATAGTATCCATCCATCCCTCATGCAAATATGTGCCCATTACTACAATAAACATTACCCTTAATTTCTTTAAGGTCTCACAGATGTTTTGTTAGGATTAAAGATCAAAACTAAACAAACATGTAATACTATAATAAATAATACCAAAATTAGTTTTTTTAACCTTGAATTTTTGAGCGACGGGAGAGTGGCTCTGTTCAACTTGGAGGCCTTCTTCTTTTAAGATATCAACTGACGATCTCCACCAAGTATGTCTAATACCAGAAACTTGACTCACAAGAGACTCGATTTGTTGTCTGTACTTCTCAACCCAAGCAGCTGATGATGCAATTACTGCCACTTCTCCAAATACATCCACTATGAGGCCTGACAATCTGTGCTTCAGACATATTATCATATAGAATCATAGATTTGAAAACAACTCTTCAATATAATTTTTTTTTGTATGTAATAAAAACCATTGAGCTGCCATCAGGTTACGTACCGGTCACCTTCACTGTTAATTAGGCGGTAAACATTTGTATCAGCTGATGGAAGGCCCAGGCTTGTACGTAAATCTATAGCAGCTGAAAACCTTTTCTGGAGCAGATTTTCCATATTTAATATGCATGATGGATCTCTGAAAAATATAAAAAAGCTCTTCACTGTACAAGTTTAAGCATTGTACTGAGACTGGTATGGTGCTTAAGTAAGATAGAGAGAAATGTAGATAATTTAGGCACCCACCTTGTTGCGTCTTGTTCGAGTTGCATAAGCCTGACACAATACATTGAAACAGAGTTGTAGAGACCCCAACCAATGGGGTTTTCTGAACCGTCAGATACTAAAACCATGTCCCCAGTTTTAGGAGCTGGCCGACCCTTTATTCGATCAACAGCACCACTGTAGACCATGGGGTTTCCACCCATGAAAATTTCTGCTTTTCCTTTCTTCAATACCACTCTTGCCAAACCTAATTAAGGTGCAAAATGGATTGGATTATTAGTAGTTTTGTCGAACAGTTGGTGGGCGTCTTTATTTTTTATTTTTTAGAGAGAACTCTCGTCTCCTCTCCTCTCCACCATGAAATTAAAACCTCTAATTACCTCTGTGATTGGAAGCGACATCTTCTAAGGTGGAGGTGGTAGGAGAGATAGAAGAGAGAGACCTGGAGATGCAAGCACAGAGCTGTGTTCTAATTAGCATTACTATTTACTACTACTAGTCTAGTCTACTCTACTACTGAGTTTGAATGGGATAGGAATACTGGAATAGGAATAGGAATAGGATATATATCTATCATGCATGAGTTCAATCAATCCTTCACACTCTTCTCTTACCCAGTACCCCAGTAGCCAAACCAACGCCGTTCGTTATCATTCAATCTTTGATAGATGCAGAGAAATAGAGAGACTGAGAGAGAGTCCAAACAAATGCCTGCGGTTTTTCCAAAACTGGAGATATCCCTTCCTACTTCCTACTCAATTTAAGGCTTTAAGCACCAATTTTTAATTTTTGCAAAAATTACACGAGAGATATTATTTCAATTTTTGGTTTGTCCTGTTTTAAGTTATCACAGAATATGAGAAGAATCATATTATATAATTTATATTGTTTTATTGTCTGATTTTGCTGCTCTCTTTTCATTTTAATTTCATCATATGATTTTGTGTTCTCATATTTAAACACATATATATTTTTACGGATCAGAGATGTAAGAAATTCTCAAATAATATCTCTTGTATTAGCGTTTCGAAAGTATCCTTATTTATATCCAAAATTTAATAATATACATTACATTATTTTATAGTAAGTACCTATCACATTTAAAAAAATATATATATTTTTCTTCAGATAAATTATCACAGATGATTACTTGTCCTTTTGTTCTTTGATCAAGGTTGTGTAAAA
Organism: Carex kokanica; assembly: GCA_025461125.1. Lineage (NCBI taxonomy): Eukaryota > Viridiplantae > Streptophyta > Magnoliopsida > Poales > Cyperaceae > Carex > Carex kokanica. The sequence goes on along the minus strand of JAJGRX010001215.1, from coordinate 173,010 downwards.
CTAAAAAAGGCCTCCTTAATACATACATAATCCAATAAAATCATCAATCTACGCATCTTAAAATATTGTAGCCAAATCTGAAAATTCATTAAAAAAAATGAGTATAGATAATTGCTCATATTCTTCATCTCATAAGATGTATAATAATCAAGAAAAGGCATCAGAATACGGCATTCATAATTATGCATAATATAGTAGTCTTATCAACAGAGGTCCTTTTATGCACTAATTACTTCAGCTTTGGTACCAGACTACCAGCAACAACCAACCTCTGCTAGGTGCTAGCTGTTTCAGTTCAGGAACAAAGGTAATCAAGGTCATATTTTCAAAGTTAAAAATAACATGTCTGAGCAATTTGGTGGTACTGGTACTGGTACTGGTACTGATACTGGTACTGGTACTACACAGTAGTGAAATTAATCCGAGCATGACTCCGTTGGACACTAGAGGATGCGAAGAAACTTATCTTAATTAATTAAAAACTTGGTTTAGCAACAATTAATACTGAAAATTGGAAAGCACCTTCCATCCTCTAGTGAGTGCTACATAACATCACATCACATCACATCACATCACATCACATCACTCCTGAGTTCCTAAATAAATCCAACCATGCTGTTTTCTTCTTATGCAATTACATCATGACATCACTAATTAATTGATTGAACCATAACCATTCCCTGCAACCTTAACTGTTTCATCATCCATTCCCTTGGTGAGCCACTGTTGAACCGACACCAAGTCGGGGAAAACCGGTGCACCTGCCTCGCTCCATTTCTGCGCTTCTACTGTCTTGAATCTGTCGAGAAGCACAGCATGCATGCCCAGTGCACGAGCTGGAATATAATCCTTGCGGAAACTGTCACCAATGTGCAGTGTCTCCTCAGGCCTCACATTTCCTGCCATCTGAAGGGCAATTTCGTAAATCTTCTTGTCCGGCTTTTCCACTCCAACGATGCCAGAGAATACGCCAAAATCCCACTCTGATCCCTGTGGCATTTAATTCCTGGTTACTGGTAAAAGAAAGAGAGAAAGAGAGAAAGAAAGAAAGAAAATAGAGCTACCTTGTTGAGGCCTAATGCGGGGAGGATGACCTCCTTGTAGCGGTACTCAGCATTGCTAACTATTCCCACAGTGAGCCCTGTGTGACGCAACCAGCGCAGAAAGGGCTGAGAGTCAGGGAATATGGAGTATGGCGCAGAAGATCCGAAGGATGCATAAATGCGCTTGAAGATATTCTCAAATGTCTCGTCGTCATACTGGTATCCTGCCCGGATGAAGGAATCTTTGACGCAGCTTCTCCACCAATCGACATTTGGAATCTTGGCAGCAAAGCCGAAGCAAGGGTATCTCTTGGCCATGTCAGTGTAGGCAGTCTTGAAGCCCTGATGCATGCGTTTGTAATCAGGGCAAGGCTGACCAGCAGCCTTGGCAGCCATGCAGTAATAATCCCCCAAGTCTCCTTTATAAGCTATCAGGGTACCCGTTACATCAACGGTTATACACTTTAGCTTTGATAGGAGCGACATCTCCTTCTTCTTCTTCTTCTTCAAAGAAAAGAGAAGAAAACCCAATTATCCAATTAGAGAAAAAAAATATATTTATATATAATTAATGCTAAGAGAAGAGAACTGAGACCCATTACTACTAAAAAGCATCAGATTTCATTGCTACTGAATTTTCAATAATAATAATACCTTCTCATAAAAAGATTCAATTTTTACCTTCTTCAGATTTCGATGGATCGATGGATTGATTGGTTGATTGTTGGTTTTAGGGATTCAAGTACAAGAAAGCAGAAGCAGAAGCACATTAATTCATTAATTCATTCCTGGTTTTACAAATACTGCGGCCTGCGCCTGCGGGTCGGTCTCATTCATTCCTGGTTTGAGGTTTCCTTTCTCTTCTTCACCTCCAGTGATCCAGTCTCATTCATTCCTGGTTTCCTTTCTCTTCTTCATCTCCAGTCTCCAGTGGGATATCCAGTCTCATTCATTCCTCCAGTCTCCAGTCCAGCCAAAAGTTTATAAGCTCAACGTCTCCGGTTTCAAATTTATGGACATATCCATTTCTTTTCCTTTTTTCTTTTCATATTAATTAATTAATTAATTAATTTAACTACCACAACTTTTTTATTCCAATTTTTTTATTAATACTCTCAGAAAAAAAAAATATCAAATATGTCCACGGTTTTTTTTTTTTAAATATGCCCTAACCGCCCTAGGGGGGCGGTCCAGTTTGCCTACCAAACCGCCCCACTGGGGGGCTGTCAGCTGTGCATACTGAACTGCCCCACAAGGGGGCGGTCCAGTTTTTTTTTTTTTGTCCCAAGAAACTTGAATCTTCTTTGCTTGTAATAATTTTTTAATTCATATTTTACATAAGTGCAATTATCAATTAGAAGTTGACATAATACTTTACAAATTTAATTTAAAAGTAACAGACATTTTGCATTGGTACGATAAAATTATAATTATCATCTCAATAATTGTAATTGGTTTGCAAATGATTACAGATGTCATCGGACCGACATTTTTAAAAATACCCAAAGTTAATTACTGATTAATAAAAATCCCCAGACCGCTTAACTTTTATTAAAAATACCCAAACCGGTCATTTAATGGCCGGTCCCTTGATTAATTAATTTTTTTAAGAGATAAATAGCTAAAATGCTGAAATGTAACACTAAAAATTGAATTTTTTAGTTAAATACTTGTCAAATTAATTTTTTGATAGCATATTTACCGGGTTTTTTTTATTAAATATATCACACAGACTGTTTCTTGTTTGAACATACAAAATAAAAGATACTCAATATTAGGATGTTGGTTATTGATACAAGTTCTGAGTAACTTTTAGCATGCTGCATACAACATTGTCACGAGCCGCAAACGAGTCGTTGTGTGTCTACCGATGATAAAAAACTTTAACTCAATTTTTGAGACACTAAACGATATTTTTTGCAATTCTGATTCTGTTAGCTCCTTGGGAATACGCGCAAATCCGACTCGTCTCAAGCTTTCCGAATTGGGGTCATACGCGCAAATCCGACTTTCATAGCCAAAGTTATGGCCTTTTAAAGTTTTTCAAAAAGCAACGATGCTTTCGTGCAAAAACACCGATGATGCACCAATGCTTTATGCACGGCTTGTCGATGACAGAAGTACATCGATGTTTCATTACAAAAACATCAGTGACGCACTGATGTTTTTCAGCACTACCCTGCTTAATTGCCAATGCTAAGGCTAATAAAGCATTGTTGTTTTTGCTAACGAAACATTGTTGTTTTTGCAATACTAAGACTAACGAAACATCGTTATTTTTGCTAACGAAAAATCGTTGTTTTTGCTAACGAAACAGTCTTAGCATTGGCAATGAAACATTGATGTTTCGTTAATCTTAGCATTGCAAAAACAACGATATTTCATTGCAAAAACATAATTAAACAAACTAACAACGATATTTCTTTGCATAATACATTCCTGTAATTAAAGTGCCAGTCTGACATTTTGTTGTTTGCTTTGTAAAATTAATGCCTACAGCATTTGACGTAATTAATTAAGGCTTCTTCTTCTTCTTCTTGCGATCAATCGATTGATTGTTGTTTTTCTTCTTCAAGCACATCGATCGATCAGCACATGGTTTTAAAAAAGAAAAGGTTTTACATAAAGTATAAGAAAAACTTCCTCAAAAAAAAAAAAAAAAGTATAAGAAAAACGTCTCCGGTTTCAAATTTATGGACATATCCATTTCTTTTTCTTTTGATATTTAACTACCACTAACTAATTTGTAGTTTGTACTGCCTCTATTTGGGTACTGAACTCTTGATATGAGGCTTTAGCAGCTACCGTCGTTTTAATAATGAACGACAGTCCAAGTTCCAAGGCACAATTTTAAATTTAGCATGCGGGCTCTAGCTATATATATAAGCTTAATTAATTACCAGCCCTCACATTAATTTATTTATCGTTCCAGTTGTTTTGGTTATACAAACCATGCATCAACTTGATTTATTTCTCAATGTACTTCTCGTTGTAACCTTATTTATATATATATATATAGAGAGAGAGGTTGGTTACTAGCTAGATCTACTTACATAATCATATGAGGGCATATGTTTATGAGTTATTTTTGCATTTTTAATGTTCAAATTATCGATCTGAAGCACTTAACATGTTTTTCATATTAGAATGTGCTTAGAGACCAAATTTTAGAGTCAATAACTTTTTTTTTTTTTTGTTAGAGTCAATTAATTAAGCCCTCAAATTTCATTTATGGTAATTAAGTTGGTAACACAAGTTGTGTCATGTATACAAGATTTTGTTTGGAGAAGAAGATATCACATATTTACATGAATGGATGCTAAATTTATTTTATAGTGAGTACTTAATTTCAACGGGCCATTTTTTTTTTCTTCTGTTCATGCAAAAGAGGTTTGCACACCCATGCAATCTTTTGAAATACCAAGGGTTAATTTCATGGATGCATTACTTGTGAACTGCATGGGTAGATTCATTAATTGTATGAGATTGCTAATTGTATGTGCTCAAAACAATTAAGTTTGTTTACATGAAATTCATTTAGTGATGTAATTGTGTTTAGTTAGCCAGATTAGTAATGCAAATTTGAGTGGTCAAGTCTCCTGCTCAAGACAATTAATTAATTAGACTTAATTAATTGTCCCTTGTCTTTAGCAATTTAGCATACAATACATTCACTGGTCAATTCTAAATTGAAATGAAGCCTGCTCCTGCTCCTGCTCTTGCTTGCTTTAACATCTTTCAAGTCCAAATTGGGCTGGGCTGGGCTGGGCTGGGCTGGGCCTGGCCTTGATCTCCTCTACCTCTTGTGATAATCGTCTAAGCAAATACAGGGTGTAATTAATTATTTGAACCTAGCTAATAACAACTATAAATGTACATGTTGCAGTTGCAGCCGTCGAATTTTGAAGGCGTTTTTTTACTTGTACTTCATTTTCATTTATCTTAAGTGCCAGTCTGCCAGACAGACCAGCAATTTGTTAACCCAATTTGGGTTTACTCAAAAAAATGCACAACATCGATCCAACATGTCAGGTTTAGTACCAGCTAGCATTTACTTCTTAAATGGATTGTGCCTAAAGCGCGCAGCTGATAAGTGATAATACCTCTCCTCTTGTTGCCAGAATATAAAATGCAATAATTGCATGTGGTCATTTAACTAATTAAAGCTTATTTCCTTGTATATATAGCTAGCTACCTAAAGAGTTATGATATATATATATATATATTTGAACTAACAATGTTATTTACTTTTCTATTTCTGTACATAATTGCAAACATTTGTAAAAGAGATTTACAAACATTTGAAAAGCAGAATTTACAGTTGCTTATACTGGCAACATGCATGCTCTTATGCTCTATTCCTTGTCTACATGCTGCTCAAGAAAACGAACAAGTGCCAGACCAGCAGCCCATACGTCATCCTCCATCACAAATTCATCCGGAGAATGACTAATACCGCCACGGCAACGTACAAACAGCATACCAATCTTGGTTAATTTAGCCATGGCCATAGCATCATGTCCAGCACCACTCATTAAAACAGGCATGTCACCTAAAACATCACTTGACAATTCTCTAATACTTGAATCCGCTGCATGCTTCAATTCTGAGCTCAACTCTTTGTCACAATGTGTTGCCTCAGCGCTATGCTGAAAAATAAATAATTCATTCATTCTTAATTTCTTATTAATATCTTTTATATATATATATTCTAACTCAACAATTTGCTCAATTCATGCAGTCCCGGCAGACTACACTTTTCTCAAATTTTCTCAATCAAACTAATTACCTTTTGTTCAACTGCACAATTCACCAGCCGACCATCACATTTTTCTGACATTTGCTTGGAGAATTCAGACACAATTGCTTCCTTCGCCTTGTCATCCATTGCTCTTATATCTACTGTAAAATTCACCTGTCCTGGTATGACATTGCTTGCGCTGGGCCAGCAAAATAGCTCACCTACTGTGCATACCAGCCCGGCAAAGTCAAAGGAACTATGCAAATGATCACTCTTTAAGTACTTGTCAGGATTTCTACAGAGAGACTCCAATGTTACTATGAGATCTGCTGAAGCAACCATTGGGTCCTGACGCAACAGCATTGGTACCGTTCCCGCATGCCCTTGGGTCCCACTCACTGTAACCTACATATCACATATGAAATAGCATAGCGTGAATAGGATTTAATATCAGCTATCAATAAAGCACTTAATTAGATATTCTGTGCCTGGCCTGCTGGTTTGCAGCAGTACTAGGTATGGTTCTTTCTGGTAAGGATGCAATTGATAATGGAAGCATCAAAATTGAAAAATCGAAATATAAAACACTCACTGTCAACAGAGCTGAATAACTAAATAACAATACTACTAGACATGACTGACTGGGTGGGACAGTATGTTGGTACCAGACCTGGCTGGTACAACATAATAAGGGTTGGTTAAGTGTACCAGACCAAACCTGGTCAGATAAGAAAAGCTGCCTGCTTTGTAGGACCCATATACATACCTTCAATCGTGTTTGACCCGCAATTCCTTTCACCACACCTAGAGCATAATTAAGTGTTTCTAGCACTGGACCTTGTTCAATATGTACCTACAAATAAAAATAAAATTCAGAGCATTTTACACAAGTCCTTACATTGGATAATTCACAATTGATCCTGCAAAAGCTTATATATATATTTCATTTTCTGAAAATTAAGAATGCTTATCAAACTCTTCTAATTTCTTAATTCCCGATATATAACCAGCTTTCCCATTACCACATTTTACGAGCATACTTTTTTTTATCTCTATTTTAAAAGGGTAAATATGATATTTCAGAGGTGCATATGAAATTAAGTCCTCCCAAGAAAAATTACCTCGATATAACCCCAAACAGACTCTGAATTATACCGAACTTGAGAAAGGATTTCATCAGTAGCTTCTACAGAGTTCTCCTTTAAAACATCTTGCAATGTAAATCCACTGAAGGAATAATTTTAGACAACCAAACATATTAATTAGTATTCTATATAGTTTAATTTGTTGAACAAATTAAATTAAATAGCTAGGTTGAAATATTAACCTCTTGTCAGATACTTGAAGAATAGATGTTGGCAGAATACCAGCTATAGCAGCACTTCCTAGAAAAGTAGACTGGAACCTAATACCCTCCTCATCACTAAATGCAATTACCTGAATAAAAAACATAAAATATTTTAACTTCTTCTACAGAAATAAAAAATATAAAGACCAAGTATTGTGATTTGTGATATCATCATCATATCATGTATACAGATATGAAGTAGCTAGCTCCACCAATAGCTACTTACTGAGGTATCAGTTTTGTCAATTAACAAATATTGCCTTTTGACCTATTTACCCGTGGGCCACGGTACAAAGAGGAATCGTAATTGCATTACAAATGAACCATGCATGATAAAACTAATATATATATATATATATACCTCAATTGGTCTTTGCAATTTCTCTAATTTTCCACTCATCTTTAAAGCCTTCACAGCAGATATTGCACAAATTATGCCAAGTGTACCATCATACATACCAGCATCTACGACTGTATCCTGCATAATCACAGAAAATTAATATACCAATAGTCAACACCTTTTACTTAATTTTTTTTTCTTTTGCATTCTCTAAATTGAACAACAACAAAGAAAAAGAGGTTAATTATAATTAATGAATGGATTACCATATGAGATCCAATAAGCAATGCCATGGGTGATGCTGTTATTGACTCGGTACGGCCATGGATGTTGCCCATTTGATCAACCCATCTGCATGTTTAACAAAATAATAAATAAATATTTACAATAAAAAGTTTGTAGTATGCCCACTTAGGCTCTTAGCAACTCTGAAGATAATTAATTGTTCCTTAATTCAAAACCAACTAATTAAGTGAGGGGCTTTATATATATTCCATGATATAGAATCCGGGTTCTTATAAGAATCAATTATGCAAAATAATACTTGAGAGTTGTCGGGGGCCGGGTTAAATTACGTTTTTAATCCAGCATCATGCATCCAGCTTATGATAAGATCTGCGGCTCTTAGTGAAGCTGGGCTTAAGAAGGTTCTTTCAAGATAGCCTTCGCGATCAGAAACCTAATTAAATAAAACAATTAAAATATTAATTTGAGAGTATATTGAGGCAAAACTTGTTGGCAATTTTCTTTCATCATCTTGGGAAAACTTTATGCATCTCATAGCTAGAGTTCACTTAGCTAGCTAGATATTAATATTATTAACAGAAACTGGTACAATAAAAATATTACTTGAAAGTGACAATAATTATTTCCCAATATATATTATACAACAAAAAATATTATGTCTTCTAGATACCTAGCTAGGTTGATGTAACTCTCCTTCTAAGTACAAGTGGTCAGGAGATAATTAGATCTTACTTGCAAGTGGTAATTTATAGCATGCATGCATATATTCTGATATAGCTTTCTTGTAATTAAAATTTTTGACTTGATAATGACCGAATATATAATATATAATTGCCAAAATGCACACAGATCTTTTATGACTGCTTCAACAAAAAGAGTATAATTAGTTACTGGTTACTGAATCAGAAAAGTATATATGGTAGATAAAGAAAAGGTTAAAAGTATATATGCCATCCGCACACGTTGCTCAGAACAGTATAATATATTTCAAATTAACAGGATTTCAATAGTATTTCCAAATTCTTTTTTAAGCTTAAGAAAAACCAGAGTTTGAGTTATAATGAATTGAACTTTCAAATTAAAATGGGAGAAATGAAATGAAATGGATGGAATTACTTTAGAAAAGAATTAAACTGTGATACCTTGGCCAATTGTTGAAGTCGTAATACAGCCTCATCTCTTAGAATTTCTTTAAAAGTTCCATTTCCTCCAATTTCTTTACCTCCCACCTCCAAAGCCTCTAGATGAATTGTTCAATTAAAATTATATATTAATTGATGATTTTATCGATCAATAAAAGATGTAGTCCATCAGAATCAGAATTAATTAGATAAAGAAATTAAGTACCCAAAATGGTGATAAGCGTGAGGAGGATTGAAATTGATAAAATAAGAGGCCTAATATTAATGGCGTGAAAATGGAGAAAAGATGAGGCCTTTGATGGAGGAAAAGCCATGGCCTCTTTAATTTTCTTGTGAATGATGAATTAATGCTTGCTCCTTCCTTTGCATGAGGTGAGATGAGATGAGATGAGATGAGATGAGGCCAATATTATGTGAGGTGGTTGTTTGCTTTATATAGCCTTCACGGGCTTGTATGTATTTATTTTAGATTTAATTAGTTCCTCTTTTTCCTGGAAAGGTATATCGTATATGTGCCCTGTTACTAGTAGTCTAGTACTCCTAACTCGAAGGTACGTAGCAGCTAGTGCGCACTGTTTTTGTTTTGTTGGTGCCGCTGCCGCGCGCACGGCCATTAACCATTTAACCTTAATTAATGGGGGAATGCATGCATATGTGATATAATAAGTAATAAGTATAAAATGTGTCAAGTTCCTATATAGCGTGCTACTTAATTAGATGCATGCATGTGTCATATCATAATTAGATTCAGTAGAATAAATATTTGGCAACATTAATTAATTAATTACATCTTTAATTTGGAAGTTACAGAATTATAGAATTAAATAATAATGATTTTTTTAGCTCAATTAATTTTTGTTTGCATGAGAAGCCCTATATATTTAGAAGTTTTGAATTCATGATATATAATAAAGATGAATGTAGGTAGCTAGCTTAGCTAGGAGGAGGAGAGATAACTAAGAAAGTAATAACGCGTGGCCAGTGGTACATGATACCGCATTCATTGCGTTTCCGTTTCCGTTTCCGTTTCCGTTTCCGTGGAAAAATAAAATACATATACAAGAAGAAAGAAAGAGGAAGAAGAGTCGCGATGCGGATAGATATGATTCTTCTCGGCCGGGGCCCGGGGTGGTAATGTGGTATAGCACTAGCACTAGCACTAGCAGAGCAGTGGGCCTGATGAGGGTATCATGTGGCCCACTGGCCCTGGAATTCAGTGTGTGTTTGGGGGATCTTTCTCTTGGGGAATATTTATATATTTTAAAATAATAATATTCTGACTTTTGGAATCTACCGAGCATCAAATTGCTGTCACCTATGGAATCCATTCTCTCTCTCTCCCCACTTTAATTCTCCTTTCAAAAAGGTGAATTAATGTGATCACCAATTCCACATTCACAAGCTATAGCTAAATTTGCTTCTCTATGTTGAAATTAATGAAGTAATCTGGAAAAATTGACAAACTAATTGATTCAATTGGCTGAAAATTCCTCCTAATTAACTAGTCATATGCTCACTTTTTTCTTCTTCTCGCTGTCACAATCACAAACTTAGATGCACATGTTTAGATTAGGGGTGTCAGTGGGTACGTTACGAGTCGGGTGGGGGCATTTTTATACTCATACCCATTAAAATTAACTTTACTCATACTCTACCTATACCTATTAAAAATTAACCTTACCCTACCATACCCTTACCCGTTAATATTATCGGATAACGAAACGGTAGCGGATGAATAACGAATAATACTAATATAATAATTAGTTTTATTATATTTTACCAATTAAATATAAAAAACTCATTCATTTCACACATATAATTACATTTTCTAATAAAAAATAAAAGTAAATGTACAATCAATTCCAACTAAATTGTTTTTTATAAAGGAAGAAAATTCAAAAACACAAATACATATTTAGGTGAGTTGGAAATTGAATTGAATATATATTTATATTTTATAATTACCCTATAGGGTAACATGTACGAAATAGTCATTACCCATATCCTTACCCATTTGGTTAACGCAAAAAAATTCTTATCTATACCCATACCCAATAATCTAACGAAAAAAAAAACTTACACATACCCGCCTTATATAATACGATACGAGTCGGGTAAACAGCTAAAAAGGTACCATTGACACCCCTAGTTTAGATGAATCTAAATTTATTACGTGTATAACAAGAATATATCATAAATTAATTAGTTATGTGTTTAATTCAAACTTATAACCAAATGCATCAACTTAAATATATTATTGATGAGAATCAGCCTTTGGTCTAGGGGCAAAAGACAATGTTCTTCGTGTGAGAGATCGCATGTTCGAAATTCAGAAAAGAATCATTTGTGGAATTAATTAGTTGAATGATTTGACCTCCAAGCTTTACTAAAAACTTAAATATATATATGAATTGGCTAGCTACAATAATATGGATCAGCGATTTTCAAAGTGGCTTAATAAATAGTAAAAAAATTCCAAAAAATGTAAAATTTGGTCTCCAAGCACATTTCAATATGGAGAACAACTTGAACGGTTCGGATCGGTTGTTTGGATTTTCAAGATGAAAATATGGTGTGAAGTACAAACACGTTTTACTCCATAGCTCACCATAGCCCATCCCTATATATATATTAATTGGCTAGCTACAATAATATGGAAACTCAAATAGATAATAAATAATTATACATGCGTCATAAATAAATGTTGATGATATGGTATCTTTTCTTGTGTCTTCATATGTTTAAACTTTAGCATGCATGAAAAGATGCTCTAGTTTAGAATGGCCAATTGATTAAGATGCATATGCCTCTTCAATAGATTGAAATAGTGCATGTACAATATAAGGGACCCATGGGGACACATCACACACAGATCCAAAGAATCTGAATCTCTTTTAGTAGGCAATGGCAGCTACAGAAGTCAGAAAAGTATCGCGAGTCATTATGCGTTGATGGATCATGCATGATTATATGAGAGCGACTCGTTACAAAGTGTGTGTGGATGCGGCGCGTATGAGAGAATTATATAAATGGGTGGGATTCCAGATCCAGTGACAAGTGACAAGGCACCAAACCAAAACAAGCTTTGCTTTGCCAAGAAAGACAAAGAAAAGTTGTTCACTCATCTCCCGAGTCCTGATCCCTGCGCTAGCTTTGCTTTGCTTTGCCAGTTGCCACCAAATTAAAAAGCTCGATCGTTGATAGATGAGATAGGAGTAGGTCCGATGGGCATCGAACCAACATTTAGATTCAATTAGCTCTAGAACCGTACGATTAGTATCAAGATCTATGTGTACGGAAATTGATATAGACTTGTACGGATTTTGATACAGATCACACGAATCTTGATACAGATCGAATGGTCATCACACCCATCGAACCAAGGTAGGTCCGATGGGCATCGGACCTACTCTGATTCCTTGATAGATAGATAACATGCAGACATCATTTTGCTTGGATTTATTCGACCCACTTACCTAGCTACCTTTCTTTATTCATTTCATCTCATTCAGAGAATGGATGGATGGATGGATGGATGAATCTTAATCTTATCATATACACACGGAATCCAAAGCTCCTTCAAAGGCCACAAGATTCCGAATCATTTCCGATTTCCCTGTCTCTCTACTTTATCATATTATATATATATATATTCCTTTAACGGAATTCTTCCTACCAAATTAATTCAGGAATTGATATCACCTGAGGTAACATAATAATTCTGCTTGGAATCACACCGTCTCATCAGAATCCATACGAATCTTAAAGATATTTCGTCTATTTCACTTTAGGGCCGGTTCTGAAGATTTTGGAGTCCGGAGCAAGAGAAAAATTTAGGCAATTTATATATATATAATTTTTTTTATGAAACCGGCTAATACGCTTCTATAAATACTTTAGTACTATATAATTTTTTTATGTTTAAAGATATTTTGGTGCTTGTCAATTGCCGTATCATTTCTATTTATAAGTTCTTTATATTTAAATTGGTATAAAATTATTATTTTTCAAAAGATTTTTAACCATTCAAAAGTAAGATAGTAAAAGTTTTTCAAAAAATATAAAAATTTGTCTCCAAATACATTTTAATAAGAAAATTACGTTGAGGAGTTATAAAATCCACTGTTTAAACTTTGAACCCTACTCATAAAAGTATAATAATTAAATGATGTTGATCTGATTCGTATCCGACCGATCTGAACACCTGTAATTACTACAATTCAAGAGAAGATTTTACACTGTGATCGGAAACAAAATAAGTAAGAATTCAATAGAATAGAATAGAAAAGAATAGAATGGATATGATTTTAAATTGAAATTTAAAGATCGGCTAATCTATTTTCTCAGAACGAATTCATTCTATGTAATCTTATAATTACCCTTAAAACTTCTTTCAATTTACAAATAATGCCATCAACACCTAGCTTTTAGGGTTTAATTTTGTAAGAGAAAGAAAACCAAAAGTATTATTTTGACAGTGGATAGGAAGAAGAACGAAGGAGAAGAAGCAGAAACACACTTCGTCGGAGCAAATGAGAAAGTGATTCGCGGTCAGATCAGCAATCGGAGCAAACGGGGAGAAGGAAGGGGTTTTGTGTTACTTCACGCGGTTCCATACAATTCTCATCAAATACCTTCGTTTTGGCGATGATTTCCCGACGGGATTTCGAAGGAGAAAAGTCGCACGAAATTCTCTCATTTCCTTCGTCACCTCCGCTTCCGATCAGATACGCGACATGAATTCCGATTCTATTTCTTGTTTTACGCGACTTCACTCTTTTCAGATCAGGGGTTAGTTCGTAGCTAGAATGCAACTCGCTACAGAATTTTCCCCGTAGCAATGTGCCACAGAATGTTTGGACAAATGCTGACAAGAAATGAAATTGGGCAACTTGGGTAAAGTGCCCAGTCATGCTGTCATTTTAGATTCCATTAACCTTCTCATAAAACAGTAATTAAAGGTAAGTGGGTCCCTTAATTCCGGCGGAGGTCTAATTGTATTTGGTGTCGACTCATATGCATAGACCCATGATGGCCCCAATTTTTTATATGAATAGGAAAAAAAAAAAAAAAAGATAACGACAAAAGAGTACGAATTCGTTAAATCTTAAAATATAGAAAAATCATTATGGTTTATAACATCTAACGGACGGTCTATAACGTCCAGCTAATATGACCTTAACTCAGCCTACTAATTAACTATAAAAAAATAAAATAACCAGGACGTCCATAACGTCTAGAGAGCAGGGAAAAAAACACTGTAGCTGAACGTTATAGACCATAACGTTTCGATTAATTATTTTTTTCCTTGTTCTCTGAACGTTATGGACCATAACGTTCAGATTAGCTGGATGGGTTAAGGTGAGATTAGCTGAATTTTATGGAATTCGTTCACTTTTGTTGATAAGAGAAAGGAATTAAGGGAGGGGTTAGCGTGTGCTTTTTGCACTCATTACCATCATATTGGCCAGTAGGACTACATACGTAATCAATAAATTAATTAGTAGCAAAATAATGAAGAAAAGAACAGAAGCCATTTTAAAAGATATTCTGACAAAATTTAAAAAAACAGGTCACCTTTTATTCTTTTCAATAAATGGGTTGAGATCACCTGAGTGTAGGGCTGCACAAAAAATTCGTAGTTTGTGATTCGATTCGAGTTTGATTCGAAAAAGTTCATAAAAAATTCAATTCGAAATTGAGTTCGTTCAAAATTAATTCAAACCAAACTTAGTTCGAAATTTAATTCAAACCAAACTCAAACTGGACCTAGTTCGTTCGAAATAGGTTCACAAACCAAATTTAGTTCGAAATTAACTCAAATGTGAACCGTTGATTTCCGCTGATAACTTATGTTCGTTGATGAAAACATAAGGCCGTCCAGTCCATAATTGCTCTCAGTTTTGAAAATGTTTCTTGAAACAAAAAGCCCAGTCCAACTACAAGTCCAAATAGAAAAATTCAACAACAAATCCAGACCAGTCCCAGAACCAATAAAATCAAAACCGCTGTAAACAAAACCAGCCATAATCGCTTTACCCTAGCCGACTTTCCCTCTGTTGGTTGCGATACCAAACCCTAAAGTTTGGCTGATCTTGTGCTTGTGATTTTTGTGCTGGCTGATGCTGTCTTGGTGCTGTCTCTGCTTTGTTGACTGATTACTGGGACCGGCCGTGAGGCGAGGCGACCCTTGGATACTGTGATTGTACTGAACTTTGATTGATTGTACTAAACTTTGGTGTTTGATATAAATTTTGGTATTTGTAATGAACTTTGATATAAACTTTAGTGTACTGTGTAATCATAATTCAGAATGCCCGAGTTTTTATTGAAGTGTTGTAATTTTGAACTATGGCCCAGCCATAAGTCATAACTCGTAAGTCGTAACAAAGTTCGTAAAAAATTCGATTTGAAATTGAGTTCGGTTCGAAATTGAGTTCGTTTGAAATTAATTCAAATCAAACTCAAACTGGGAGTAAGTTCGATTCGGTTTGGTTCGTTTGCAGCCCTACCTTAGTGCTATTTTTTTTTTTTTGTTTTATTAGGCGCCTTTGCTCCGGCCCCTGCAACCACTAATAATATGACAGGGCGTCTGGGCCCTAATTAGTTTCATCAGATGATATTGTCATATTGATAACATTTAATTAATTAATTAAGTAGCTAGTGTTTTTGTTTTTGGGAGAATTTGGTCTCTATAGATGAATAATCCACTGAAAATGAAGGTGACATGAGCAAATTCCATCCACTTTGAGGACAACCTTCAATTGTCGAACAAATCATACATCACTAATTATATTTCACTATAATTAATTGATTAGTTAATTAATTAATATGCTCAATTAGGTTTGTGATGAACAAGCTTGCATGTTTGGTGCTTCCATGAAATTTAAACTAATTGATTAATGCAAGTGGTTGGTCTCTCCTGGTGCCAAATACTGATCGACTGCCACTGACACGACCCCATCGACCTCCTCTGTTGCCTCCACGACCACCGTGTTATTCTTGATGGAAGTGATGGCATGTGCTGGCACCGTGTTATTCTTCTTCTTCTTCTTCACGTATAATGAATAATCGACATGAGTAACCAAGTCATGAAACACCAGCAATGATTGAAAATCAACTGTCCATTTCTTTCCTTTTCCGGCCACACTTTTGCGTGCTTTCGTTGCCTTCAACACCATCTTGCTTACCACGTTATTATCGATCGTAACCTGTTCCACCTATATTTCAATAAATTCATATTTAATTAATATATCTAGTTATCTACCTAATTAATTGCATGATTAATTACCTTTTGAAACTTTGTGTGCGACTGGTCAAGTTTGAGGATGGACACCCCGGCGTCGTTACCAGAGAAGATGTTGTTAACAATTATGAGGCCGTGCACTTCTCCCTGTACCGCCTTGAGCTTCACATTACCATCACCTAAGAAGAAGGTGTTGGTGATGAGCATCTCCTTTGGGTCTTCTAACACTATGCTGTTGTAATCCATGTAACAGTTGTCGATCCTTGTCTGTGCACACGATGTCTTGCCGAGGATGCCCACCCCACCAAAGGTTGTTGCTTTGTTGTAGCAGTGCACGCCCGTCAGAATATTCGCCTGCAGATTAATTAATCATTCAAAAATCAATTGATATCAAACATATATATGTATTTTTTGTTAATTAGTACCAAGAATTTCTTAAAATGTATAATAGTTATTAATTACTTAATTACCTGTCCAAGTAAAAGGATACCAACAGCCGCAGAGAAAATTGCGACATCAGTAACAGCATGATCATTACCAGCAAGACTAATGGCGGTGCCAGAGAAGTCCTTCTCCCTTTTGTCACCTCCAATGGTCTCGATTTGTCCCAGAAAAGATGAGGAGATGAATACCTCATGGCCGCTCTCGACAAGTATTCCAACCGTTGTGAACCCTTTGAAGTAGCAGTTATCTATGCGTATACGCACAGCATTGACTGCAAGGATGCCGCCACCACGGTGCTTTGAGTCGAAGAGGATGTCACGAAAGGTGATATCTTCATAGTAAACATCAACAGCGTTTTTCGTGACATTGGCCTTGGTGGTCGGTTTGCAGGGGCTGTTTTCGTGTCCCTCACGAGGTGTGGCAGGTGACCATAGCTGAACCAAAGAACATTGATTGGGGAAGTTATCTGATGCTCTCAGGGATCCTCCCTGTATCTGATAAATTGATGAAAAAAATGTGTTCAAATATAATTAGGTTGGTTTTTGGCTAGTTAATAATTAATTAAGTTGGTCATGTTCATGTATATATAAATATATATACCACAACATTGGCACCACCATTGGCAGGGAATGAAATAGGGTTGCTAATTTTGTAGTCTCCTCCTTGCAAATCAATTATGACACCTCCCAAATCATTTATCCCCTGAAGCATGTGCTTGTTGTGTTGCACCTTAAATGCATCTTCAATTGCCTTTCTTATCGCATCACTGCTATCACTTCCTCCTTTTGGGTCTGCTCCATACTTTATTGGGTAGAACATTCTCCCAATCTATACATATTACAGCACCACCACCACAAAATTAAATAAATAATTAAATAATTAGCATAATTAATAGCACTTCACAAGTTAATTATTCTACACGAATCTTGTTTGGCAATTTTATTTGATGTTGGGATTAACAAGGTATTGGACATGATCCAAACATATAGCTAGCTAGCATGGAACTCTTTTCATGGGCTTTAAATTAATTCTAGGCTCATTTTGTTGGGCTCAGGTTTTTTATGAAAAAAAACCCCTTATCTTTTTTTTTTTTTTTTAATTTAAGTTTTTGAATAGGTCGTTCACTAACTTAACATATATAAGAATGTTTCAAATGGCTAAACTTCAAAAAAAAAAAAAAGGGGGAATCTCATATATCCCCCTCAAAAACTTCAATATTACGTATTTCCCCCTCTAAACTTTGAAATTACATATTTCCCCTTCTAAACTTCCCAAACTCACAAATTTACCCATTTAATCAATAAAATATATTTAATATATTTAAAAATACTTAAATAATATTATTTCGGATTCTAAATTTTTTTCAGACCATTATACCCCTTCCTCCTTCCAATCTCGTTCTTTCTCTTCAATTCATGTGTGTCTCACATCATCCCCACCTATGGATCGGAGCAATGCGGCGAGCTCCAATTACGTCAGGCTGCCACACCATCCATGTCGAATCGGCAAAAGATGTCACGCAGCTGCTTCAGTCCATAGATGGGGACGGTGTGAGACGCTCATGAATTGAAGAAAAAAAACGAGATTGGAAGGAGGAAGGGGTATAATGGTCTGAAATTTTTTTAGAATCCGAAATAATATTATTTAAGTATTTTTAAATATATTAAATATATTTTATTGATTAAATGGGTAAATTTGTGAGTTTGGGAAGTTTAGAAGGGGAAATATGTAATTTCAAAGTTTAGAGGGAGAAATACGTAATATTGAAGTTTTTGAGGGGGATATATGAAATTCCCCCAAAAAAAAAAGTCTCAAACGGTCTCTGGTGCAAGACCAAGCACTAAATTAAGAAGGCCAGCTAAAATGTAACAAAAAATAAAAATTGAAGAAAAAAACAAAAAAACTCACATTTTCTTCGAGTCGTCGAGACGCAGCCCGTTCTTGGAATCTTGCATAATGTTGGTCAGGACTTAGCTTTTGAAAGCCGATTACGTCCTTCGCACAACACAAAATTGTTAGTAGAAGAAAGAGGCCAGCAGTTTTCATGTAGACACAGGATAGAATCATTAATTCAAAATTGTTCTTCAACGTGAAGAAAAAGGGGATGGATTGGTATCGGATTAGTGGCTTATAAATAGGTGAAATTATCGTTTGTGTTCTTCAATTTCAAAAAAAGGGGGAGGTAATTTGGTATCTCTTAAAATTAGATTGTCGGAGATTTATAATTTCTAGGTGGTTTTGTTTTTGTTTTTGTTTGTGTTTGTGGTTATATAAATAGGTGAAATCGGAAATGGAACTCTAAATTGGTGTCTCTCAAAATTGGTTTGTGATAGACCACAAATTGGCATATAAATAGGTGAAATCGGCAAGCCATTTATAATTACAAATTGATGCCTCACATTTTATATCATACTAAATTTGGAATATGAAAACGATGGCGGTTGTTTTATCATTATTCTTCTTTTAAGTTAAATTATGGAAATATCACTTTAATTTGTTTCCTCATTTTAGCTTGGCGTAATGTAATATCCTTTAAAACAATCGCCATTGTTTTCATATATATATATAGAGAGAGAGAGAGTCCGGCTAATGTCATAACGTTATAATTTCAACTTAAGTTATAACAAATCAGTTTTTACGATTTCAAAGTTCGAACAGTCGATCCGAACCGTTCAACATGATCTCCATATTAAAATGTGCTTCGAGACCAAATTTTATATTTTTTGGAATTTTTTTACTATTTTTTAGATGAGTACAAAATCACTGTTTTCAATATATGAGTAGAACTAGGGTGCTCCTAAGCTCACCAAGTCCTTCGTGAGCGCGACTCTAAAACCTATCGAATTGACTTCAAACGACATTTTCAAACCGTTAGATGTTCAATCTATATTAAAATGTGCTTGGAGACCAAATTTTACATTTTTTGGAATTTTTTTACTATTTATTAAGATGGTTTGAAAATCGCTGTTTTCCAATGGTGCAGAATTTTAATAAAAACAGCGATTTTCAAACCATCTTAATAAATAGTAAAAAAATTCCAAAAAATGTAAAATTTGGTCTCCAAGCACATTTTAATATAGATTGAACATCTAACGGTTTGGAAATATCGTTTGAAATCAATTCGATAGGTTTTTGAGTCGCGCTCACGGAAAGGCTTGGTGAGCTTAGGAGCACCCTAGTTCTACTCTTCAATATATATATATATGCGCGCGCGCGCGCATTTTCTTTTATGGATATTTTCGTGTTCTTTACTTTACCCGGATATGTGGGGTTTAATTAATTGTGTTCGATAGCCCGCTTTGTTGATGTGTACATGTACATGTATGTTTGCATGTGTGTTATGATATTTAAAATAGGTACAATAGAAACAACACAAATTGACATGTTCTTATGATTTGATTCAAGTGAAAATACACGAGGTGTCAAAAAGTAACAAAAAAAAATTACTCATGAAAAAACACACAATTCTGCGTGCTACTTAGTTCACACTTAATATATTTATCTTTTCAACATTATTTATTTATATCATATATTTTTTTACATTGTTTTACAGATCTTTTAAAAAATATATATATATAGTTTTTAATAAACTAACTTAAATTACTAAATATTAGTTAGATGTGACTAGTAACGTCACGTGTGCTCATGACGTGACTTGATCACGACGTAAATAACGTACTGTGATCATTCTCACACCGTGACTATTCCTCGTAATTTTGGTCATTGTGTGGCACGTTACGTGAAAATTTGACTTGGTCACATCAAGTCATTCACGTTACGTAGAAATTTGGGTGCGATATCGATTGAACCTACAAGATAGCGCCATGCATAAATCAACCTTGATCAACTCCTTTCTGAAAAACACGTCATGTTACCGCTTTCTCTAGTGGATATGCAAGGCACATGAAATTAATGTATGACCACATAAACATAATTCAATTCATGGTCAAATCTGACAAGCAGATGGCACATGAAAGCAGAGGTGGAGGGTAGAGCTCCTGAGTCCTGAATAAGGGTAGAGCTCCTGACAATGATAGCATACAGACCCAAGAAAATAATTTAGCATGAACAGGATACAACAACATACCATGACCATCAAGGCATCAACATCCCAACAGCTAGCATCCATCGCATAATTTACTTTTTAACTTTCTATTTTTTTTATTTCTGGGCAAAAAAAGCCTGTGCATGACATATATGATATATCACAGAAAGATTAATCAAAAGGCAGACAAATTACCATTTTGACCTGCTCTGCTCAAATATTGGTATATTGGTGAATTTGCTCACAAAATTCTTGAAATATTTACAGGCTATACTGGCATGAGCAGCAAAATACAAAATCCATAAGATCCAACGATTGAAACCTAGAATAGAATCACATGGAAGGAACTAAGAAAATAAGAAATGAAGGACATGTGCAGCAGCAAAGTTTAGCCATACATACCACATACCACATACCACTGTGTATTGTATTGTATTATTAATAATACATCATAAACTACATACAGATAGGAATGATAGGCGTTTCAATCAAGGATCACTTTCCTTGATTACTTTCTTTTCTGCATTATCCTCCTTTTCATTTTCGTTTTCATTCTCATATTGTTGTTCATCAGCATCCTCAAATTGATCATCATCGTCGTCATCATCATCATCAACATCAACATAATCATAGTCATAATCATCATACTGGATGAGGGTGAAATTACCAGATTGGCCTGAGAAGCTCCCTCGTAATTTCTCTGTTAAGGCTGTTCCCTAATGTAATGTAAAAAAAGAAGAAGAATACTGAATGAATGAATGATGATTATATTATAATAAATGCAATGACAGTGATGAATGAATTGAGTTTAGTTGAATACCATTGAATGGCATCCCTCTTCAAATTTCTCAAGGAAGCCAGCAACCCAGCGATCAGCATTCTCTACCCATTCCTCTTGCATTTTGGCAACAGTATTCAACTTTTCATTTACTTTATCCTGTTGTTCTTTGACTTTGTTACGCAGATTCATCAATCCCATGTTAACCATGATTCGTTTCTCCCTGACGTAACTGACGCCAAGTTCTTTACGAGTATAGCCTCTGGCCAAATTGCGCATTACATATTCATTATAGTCCTTGACAATTCTCATAATGATATCAGATGTTGAAATGCCATCTGTACGCTTTGTCTCTTTGAACTTGCCGACCTTCTTAACAAATTCATAGACATCCTTGCCAGCTCCACTGGTATCAGCATATCTTGAGAAGGATAAGATCCAATTAGATATGATATGATATAATATGATATGATATGATAGAGTTATTTGATTAGAAGTGGAAGAAGAAATTCAGAAATTCTTACGGGAGAGAGTCATGCGCGACATAATCGATTTTGTGTTTATCAAGAAATTCTTGGTTAATAACCCAGGGGGCATCTGGTATCACCTCATCAACCCATTTGCAATGGCGTAGAGACTCGTAGCGTTCTTCCTGAGTCATGACAGTCCTGCCTTTGTACTTGTGTGTCACTTCATCGTTGCAACATCCCACCAACAGATAAGCATTAGGAAACCTAATTCATTAAGAAATTGATTTCATCAGCAATGTAAATAGCCAAATATACAATACAATAGAAGGAGGAATGTTTGATTCTAACATAACATACGATTTCTTTGCTTGTTCAAGAGATTTGGCATGGCCGAAGTGGAAGAGATCGTAAATACCATCCGCATAAACTCTCACAGGTCGATCTAGATCTACATCTAATTCCTTCTTCTCCTCTTCCAACTCACGCATCGCTTTCAGATCCGCTTCTGCCATCGATTTGATTTTTGCGATCGATCGCTTGATTGATTGATTCCTTTGTGCAATTTCTTTCTTTCTTTTCAAAAGGAAAGGGAAAAGGGAAAAGGGAAAAGGGAAAAGGGAAAAGCTGCTCGAATTGAATTGAATCGTGTGACACCGACACGTCGACACGTGGATCTGGTTCGTTCGAGAGATGGTGAGATGGAGACTGGAGAGTAGTATAGTATACTATATCACATATTCACATCACGGCTTCATTTCGACTCTCGACGGTTCAGATTCTACTTCCTCCGTTTCCGCCGCATTCAATAAACTATTCAATTCAATTCAATTCAATTATCATTTATCAATCTCTGTCTGTCGATCTGTCTGTGGGCCTGGGACTGGCCGACCAAAAAGTATCAATCCTCGCCGGTACCGTAAAGTGGGATTGGCCCAATGGCCCAAAGGATGCTTCAATTTCTGAGGATAAGGCCCAAATGATATTAGTTGACGCTATACTACTCTACTCAGTTAAGGCCCAACTGATATCAGTAATTAATGTTTGTTGTAGAGGAGATGATGCACGCAATTAAGGCCCACGAATGAGGTAGCTAGGTAAGTATCCAAATTAATTAATTAATTATAAGTGAAGTGCTACTACATACATATTACATATTCAGCCCAGAAACACCTTCACCTTCATGGGCCTTGTAATTAATTTGTCGCACCACCTAATTCTAAATTCTAAATTCTGAATTCTAATTCATTTCTCCACCTGTCTAACTCTAATAGTAAGTAATATAATAGGTGTATAAATTACTAGCCGACTAATTTTCTCCATTCTGACACATTAATTGGAGACAGACTGCCTTCAATTTTTTTAAGGGTAATTATATGTTACCCCTTGATTCCTTCCCCCATTTTTCCCCCAACTAACTAACTTCCTTTTCTAACTATAATAATCAATTTTAACTAACTAGTGGTCCCCACAAATTAATTAGTAGATTTTCTCCTTCTATTTCTTTCCTCTCTCCCTCCCTCTCCCTCTTCCACCTCCGCCTCCCTCTTCCACCTCTGCCTCCGCCCGCCTCTCCCACCTTCGCCTCTCACTCTCCGCCTCCGCCTCTCCTTCTCCGCCTCTGCCTCCGCCTCCGCCTCACACAACTAGGATGAATACTTATTCAATGATAGATGAATACTTGCATGACGAGGGTGAATACTTGTGCAACGAATAACTCGAAAGTATGTCATCATAGATCTCATTTTAAAGAGAAAATTATGTAGAAGACGTTCGTGGTTTTAGATTTGTAAAATTCCTCACAGATCGTTAGAAATATTAGTTAGATTGAACGGAGAAAAAAAAAACCACCTCTAAAAACGTGTAAAAGATGGGTGTGATATGTCCAGTTTTTTTTAAAAATACTTGATATATCAGGGTGAATACTTGATGTATTACATGTGAATACTTGTTCAATGATAGATAAATACTTACATGACGAGGGTGAATACTTGTGCAACGAATAACTCAAAAGTATGTCATCATGGATCTCATTTTAAAGAGAAAATTATGTAGAAGACGTTCGTGGTTTTAGATTTGCAAAATTCCTCACAGGTCGTTAGAAATATTAGTTAGATTGAACGGAGAAAAAAAAAAACCACCTCTAAAAATGTGTAAAAGATGGGTGTGATATGTCCAGTTTTTTTTAAAAATACTTGATATATCAGGATGAATACTTGATGTATTACATGTGAATACTTGTTCAATGATAGATGAATACTTGCATGACGAGGGTGAATACTTGTGCAACGAATAACTCGAAAGTATGTCATCATGGATCTCATTTTAAAGAGAAAATTGTGTAGAAGACTTTCGTGGTTTTAGATTTGAAAAATTCCTCACAGATCGTCGGAAAAATTAGTTAGAGTGAACGTACAAAAAAAAAAACCACCTCTAAAAACGTGTCAAAGATGGGTGGTAATGCTTCCTTATATAGTTATTTCTCAAAGATGAGTGCTTTTCTTTACATGGATGAATACTTGAGTTTACAAGAGTGAATACTTCTGCGCCTGTAATGCTGTGGAGGCATTTTTGGTCCCCTTCTATTTCCCAATAATTAACGGTTTACTGTGGTCCCCTACTTATTTCAACGGTTATTAACAGTTTACTGTGGTCCCCTACTTATTTTCAGTTGGGAAAAAAGTGGGGGATGGATGGTGGAGGAAGGTTAGGCCCTCCCTTTATTTAAAATGGAGAATGTGAATACAAATTTCGGTAAAGCGAGTCAACTTGAAAATGGTCGAAACTCAAAAATAAGAATGGTTATCACCGTCTAGTAGATAATGCCTCCCTCTCTTTATTTTTAGTTTTAGTAATTATATATACGTGAATAAAAAAATAAAAGTTTGTAGGAAAATAATTAAAAGTTGATAGTATAATATGCTTAAATTATGTTAGTTTTGTCGTATTTAAAAATTGTTTGGCAATTATTAGCGGAATACATAATAAATAATAATGCGTGCTAAATATTGCTTAATGAGTTAATGTTAGTGCACATGCACTTTTTGTGACCGTCGTTTGTTTTTAGACTTGAATATGAAAAATAATTTTGTTATATTATACAATATTGCTAAACAATATAATTTACAATTTTTAAGAAAATTATCATAAAGAAATCTATCTGTTCAACTTAAAATTTCAAATCATCGTTAAAATCGAACTCATGCATCAATGAATTTGCAATGTAATCTTTATGTACATACAATAAAGTCTTTCCCACAGTTCATTATATATTTTTTAATTTTCAGCTCTCGAAATGTCTGAATAGTAAAAAAAAATCAAATTGAAACAAATATTAGTTTCGAATCCAATGATAAAATTTGACTATAAAAGCTCGTCTTTGAGTCAATAAATAATATAATTTCTTCATTAAAGGAATCAGTAAATCCCCATTTAATTTTTTTTCCAGGTACCTAGATAGTGACAAAAATAATATTAGCAAATGTTATATTTTTTATTTAACCTAATAAGTCGTGCCATGATCCGAAAACAAAATATTATTTTATAAGAGCAAAATATTATCAAATCTCTCTTTCTTTATTGTCGATTTAACGATTTTATAATTATTTTTGAAAACCTGCTTAAAGTCAAAATATTAGTATTTCTTGTATGAGGAATTGAATTGTAATATTGGTCTTCTCCAACATCTCTCATTATATAATAATTTGTATGAAGCACTGTATTCACAAAATTGTCTCTTATGTTTTGATTATAATAATAATTTTTCACATATATACTTTTATTGACAATAAATAATCAACTATAAGGTAATAAGATTGTTTACTTTGTACACTTTTAAAATGACAATTGAGAAAACACCAACTACATGAAGATTCACAACAACATTGTTTTCATTAATTACAACAGTACCACTTGGTGGAGCAAATTTCACGTTTTCTTCTTATTTAGCTATTACAAAACGAAATTACTTTAGTTTAATATCTAGCCCAACCGATCCAGTCCAGTCTAGTAAATATTAATATAGTACTTCAGCCATAGGCAATTGAAAACCTTTTTATAGGGATTAAATCACAGCCTTACTCATTTCACATAACAAATTTTTTTTAAAAAGAAACAACACAATTCAAGCATGATATCCCAACCCCCCCACCCAAATTTCGATGTAGGACAAGAAGTAAAAAAAAGTGGCCCGTCAATCCTCGGCCTATAAATTCACAAATGGAAAAACTAACATTAGCCCATACCCTATAAAAATTGAAATAATCCCAGAAACAAATAAAACCCTAAATTTTATAGGGTGTTTTGCCTTATCAACTCCTTGACTTTTGTCGCCTAGGGTCACACATCTGAAAACAAAAACTGAACTCCTTTCACAAAAGTTATATTTCTAACTACTGAGATTACACATTTAATGATTCGCTTAATCACCCCAAACCAAACAAACCATCGGGGAAAATGAGAAGTCCAAGTTGACATGGACATGTCAAGCCGATGTGACACCTGAAGAGGAATAATTGGGCGGGGGGCCACCGCCTTTGCTAAAGGGCTCAGGCGCAACAGGCACAAATATGAAGCATCTTTTTCCATTTGGGTCTTTTTGGATATTTTGCTGCGGATTCGAGATAATATTGAGCTGCTCAGAGTTGACCTAGAATTGGAATTGATCGACTAATGTAAAGAGCAACATAAGCAAACACCCTATCAGAATTGAAATAATCCCTAAAAATAATAAGACCCAATATTTTATAGGGTGTTTTATCTATTTTAATGTCTAAAACTTGTCACCTACTATGACACACCCGAAAGTAAAAAATTTAACCTCTTTCATTTTTTTATCAATCGCTTCATCTTCTCTCAACAATTTCCAATGAATTGCTTATCTTCTTACTATGCGGCATCAAATCCCTCTTTCTTTATTGTTGATTTAACGATTTTGTAATTGTTTCTGAAAACCTGGTTAAAGTCAAAATATTAGTATTTTTGTATGAGGAATTGAATTGTAATGGTCTTCTCCAACATCTCATTATATAATAATTTGTATGAAGCACTGTATTCACAAAATTGTCTCTTATATTTTGATTATAATAATAATTTTTCACATATATACTTTTATTGACAATAAATAATCAACTATAAAGTAACAACAATATTGTTTACTTTGTACGTTTTAAAATGACAATTGAGAAAACGCCAACCACATGAAGATTCACAAAAACATTGTTTTCATTAATTACAACAATACCACTTGGTATTTCTCACATTAACTTAAAACCTAATTAACTCAATTGTTCAATTACCTCATTACTTTTTACCTGGTGGAGCAAATTTCGTGTTTCCTTCTTATTTACCTCAGTACGGAAGACAATTATTATATAGGGTAATTATATGTTACCCCTTGATTCCTTCCCCCATTTTTCCCCCAACTAACTAACTTCCTTTTCTAACTATAATAATCAATTTTAACTAACTAGTGGTCCCTACAAATTAATTAGTAGATTTTCTCCTTTTATTTCTTTCCTCTCTCCCTCCCTCTCCCTCTTCCACCTCCGCCTCCCCCTTCCACCTCTGCCTCCGCCCGCCTCTCCCACCTTCGCCTCTCCCTCTCCGCCTCCGCCTCTCCTTCTCCGCCTCTGCCTCCGCCTCACATAACGAGGATGAATACTTGTTCAATGATAGATGAATACTTGCATGACGAGGGTGAATACTTGTGCAACGAATAACTCGAAAGTATGTCATCATGGATCTCATTTTAAAGAGAAAATTATGTAGAAAACGTTCGTGGTTTTAGATTTGCAAAATTCCTCACAGATCGTTAGAAATATTAGTTAGATTGAACGGAGAAAAAAAAAACCACCTCTAAAAACGTGTAAAAGATGGGTGTGATATGTCCAGTTTTTTTTTAAAATACTTGATATATCAGGGTGAATACTTGATGTATTACATGTGAATACTTGTTCAATGATAGATGAATACTTGATATATCAGGGTGAATACTTGATGTATTACATGTGAATATTTGTTCAATGATAGATGAATATTTGCATGACGAGGGTGAATACTTGTAAAAGATGGGTGTGATATGTCCAGTTTTTTTTTAAAATACTTAATATATCAGGGTGAATACTTGATGTATTATAAGTGAATACTTCATGTATTATAGATGAATACTTGATGTTGTTTCCACTTGCGGTGACGGTTATGCGGTCCCCACGGTAGTTAGTGATGGCGGTTGTGCGGTCCCCCACTTAATTACGCGTTTTCTTTTATTTTTAGCGGACGGCAGTTGTGGTACCCTACTATCTCCGCGTAATTAATGCTCTTAATGTCGTAATATTTCCATATATAATTCTTTCTCAAAGATGAGTACTTTTATTTATATGGATGAATACAACTCGTGTTAAGTGTCAATACTTTTTCGCAAATCATCCCCTACTAATTCCACCACTTATCTCCGCATATTACTGTGGTCCCCTACTTATCTGAAGTCGCGGTTGTGCGGTCCCACCATACCTTCATGTACTCTTTACACTTACACGACGAGAATGAATACTTGTTCAATGAGAGATGAATACTTGCGTACGAGGTGTGAATACTTGCGTAACGGACAACTCGAAAGTATGTCATCATGGATCTTATTTGAAAGAGAAAATTGTGTAGAAGACTCTCGTGGTTTTAGATTTGAAAAATTCCTCACAGATCGTCGGGAAAATTAGTTAGAGTGAACGTACAAAAAAAAAAACCACCTCTAAAAACGTGTCAAAGATGGGTGGTAATGTTTCCTTATATAGTTATTTCTGAAGGATGAGTACGTTTCTTTACACGGATGAATACTTCAGTTTACAAGTGTCAATACTTCGGCGCAATCCTGCCGCCTGTAATGCTGTGGTACTTATTTCAACGGTTTACTGTGGTCCCCTACTTATTTCAACTGTTATTAACAGTTTACTGTGGTCCCCTACTTATTTTCAGTTGGGGGAAAAGTGGGGGATGGATGGTGGGGGAAGGTTAGGCCCTCCCTTTTTTTAATTATCGTCTGTAAACAAATCATTTATCTCTCGCTCACTACCAAAATTGTACATAATTCATCCTTTTTCATGCATAATCTGGAGTGGACAAGCTTAATTTCAACATTTAATTTATATATATTATACCACTAAATTCATTTATTACTTTGAAAGAACAAAAGAGATATACTTCTAGAAAAGATATATTGACTATATATAATTGTATTAACTTTTTCAGACAAAAACATTATCTAATTTCTAATTTGAACTTGGAATTTGGACCAGAGAATTTTCTTCAGTCAGCACTTTTCCAAGCACGTGCACCAATTAACAATCTTAATTCCCAGGAAAGAAAGAACAAATTAATTTATAATCAATTAATTAGATATATAACAATATTCCCAATTAATTATAGAAGCTCCAGACTATATTCCTGTCATATTAATTGTTACAACTTTGACATAAAAATAATTTATTATATAATAAGTTTTGAATTTCCTCTCCTCTCCTCTCTTAGACTCAGCTCCAGAAGGGGGTACGCGGAGGTGAAATGATACTTGACCGCATCTGCCCGTGATTGTTTCCTTGCTCCAGAACCGTCAAATTCAGAGGTGAGCGAAAGGGTGAGAAGGGGAATGGAGGTGAACCTGTACAAAATTTTAAGACAAAACTCAGCCACCATTTCACTTCTAAATTGAGGTGTAGAAGAGGTGAAATAGCTGGTATCTTCTTCAACTCCCTTTCCATTAATGTTAATTCTCCTTCTAGTTGTGAAGCACACCCTTAATTTCCTGGAATTAGTAAAGATAATAAATTTAAAACTTAATTAAGTTAGCCATTACAACCAAGGTTATAAAATGCAGTTTTTATGCGGTATGCGGAAGGCCACTGCATACCGCATATACGGTATACGGCCACATATGCAGTTTTCATGTGGTACTTATATATGCGGATTTTAAAATGAGAATTCATATATATATATATATATATATATATATATATAAACAAGTATGCGGTAATATGCGATAATATTCGGTATCATACAAACAAGTATGCGGTAATATGCGGTAATATGAGGCCGAATATGCGGTAGAAATATGCGGCCGAATATGCGACCGCATATTAGACCGCATATTGATTTTCTATGCGGTTTGCCAACCGCATACGCATATCCGGCCGTGTATTAAATCAGGATTTTATATATGGTCTCTGAGGACTTGAGAGTAGGTGCGATGCCTATCGGACCTACTTTGGTTTAACGAACTCAATCATTGTCCGATCCGCTTTAAGATGTGTGCGTTCTGCTTTAAAATTCATGCGTGTCTGTTTCAATTTTCGTGCGTACAGATCTGAAAGAGGATCAGACGGTCTTGGAGCTCATTGAACCCAAAAGTAGGTCCGATGGACATCAAACCTACTCTGTGTTCCTCTCTAAGTCCTTTTCACCAGCATTAAGGGTTAAAATGCATTATTGGTCTTGTGCTCTAATCACGCTCCACATTCTTATTTTCGTTTTCAAAATCGGGACAGTCGATCCGAACCGCTCAACATGATCTTGATATTTAAATGTGCTTAGATGCCAAATTTTATATTATTTGGAATTTGTTTATTTTTTGTTTAAATAGGTACAAAATAACTATATTTTCAGATGATTCTGAACCATCCAAAGCAATAATGATTATTTTTTGTTCATCAATCACAGGAATGATCTTAATTACTCGAGATAATTTTTTTTTCTGTTAATTACTTGGAATATTTGACAGATTTGACAATCTAGACCGCAAAAAGTAAATGAAGTGCTCAATCGGTGAAATGTTTCCCAGACGAAATTGTTTTAAGTTTTCTAATGAAAAATGCAGAGTCAGAAACAAACTTAATTAATACCTAGGAACTATTTAAAGAGGTTGACCCCAACTTTATTTGGCTGTGCAATTTTCTTTAGTTATATATATATATGAGTAGGGTTCAAATGTCTTTATTTTTTGTGTCTCCACTATGTCTTTATTTTTAAAACGTTAATAACTCAAAATTTAAGTTATAAACGTCAAAATAAAACCGTTAGATGTGATATATATTATTTTCTCTATGTGCTCATAAAAAATTATCACATTTTGGTTTTATTTTATGTGAATCAATAAGTTAAAAAATTAGCATCTAGAAATTATCCACATTAATTAGTACGTTTTTACAAGTTCTTGATGACAACCAAAATAAAGTTGAAATATCATAATTTTTTACACATGCATAGATAAAATTATGTAGATCAAATCTAACGGTTTTATTTTGATTTTTAAGTTTTAAATTTTGAGTTATTAAAGTTTTTAAAAATGGAGTATGATCATAAAATAAAGGCATTTGAACCCTCCTCTATATATATAGATAGGCTATTATACTTTGGGAAGTAAAGATAGTGTTTTACTTTCCACTCATATCTCTATTTCTAAAGTTCAAACAGTTGATTCAAATTTCTCAACATGATCTTCATATTGAAATGTGCTTGGAGACCAAATTTTACATTTTTTTAAATTTTTTTACTATTTTTTTAGAATTATTGAAAATCACAACATTTATTAAATAAAACAATAATAAAAAATTCAGAAAAACACTGATTTTCAAAAATTCTAAAAAAATAGTAAAACATTTCCAAAAAAATGTAAAATTTGGTCTCCAAGCACATTTCAATATGAAGTTCGTGTTGAAGAGTTCGGATCGACTATTTGAACTTTAAAAATTGAGATATGAGCCGGAAGTAAAATATCATCTTTACTTCCTAAAACATCGTAGCATAACTCTCTATATATATATAGAGAGAGATAGGCTAATATGCTTTTAGTAGCATATGGCCCGATATGCTTCCAACTCAAAATCGGATTTTCAAAGTCCAAACGGTCGATCCGAACCGTTTAAGTTGATCTACATATTGAAATCTGCTTGGAGACCAAATTTTACATTTTTTGGAATTTTTTTTACTATTTATTAAGCCACTTTGAAAATTGCTGATCCGGGTGAACAGTATAAACAGTGCTTTCAAATTCTGGACCACCGAATCAGCAATTTTCAAAGTGGCTTAATAAATAGTAAAAAAATTCCAAAAAATGTAAAATTTGGTCTCCAAGCAGATTTCAATATGTAGATCAACTTGAACGATTCGAATCGACCGTTTGAACTTTGAAAATCCAATTTTTAGTTGGAAGCATATCGGGCCATATGCTACTAAAAACATATTAGCCTATCTATATATATATATATATAGAGTGAGGCTATGGTGCTATGCATAGCACCAATGGCTAGTGTACTACGGCTCAATATGGTACTTTTTAAAATTCTAACGGTCGATCCGACCGTTCAATGTGATATCCATATGAATATGTACTTGCAAACTAAATTTTATATTTTTTCGAATTTTTTTACTATTTTTTTAGATAGGTAGAAAAATCAGTGTTTTTTGAAAATTCTGGACCATCAAAATTCTACCTATCTGAAAAATAGTAAAAAAATTCGAAAAAATATAAAATTTAGTTTGCAAGTACATATTCATATGGTTATCACATTGAACGGTCGGATCGACCGTTAGGATTTTAAAAAGTACCATATTGAGCCGTAGTACACTAGTCATCCGTGCTATGCATAGCACCATAGCCTCACTCATATATATATATATATTTAAAAACATAAACTACAAAAGAGTCGAGACTTTTTACGCCCGAACCCCAAATTAACATTAATAATTAGTCAGTAATTTTGAATGGAATTTTCTGACGGAGTCCGTATCGTATGAGATATCTCAAACTTTGAGAAGATTCAAAGCCGGTGTTAATTTTTATTCGGTGTTTGTTTGAAATTAAAGAACTTGTTTGAATGGTTCAGATTTTGTACAGAGTCACTCAAAGATTGAGATATCTCAGAGGATGTGAATTCTTTTTCGGACTCCCACATTAATTACTCTGTAATTTATCAAGATAAAAACGCTTAATATTGTGTTGAGATAATAAAATTTTATAGAAAACACAATATAATTTAATGTTGCAATTAATTATCATAGGAAATGATGAACTAGTAGGACCAGTGAGACCTCATTTTGAAACGCGTGCCTAGTAATTCAGAAAGATTGAAGAACAATTAAAACGTACTGAGTTCAAGTCCGGGTCTGAGTCCAAGTCAGTTTTTTATTGCTAATTACTTACCTAAAGGCAATAGGCAATGTGGAATATCCTGATTTTGAGTCAATATATATATTTGTGATAATGTATCTAGAAAATTTTTATATTTCCTGCTTTACACTTAAAGAGTTTGTTCATTTGCAAGAAAAAAGTTATCTTTACGTTTTGTTTTTATTAGAAATGAATATACATTGATTTCCATATAAATTGGATAATCATAGGGTTCTATTTGCAAAAAAATTGCAGGGAAAGTGGGAAACACAGTTCTACAACCACAAATTAACTAAAGAGTCAAAGCGCGCGAAAATAAATAAGATAATTAATGGACCAATCGTTTGTGTCACGTTCTCTTGATTGACTTAGTCAAGCTTCTAAACTCCTAAAACGTGCCTATATATATTAATTTAATCATGCATCGGACCATATCCATATATATATATATATATATATGCATGCATTAGGTTAGGTATTTTTAGGCAGTTATCGCAAAGATCAACTAAATATAGTGTTCTAAATATACAAGTTATATATCCACGTACACACACACATATGAGGAGGGATCGGATTACACCGTTTTTTGTGACATCGAATTACATCGTCAATTTTCAAAGTTTTCAAAGTCCAAACAGTCGATTCAAACCGTTCAATATGATGGATATATTAAAATGTGCTTGCAGATCAAATTTTACATTTTTTTTAATTTTTTTACTATTTATTAAGTACTTTACAAAATCGTTGTTTTCAGACCATTGAATTTTTGTACCCATCTTAATAAATAGTAAAAAAATTCAAAAAAATGTAAAATTTGATCTGCAAGCACATTTTAATATATCCATCATATTGAACGGTTTGGATCGACTGTTTGGACTTTGAAAATGAACGATGTCATTCGATGTCACCAAAAAACGGTGTAATCCGATCCCTCCTCTATATATATATATGCTGTTAATTTGTATACATATATAGTGAATTTGATTAATTATTTTATTAATTTCCAGTCCGTCCATCACTAAAGAATAATAAAGATACGTCACCTGGTCAAGCTACAATTTTGATTAATTCTGTCAATTTTATACATATATATAGTTGATATATATTTGACACAAACAAATCAGAGACTAAATTAAAAGGTATTCCATTCAAGAAAATCCTAATTCACAATATTTATACAAAAATAGACGCGAATTGACGAAATCCTAATTCACAATATTTATACACAGTTAATTCTACAGAACCGTGTATGATATGTATTTTTATTTTTTTTCATATTTACTAGCAATTAATTAAAGAATGTTAAAACAATCAAATGTACATGTACATAGTTTACACATATAGAGATTTACATGGAACATAATAAATCAAATAATATATACATACTAATTTAACAAACAACAAACATATTTACATTATCAATTTGTCATAAAAGATATTCGCTAGTTAGTGGTATAGGCAAAGTCATTCGCAAATTTAAACAACTAAATGTTAATCTAAACCCTTCTCGTAGTTGGTCTTTGTGGCTTTTTGGCCCTTTAAACATAGATATCGTTGAGATTAATCTTCCTATGACTTTGGGCACCATCGATATCGTACATGTTACTTAAATCTTGGTGGTACCTAGAGTCAAAGGGAGATAAATCTCGATCCCCACCATGGTGAGAGGGTTTAATGAGATATGAGAAGGATATATAAGAGAGAAAATACTGAGAAAATGAAGAGGGCATAATGAGTAATGGACATAATATTGAGAAAATGAAAAAGGGCATCACTTAAATTGATTGAAGAGAAGAAGGTGAAGAGGCATGTGCGCATAACGAGGGGGTGACCCTTCAAGAAATTAATTTTTTATAAGGGTTTGGTTTGAGAAAACACAAACGATACATAAGCAGTTAATAACAAAAATCTGTGTTTGGATATTTAACATTGCTGAACACGGTTTATTCCTTAAAGACTGTGTTTGTTAGGTTAATGGCGTACACAGTTCAATATTATTAAACCATGTAACTATATATAATCGTGACTTCCGGACACAGTTCGGTACTAACAGACAATATGTGTATGTTGAATTTTTTTTTTTTGCGCGAATGCCTCCTCCCATTACATACTGTTAATGTGAAAAAAAATATCACATCCGTGTATGATATGCTGTGTATAATTGCATTTTCTGTACTAGTGATATAACACGAAAGAAGGTGCATGCAACATGCACACATGCCCGGAGAAGACGAAGATACAATTAATTGTATATATGGACGTGGCAGTTTCCAAATTAAATTTATTATGCTAATTGCTATGCTTGTTTTTTATTAATTTTTATTTGCGTAGGTGGAGCCTATATATATATGTATATGTTAGCTACCTCGTGTACTACCCGTGTGCATTTAAGCAACAACCTATACTAATTAACATACATAATTAAGCTAAATGTTCAAAGTGGGACAATTAATTATTTCTGAATTAATTAACAAATTGATTGATATCGATCTAACTGAGTATTATTAGTATAATAGTAAATAAATTTAAACGATGGAGTCATATTATTAATTTATATTCAACAATATAAATTAAAAAAAAAATAGAATACGTTGTTGACTATGTATGTAATCTTTTATGATACGCATATAATGTTGAATTTTAAATTTGAACTATATTTTAAAGATTTCTCAAGATTGTCAAAACTAAAAATTATCAGCTGATCGATCTTGGTGTAATAAAAGAGTAGGGATCCGATTACACCTTTTTTGGTGACACAATTTGACACCTACCATTTTCAAAGTTCAAATAGTCGATTCAAACCGTTCAACATGATGGATATATTAAAATGTGCTTGGAGATCAAATTTTATATTTTTTTGAATTTTTTTGCTATTTATTAAGATGATTACAAAAATCGTTGTTTTCAGATCATTGAAAAACAGCGATTTTGTAACCATCTTAATAAATAGTAAAAAAATTCAAAAAAAATGTAAAATTTGATCTCCAAGTACATTTTAATATGGTGATCATGTTGAACGGTTTAGATCGACTGTTTGAATTTTGAAATAGCAAATTTGACCTATATAAAAAACGGTGTCATGATGTGTCACCAAAAAAGGTGTAATTGGATCCCTCCTCGTAATAAAAAATGAAAAAGAAAACTAAACTTGTTACACCTATATATTTAGTTGAATGAGAAATGAATGATGGTACTGTAATTTAAATGAGAAAAAGAACTTGTACTCTTAACTCATTATTTATTTATTTATTTGAAACTCTGTCACTGTATACAAAATTAAAATACAAAACATATATATATATGTGAGTAGAACTAGGGTGTGATGTGCTCATCAAACTCTTTGGTGAGCACAACTCTACATAAACTATTGGATTCACTTCAAACGAGATGAATTAAACCGTTGAAACCGATGTACTTTACGAGTGATGCATGTACATGCAAAATTTTGAATTTTTTGAATTCATTTAGTCTCAAGTCAAGTGGTCAAAATTGATGAAAAATGAATGATCCAAAATGAAGTTGTTTTAATGCATTCAAAAAATTCTCAATTTTGACCACTTGACTTGAGACTAAATGAATTCAAAAAATTCAAAATTTTGCATGTACGCCCATCACTCGTAAAGTACATCGGTTTCAACGGTTAGATTAATCTCGTTTAAAATGAATCCGATAATTTATATAGAGTTGTACTCACATCACACCCTAGTTCTACTCTATATATGTTACCATATATGCAAAGCACAAATTAAGTTGAGATAGCAACCAGCCAACCACAATAAATAAAAGATATATGTGTGACATGTGTGCATGACACTGACTGGGGATGACCAGTAAATTAAAGGTGCCTTGGCCACCTTCCTTGCTCCTTCCATCTCAGACACGTTTCAATTTAGCAAAAGACAAAAATATATATATATATGCAGCCAACCTTAGTTGACCTGACCTCTCAATTAATTGATTAAAACACAGTGCTTAATTAATATATTCTAGAAAGATTCCATGTCAATTTCAATTATAAGAAAAAGTAATTAAAATAAAAAAAAAAAAAAAAGCCAAAGCAAAAAAATATTCACAGGAAATAAAAAGTTTGATATATAATTGCCTCTCTTGAAAGCGAGGGGCACCTCAAATTCACCTAATTAAATTAATTATTAAAAGTCTCTAGCAACTCTCCATACCTAATTAATTACATCAATGAGTTGGTGTAATTTAATTCATGGATTAATGAAGTAACTCCATCGATATCTTCCATGCATGCATGCATCTTAATGAATGAATTAATTACCCAAAATAGCGATGATCATGAGCTCTTAATAAGTGAATGTCAGTAGCAGAATGAGCAGCATGATTAGTATTGTTATTGTTATTGTCCCCAAAAATGCCTTCAGTAACATGCATATCATGATATCCTCCAGCTCCAGCTCCAGTTCCGTCGATAAACATGTTCTCTCCTTGTCCTTGTGTGAACATGTTGTTGTTGTTCTCATCATATTGATGTTGCTGCTGCTGCTGCTGTCTTGAATGATAAATTTGCTCTTGGAAAGGTGGCTGGCGGCTCTGGTACTGGTACTGGTACTGCTGCGGTTGTCCACCTCCACCGAACGACATCACCCCTCCTCCTCCTCCTCCTCCTCCTCCTCCTCCGCCGCCGTTTGGACGCATAGGATTAATATTAGGAGCGCTGAAAGAGATGGTGGGCCCTCCGCTTCCGCTAATTCCACTGGTATATGCACCTGATGATGAGGATGATGATGGTATTCCAGTGAACTGTTGCACCATAGCACGGAAGTTACTTGTGTCGGTGTTGAGTAGCGTTACGGGAGCCCGTCTGGAGGCCCTGGATCTGCGTCTCGGAGACTTCCCAACTCGGCCTGGGGAGCTACCGCTGCCGGAGGTAGCTGTCAAATCTGGCATGGACATGGACATGGACGTCACGGATGATATGCCAGCTTGGTTGTGACCGTAGAGGTCGGTCCAGCCGGGGAGGCCGGAATTGGGGTCTCTTTCGCTGCTGGTGGCCATGTATGATAATCTAGATGATGGGGGAAGGGGAAGTAGCTAGGGGAGGGTGGAGGAAGAGAGGCAGTAGTTAGGTGAGCGTTATATAGAAAGACTAATTAATTATGTAGTCAACACTATTGACCAATAAGAGATGTTTGACTGTTTGATGATGCCACGTAAGTACATCCATCCATCCATCCATCAATTCATTTCATCGTCCTTCCTTCTGGAAGGAATTAAAGGGCCCACATCCACATCGATCCATGTTATGTGAAAGGAAAGGAAAAGGAAAGTTCCTTCTTCAATTCTTTGATCAATCCATCTTGACATCAATGACATGTTTGATTTGATGGAAAGAAACTTTGGGAGGTGCGACCAAACGACTTTTGACTTGTCTTCCTTGGCGTACTTAATATATTATCATATATATGTTACACCTAGCTAAGACCTAGCTAGCTACCATATATATATACATACGAAACAAATATGTACTTGACTACGTAACGTAATTAACTAGGGAGGTAGGTGTACGTGTACTTCTCTTCCATGTATACATTAATTTGTTACTAAACTAATAATACATTAATTAATATTGCGTGCCAAAACGAGATCGATAATGTATTTAAAAGGCAGTACAAAGTTTTCATGTTTCATCTTTCGGAACCTATCTAGATCTGTACGTATATATATATATTTTCTTGTTCAACCTAGCTCTCTATACATCAGTATCAGATGTCCTTAACACAGCTTCGCTTTAATTAATTTCTGATGTGAAAGATCCTAATTAATAAAAGCAGAGTTACTTTACTTGTTCTTATATATATATATATAGTTATATATAGTACACTAGTAGTGTTAACGTTAATTGTTGTTATATATTATGGTCCCAGAGTAAATTAAGGAAGCTTTTATTATTCTCTCTGCTTTTTTCATGGGGACATGATATTGATTAAAAAAAACACATATAAGTCAGAGAGAGAACATTAACAAAAAAAAAAATGTTCTTGTTGAAACCAAATTGGATGCGATACAACAAATTAACTAATGTCAGTTTAATTAGCAAAATGTTTAATATTGTTGACGTAGCAACAAACATGAAACACCTCGAGAAAACATGTACAAGTATATAAAATTATTTGACAAAAAAGGAGATGCACTTTTTCTTTCATATTATTATTGGTGCTGTTAAGTGTTTTGCATCAACTTTTCTTGATTAATAAACATATATATATATATATATATATAGAGCTGGGCTATGGTGAGTTGCGAAGTAAGATGTCATTTTTACTTCACGCTCATATTTTTATTTTGAAAATCTAAACAACCGATCCGAACCGCTCAACATGTTCTCCATATTGAAATGTGCTTGGAGACCAAATTTTATATTTTTTGGAATTTTTTTACTATTTATTAAGCCACTTTGAAAATCGCTGATCGAATGGTCCAGAATTTTTTATTGTTTTTACTGTTCACCCGGATCTGCGATTTTCAAAGTGGCTTAATAAATAGTAAAAAAATTCTAAAAAATGTAAAATTTGGTCTCCAAGCACATTTCAATATGGAGATCATGTTGAGCGGTTCGGATCGGTTGTTTAGATTTTCAAAATGGAGTATGAGCGTGAAGTAAAATGGCGTTTTACTTCACAACTCACCATAGTCGATCTCTATATATATATATATATTGGCAAATATCAAAACGTTTGCATCAAGGCCCTCATGCAACCAAGTCGTTTTCGGATTTTCAAAGTTCAAACGGTCGATCTAAACTGTTAGATGTGATCTCTATATTAAAATCTGCTTGGAGACCAAATTTTACATTTTTTTGGAATTTTTTTACTATTTATTAAGCCACTTTGAAAATTGCTAATCACATGGTCTAGAATTTGGTTGCACTGTTTTTACTGTTCATCCGGATCAACAATTTTCAAAGTGGCTTAATAAATAGTAAACAAATTCCAAAAAATGTAAAATTTGGTCTCCAAGCAGATTTTAATATAGATTGAACATCTAACAGTTTGGATCGACCGTTTGGACTTTGAAAATCCGAAAGTGACTTGGTTGCACGAGAGCCTTGGTGCAAACGTTTTGATATAGTAGCCACTCTCTCTCTCTCTCTCTCTTTATATATATATATGAGGAGGGTTCAAATGCCTCCATTTTTTGTGCATCTACCATACCTCCATTTCTAAAAACTTTAATAAATCAAAATTTAAAACTTAAAAGTAAAAATAAAACTGTTGAATATGATCTACATCATTTTATCTATGCACGTGTAAAAAATTATGGCATTTCAATTTTGTTTTGGTTGTCATCACGAGCTTGTAAAAAACATACTAATTTGAATAATTTCTATACGTTGATTTTTCAACTTATTGATTCACATAAAAACAAAATCGAAATGTGATAATTTTTTAATTATGAGCACATAGAGAAAATAACATATATCATATCTAACGGTTTTATTTTAACTTATTAAGTTTTAAATTTTGAGTTATTAAAGTTTTTAAAAATGGAGCCTTGGTGGATGCACAAAAAATAGAGACATTTGAACCCTCTATATATATATATGAGAAAACACAAGGGACCTAATTGTAAAGTAGCCAGTTCCTTCTGTTTTCTTGCATTGGGTAGTCCCTGTCCCGCCGCTAGAATATTATTATAGAATTGTGAGGTGACGATCTGGATGATGCCATGATACAATCAACAATTTGACCCAATGGGTTCCATTATTAATTCAAGTATCGGTTTCCATTCTTTCAAATTTGGTAAGCTTTCTTCTTCTTTTCTTTTCTTGTATCAATTTTTAATTTAGAGTAATTATTAGATTTAGGTTTAGGTTTAGGATTTATGATTTATGATTTAGAATTAAATATTAATTTTTACTGTTTAGGATTTAGAACCAAATTTAAATAAAATGGTACCAAATTTAATTGGAATATGACCAAAATGAATTGTTTGAGCACCAAAATTAAATTAGACTAATACTAAAATGTAATTAGGTTTATTTTACCAGAATTAAATTGTTTACGATCAAAATTTTATTTTATTGGTACCAAAATTAAGGATTTAGAAAAGTACCAAAATTTAATTAGTATCAATTTTAGATTTTATTCACCAACATCATATCGGATAGGGATCTGATTTTTACTAGCTGATTTTGGCAAGAGCTGATTGGAATCTTGGCGTACCACCCACAGACGGATGGTCAAACGGAGAAGGTAAACCAGTGTTTGGAAAATTACTT
This sequence comes from Carex kokanica, assembly GCA_025461125.1. Lineage (NCBI taxonomy): Eukaryota > Viridiplantae > Streptophyta > Magnoliopsida > Poales > Cyperaceae > Carex > Carex kokanica. Next base: position 131,770 of record JAJGRX010001215.1, on the reverse strand, counting down.
ACGTGCTATGGCATATGATAAACAAAAGAAGTGGATGAATTACCTGTCTCTAGCGGAATGGTGGTATAATTCAAACTACCACAGTGCCATAAATAAGTCACCTTTCGAGGCGTTGTATGAATACATGCCTCCTCAGCTTGGCCTAGGTAGCGCACCAAAGAGCCAAGTAGAATCCGTGAATGTGTTTCTGCGAGATCGACAAACAGCTTTGGTTCAATTAAAGGCGAATCTCGTAAAGGCACAAGAGAGGATGAAAAGGCAGGAAGACAAGCACAGAAGTGAGAGAAAATTCAAAAAAGGGGATTGGGTTTATCTCAAATTGCAACCATACCGTCAGATAACAGTGGCCGGAAGAGGTAATCAGAAGCTCAATTCAAAATTCTATGGACCATTTGAGGTGCTACAGCAAATTGGTAATGTCACGTATAAGCTGAACCTCCCTCCTAATTTGCTCATGCACCCAGTTTTTCATGTATCTCAACCGAAAGCTCGAGTGGGGGAGAATCCGGTACCTTCAACCAAGTTGCCAGTAATGGGACCGGAGGAAAACACCATCTTGATGCCCAAATCAATCTTGGCTAGGCGAATGGTGAGGCGAGATAATGCCACGACAGCCTAGATTTTGGTGAAGTGGAAAAATCAAACTAGAGATGATGCAACCTGGGAGTATTATGAGGATATTGCTAAGAAATTCCCAGAGTTTATTCGTGAGGACACAAATCAATTTAAGGGGGGAGGTGTGCAGCGAGAGGAAGGAAGTTTGGAGGCGACTATGTGTGAAGAAGGTAGCCGTTAAAAGGGTCAATCACTGAAGCGATGGTCCCACTTTGTCAAAAAAACAGAGGTGCACTGGAGATGGCCTAAAGGGAGAAAAATAAGAAGGAATTAGTTAGTCTTTTTAATTGATTCTATTAGATGTGTATCGCCCAGTGTTCTAAATAGCGCGCTATAGAGTTTTTGGACCCGAAACGCTACGCTATGACATCAAAATGCGCTATTTGCGCTACGGCCGCTATAGCGGTCGCTACAGCGCTATAGCGGTCCGCTATTTGAGCTATACAATATGGGTTTTTATTTTTTATTTTTAAGCAATTTATATGGGTTTTAAATAAAGATAAAAAAAATCTCAAACCGAAATTGAATTTGTTGCTACTTGCTACAAATAAATCAATTTGAAATTGAGAATAGAAATAGAAATTTGAATAGAAAAAAAGTCCAAACCGAAATTAAAATTTGAATAGAAAAAAAAAAGATTATGTCATGAATCATGATGCTTAAGATATTTTTAATAGGAAAAATCGATAGTTTATGATATTACTATGGATATTTTGAACCGCAATTTGGACTTTGTACGGGTTCAATATGAATATTATAATTTCTTAATTACTTTGGTGTTATTTATTGTTCTATGAGACTTTAGATAATGTTGATATTTAGTACAAATATTGAATATACGAAATGTAAAAAAAAAATGCTATTTGGAATAGCTTCCGCTATAGCGACGCTATTCGCTATAGCTTTTTTTTTAGCCTTCCCGCTACGACGCTATAAACGCTATTTAGAACCTTGGTATCGCCTATAAAAAGGGGTTGTATCTGTAAAACCAATTTCACGAAAAACATTATCAATAAAGTCAATTTCTCTTTTATCTCTTCCAAGCTCTATTCTTTCCGTATTCTTAAATTTTCTCAAATTCCTTTCTGTTTTGAGTGATTCGATATAATTGGATCACCACCTGTTGTTGAGATACATTCTCGCTGCAAAAAGAGTCGAGAGCAGAAAGAAAAGGTGAAGGTGGTGATGGTGATGGGTTTATAAAATCAGGGGAGGACGGCGGCGACGGAGAACGAGCTGGTGGTCTCATCGTCTGCTGACATTGATCTTGATCTTGATCTTGAGAGCTGGTGGTGGTGGAGAGAAATCGGAGAATTGAAATGACTCGTTGCTAAACCCTTTAATGGACGGAACTGAGCGAGCCGAGCGCTGTGCTGTGTATATTGTATAATAACTCTTTAATGGACGGAACTGGCCCAAGCCCAACCAGGCCCAACTCGTAACGTCAAATGCTGTGCTGGTCTTTGCTCTCTCTCAATCTCTGAGTTGCTAAACCCCTACTTAACCCCTCAACCCCTTCATCCGATAAAGGAAAGGGTTTTCTTATTATCGCTGCTCGATCGCTGAGGCGACTTTGGTCTTCCTCCGCCTCCCTCGCCGTCCTGCTCCTATCCCAAACCCTAAACAAACAAAGGTACCGTACAGTGACATCTCTCTCTCTCTCTCTCTCTCTCTCTACTTAGCAATTAGCACTTTCAGAACTCCATCTGCAATATATTGCTCTCAATTCAACCAAAAACATCTAAATCACCTTCCTTCAACACATCTTTCTTATGTCTCTCTAATTATCATCAATTCAATTTTAAAATTCAAATTCTAGGTTTCAAAATCCTCACTTTAACTTTCTATTACTATTCATTTTTATTCTTAACTGATTTAAAGAAGAAAAAAAGTGACTAATTTTAATGTTTTGATGGGGAAATATTTAAATCAATAAGTTATGATGGCCATATATCTAAATTTCTCTCTCTCTCTCTCTCTCTCTAGCACTCCAAGGCTGATGGCGAGGTCAGGTCTTCTCCCGGTTTTTGTTGATACCTCTCTCGACACTCATCTCGCCATATCTGTCTCTCCCAGTGACACCGTTGCCTCTGTCAAAAGTACCCACTTCTTCTTCTCACAATCTCTCTACTCATTACAAACAATTTGACTCTCAGAATCTCTAACAAGAAAGTTGTGTTGTTTTCATCAGGAAAGTTTGTAAGTGAGCATGAACTTTGCTTCCCTGAAGTTGGACAAATCAACACAGAGGCTCTTATTGTGGGTGATATTCCTGTTATGTTATTTTACCTTTTAAGCTGTGCTTTAGATGTAATTTGATTTAATTTATATACATATGGCCTAGCCTTGCCTTGCAGACAAGTTGGCAAGGAAAAGAGTATCGCTTGTCAGAAACCATGTCGATCTCTGTTGTCCTTCAGATGGAGGGGGGCTGTTTTCTCAAAGCTTTGGTGGCAACTCAACTGCGACCTCATACAGAAATAAATACTTCTTTGAAGAAAAAGTGCAAGAGAAATATTGCATCTTTTGAAGATACTACTACTCCAAGACCAACAGAATCGAGGAAAGGAGGAGGAGAAGAGTTTCAAGGTAGACACATTCAAGAGGAATTAGATGGTCATAAATTGATTTAGTCGTTCTTATAGACTTATCTTAACTTTCCTTGAGAAATTAAATTAAGTGTACAACTTAATACTTGTTCATATATGCTAATTTAAATTTTGTAATCAGATCAAAAACTTTTTAAGTGAATTGAATACCTTTCCTTTCCTACTATAGATTACATACCACCTTTAAAACATAAGACTGAGAATAGAAATTCAGCTAAATCAATTTAGTGACAGGTCATGGTGAAAAGCAACCATCAAACGATAGCTATTGTGATGCCAAGAACAGAGAATCTGGAAAAGCAGAGACTAACGATGCTAGTACAGCAGTTTGTGAAGCTGTATATATTAAAGAAGCACCGCTCTGCTTGGAGAAAGAGAAAGACATATTTAGAAAGAAGTCCAGGCATGATTCTGAGTCCCCAGAAATACCAGGTAAAAAGATTGTTATGAACTTCAATTTTTTTTTTTGAACCAGATACAGCTAGAACAGCATTTTGAATTGCCAATTCTCAGCACTGACCGGTAATGAAATGTTACATGAAAAGTTAGGTATTGGTTTTTACCAATTTCTCTTTTGCCCAGATCCCATTTAAAGCCTAATTAGCTTTGGACACAATACCTTTTGATTTCTGCAATCCTAGTACAATTAATACACCCAAATTCAACCAAATTGATGAGTAAATCCAAATTGCTGATCAAGGAAGAGATGAAAATGAGTAATGAGATGCGATTAAAGATGCTAATTAACCAGTGTGTGTGTGTGTGTGTGTGTGTGGGGTATAGAAGGACTAGCAAAGACGAAAGCTAAAAATGATGATGCAAAGAAGAAAGTAGTTAGAAAAGATGGCGATACAAGTAAGAAGGATGGATCTTTGTTAGAGGTGACTCAAACAATTGGTACAGTAGTTTTGACAGAGAAGAAAAAAAAGCACAGGGATAGGACAAAGACAAAGGGCCCCTGTTCTGACCTTCCATCCGAGGTTAAGCATAAATCTCAAGTAGAAGATAGATATCAAGTGCGGCCTGATACTGATACTGATAACCAACCAGTTGTTTGCTTTGCTGGCCCAACTGAAGTTGTAAATACTTCTTTGAAGAAGAAGAAGAAGTGCAAGAGAAATGCATCTTCTGAAGATCCTACTACTCTAAGACTAACACCAACACAATCGAGGAAAGAAGGAGAAGAAGAGTTTCAAGGTACGTACACTCCATTCAAGAGGAATTAGATTAGATGGTAAAAAAATTATTTACTCATTCTTATAGAGCTAAGAACCTTAATTTCCTTGAGAAATTATGTACTACTTAATACGTTGTTCATATATATGTGCTCATTTAAATTTTCTTACCAGATCAAAATCTCTCAAGTGAATTGAATATCTTTGCTGTCCTACTATAGGTATTACATAACTTTAAAATAGAAGACTGAGAATTGAAATTCTGCTAAATCAATTTAGTGACAGGCCAGGGTGAAAATAGACCATCAAATGACAGCTATTGTGATGCCAAGAAGGGAAAAGCAGAAACTAATGGTGTTAGTATAGCAGTTTGTGAAGCTGAATATATTAAAGAAGCACCTCTCTGCTTGGAGAAAAAGAAAGACATATCTGGAAACAACTCCAGGCATGATTCTGAGTCTCCAGAAATCATTAAGCATAAACCTCAAGTAGAAGAAGATAGAAATCATGTTTCACTTTCACACAAGGAGAAAGTAGAGAAACCAGGTAGGTGATTACAAGGTCTTTCTTACCATACCAATCAACCCATTTTATATATATATATAGAGTAGGGTTAAAATGCACCATTGGTTTTGTGCTCCAATCATGCTCCACGTCTTTTTCTCTGTTTTATAAGTTCGAACAATCAATCCGAACCGCTTAACATGATCTTCATATTAAAATGTGCTTGGAGACCAACTTTTATATTTTTTGGAATTTTTTTACTATTTTTATAGATAGGTACAAAAATAACTGTTTTGGATGGTCCAAAATCTTCTGAAAACAGTGATTTTGTACCTATCTAAAAAAATTCCAAAAAATATAAAATTTGGTCTCCAAGTACATTTAATACGAAGATGATGGTAAGCGGTTCGGATCGACTGTTCGGACTTTGAAAACGAATATAAGGATGTGGAGCATCATTGGAGCACAAAACCAATGGTGCATTTTAACCCTACACACACACACACACACATATATATATATATAGCTAACTATGAGCAAACAGGTGATACTTGTGTCTGGATTTAACATTTATATACCTTTTTACAAACAGGTGAAAAGGATACATGGAGTGGCAGTCATGAGGGAGAGAGCACCAAAAAGAAAAGGGAAGGTGATGAAAAAGATATTATGTCATCATGCCATGACTATAATCCTAAGGAAGCTGCCATTACTGAGATGGAAGCTGATTCATCTACTTATAGTAATAACGTCCTTCTGTGCAAAGAATTGTTGCCACCATGCAAGAAAAGTCTTCTTGTTCTTGATATAAATGGGATATTAGTTGATATTACTTCAGATTATAAATATCAACAATATGCAGATTTCAAGATCAGTGGCAAATTAGGTAGCAAAACAATTATTAATCTTTAATTCTTATACTACAGATTAATGTATTTACTTGGTGTTAATTTTCTTTTCTTTTATGTTTGTCAGGTTTCAAGAGGCCCTTCTGTGTTGATTTTCTCAAGTTTTGTTTTGCAAACTTTGAAGTTGGAGTTTGGTCATCAAGAAAGCAGTAAGTTCGATCTTTGAATTATATAAATATTATATAGAAGCAGGTATGCATTTTCTTGAAGCACCAGTTCTATTGTGTTTCGGCTAGTCTCGATTTTCAACATAAGTTTGATCTTCCTACTGATATCTTTTCTTTTATTCTGATTCTGCAGGCATAACCTAGAGGAAGCTGTCCACCGTCTTTTTGGAGAAATGAAAAATAAGCTATTATTTTGTTGGGTACGCAACATTTATTTATAGTCTTCAGTTATATACATTTTACATTCTCTTCCTTGAGTTGTATTGATATTTTTTTTCATTTTATTTGCCTTGATTACTCACAGGACCAATCAAAATGCACAGACACAAAGTTCAAAACGGTGGAAAAAAAGCCCTTGTTTTTTAAAGAATTAAACAAACTATGGAAAAAGGTTGAAGCTGATTTGCCATGGGAAAAGGGGCGATTTACACCATCTAATACGCTTCTTGTCGACGATTCTCCTTGCAAGGCCTTGCGTAACCCTGTATGTTGCTTAACCTACAACCCTTTTTATTTTATTTTTCTTCTTTTTTTTTTACTTACAGCAGCAGCTGAGAATACCAACAGCTTCATTTGATTTGCAATTTATCTCAACATCTTACTGAGTTATAAGTTTATATAACCATTTAGCATTAGCATCTGTTGGTTATTTACAAGATGTGAAAGTCAAGGATTAGTAAAGCAAAAATGATCACAATTGTGCATATATGTTCATGATTCCAAACCTAGTATGAAGGATCAATTTGTCAATATTTAACAAATACCCTATTGACCATTTTTATAGGGACAATAATACATGCAGATATCCTGGCATTTTAAGTTTTTTTTGGTTACTGAAATAGTCTCTAATTAATACTTATCTAAATTTCTATTGCAGCCTTACACAGCGATTTTTCCATATCCATACACATTCTACAACAAAGAGGACAATTCCTTGGGTTAGTTTGTTACTTCTTTCATTTGCAAAATAATAAATGCATGATCTTATTGGTTAATTCTTATAATTGATAATTTGTTATGAGCAGGTAGAGGAGGAGAAATCAGGATATATTTAGAAAAAATAGCGGTAGTTGAGAACATTCCAGAATTTGTTAAGGAAAACCCATTTGGGCAATCCGCGATTACACCACATCAACGCCCACAGTGGAATTATTACTACGGCATTCTTGAGGGTTTGAAAAGACTTGCTCCTGCTTTCTAACTGATACATGTTTTAATAGTTTTTGGCGCTGTGTACCACTGGAGCCGGGAAGGCCCAAAGCTGCTTTCTTCTTTGTTCATTTCATAATTTTATTTTAGTCCATAACGAACCAAGTAAAATTGCTGAATTTAACTCCGGCAACTCATGTGTTTGTGCTCAATTTTCACAAAAGTGAGGTTGCAACTTACCTCATTAAATTCTATTTCAGGTTGTATTACCCAAAAATATTCAAATATGGAGAAAATACAGTCATTTGATTTTGTCAATGTATCATTAATTTCTTTTTCAATACTTGAAAAATTTAATGGTTTCAGAGCGACTTTTGACTAATCTACTTGAAACACAGTAGATATGTCATAAATCATTTATGAACATATTCTCTTCATTTGTACAGGCATTTTCGGTTATATTTTTTATAAAGTAATTTTTATTGGAGGCAACATTAGTAGAGCAATTGTTACCCTGAACACCAGCTTGTTGAGTCCGGAGGCAAACTTAAACTTAAACTTAAACTTGTGATGTTATGTAGGAATAGGGAATGGGGCAATCAAGGCCACATAATGAGTTTGTATAAGCTTGACCTTGATCAAGATTACATTCATAAACTCCGTGATATATTTTTGTTTCTACTGTCCTTTTTTCAAAGTACCATGTTATCACTCATCAATTAGGACTCGAAGATTAATTGTTAAACAATTTGTTTGTCAAGGCAGTTATATATATATAATAAGAAACAAAGGTAACAAATTGGTCGTTGGTAATCAATATAATATTTGGTCTTAATTAGAATATGGATTGGATTTGGTTTGGGACTTGGCTTGTATTTTGGTTGACTTGGGTTTTGAGTCGGGCTTAGTTTCATTTAGGCTAGATTGGGATTGATTTGGATTTAATTTTGACTTAGGTGGTTCCCTTGGCGCCAGCTTTTTAAGGTTTGAAGTGCATTGAGATTTGCGCTTCACTGCTTCGATTACGCCACATCATTGGGTTTATTGGGTCTAGTTTTATTGGGTTTGATTTGAAAAAGAAAAAGGGTTCAGACCTTGTCAAAGGGAGGCTGACTAGTTTGGGTTATTCACATTTTGAGCTTTTTGGAAAGTAAAATATATAGATCCTCTCTCTAGTCTCTAGTCTCTAGTCTCTAGTACGTCCCATGACCCATGTCAATGTCATAATAAGTCATAATTAATTATATTGGAAAGGGTTGTTATTTTTTGCTTGGAAGAAAGAAGACGACAGTTTAGAGAATGGAAAGTAGATCCTTTTTTTACCTCGGGAAGGAAAATTCCTCTTTTTACTCCCCCAAATGGCAATGGCCAATGGGTGAATGAGACCAGTCTAAATATAATATATTTTTTTTGGTATATTTTGATTTTTAGAAACTTTTATAATAATATTTTTTATTTTCAAATTTTAACAACTCTGTAATTATTTTCTGAACGGATGCATTCAATAGACCCGAGATTTTTATTAATACCCTAAAAAAAAAAAAAAATAATAAAAATGCCCTCAGTTTTAAAAAAATTTTAAAAATGCCCTAACCGCCCTATGATGGGGCGGTCCACTGATGGTAGAAAACCGCCCTATTTCTGGGCGGTCCACCTCCTCCAGAAAACCGCCCAGAGGTGGGGCGGTTCTGTGTTTTTTTTTTTTTTTTTTCAGATTTTATATATTTTTATAAGGAAATGTATATAGTGATGTATATATATTTGTAAGATGTATATATTGTTAAGATATATTTTTATTTTTTAAGATATATATATTTATAAGGAAATACATATTGGTATATATTTTTGTAAGATGTATATATTGTTTAAGATATATTTTGGTTTACTAAGATATATATTATTGTAAGGAAATATATATTGATATATATTTTTTTATTGTAGATTTTATATAAAAATGAAGGAAAGTGCTTAATTTTTTTTATTGTAATTTTCAATAAAAGTGAGTTGAGTTTTGATGCGGTTATACGGCTGTTGTACTGATTGTCGATTTGGCTAACATGATAAAAATTAAATTAGGGTTTATAAATTAAATTAGGTTTTAGGTAATCTAAATCGGAAGTCAAAAAAATATGTAATCAAAATCGGAAGTCAAAAAAAAAATCCAAACTACGTAAAATAAATGTCCACAACTCATGCAAAACAGTCCAGACCGAATACATAATAGTAGAAACCTATCAAACTACAAAACATAAAAAAAACCTAACGTCGAGGGCGAGGGCGACGACCAGAGAGATCTAACCTACAAGGTGGATGACGGTCCCTAGGCGGCTGTACACGCCTGACGTGAACCTCCTCCTCCTGTGCGGCTGTATCCGCCTCGGCCCACGGATCATCCACCAGTGGTGGGATAGGCGGCATAGTAGGCACCTCCCATGGCTCCCAGGTCGATGGATACGTAGGCGGAGGAGGCGGTGTGCCAAATATAGCAGATGCATAGGCATCTGCATGCTGTGCTCCACTCCCACTAGCCTCATCATCGTGCTGTCTGGCCTCCGGATATCGTGGCATGTGGAGGCTCCGTCTCTCATCCCCGGCATAATCTCCCATAAAGTCATCCATAGTGAACTCCGGAGTAGAATGTCGTGGGGGAGCTCCACCCTTAATGGAAACAATGTTAGTTTTGCTACATACAAATAAGTAGTAAGTTGAATAAATAATAAATTTTTGCTACCTGTCCAACCTGCACCGGAACTCCATACTCATTGTAGTAAGCGCTCCACGCATTGTTATTCAACACCCATTCGTGGAAACCCCAACCTGATTCATCCACTGCATAATTGAAGACAAATTAATTAGAATAGTTTTTGTACCGAGAAATGACTGTGTACGACAAAATCAAATTACCTGGAGGAGGTGGCGGCATCTCATCACCGTATATAGCGACTCTGGGCTGATCCGGATCTAGTGGTGTGGGCTGTATCTCGCGCCAGTTTATGTTCTCCCCACTGTCATGCAACATGCCAACGAGGCGGCCGTCAAAGCCGGAGTCCTCCACCATAGGAGCAGTGTGCTGGAGCATTGTACATCCCACTGCTCGCCAACCATCTCGTGCCATGCACACCAAGCTGTGTGCCACTCCTCTGATACCGGTAAGAATCTGCACAAAGTGTATTTATTAATTTTTTTATGAAAAACTAAATAAACATTTAATGCTTTAAATATGTTAGTTTCGTAAGTAATTACCTGGCGAGCCTGCATCGGTCCGAAAGACATATAACCACTCGACCCTGCACGAGAAAGCCTCCGTCGAAGGGTCTCACCCCAATGGCCCGTGAGGTATACCGAGGGCATGCCCCACCTCTGGTACCAGACTAAGTACCTCAATCCTCCAGGCCCTGCGCCCAGTGTGACATCATCGGCCGTAGGAGGCTGCCACATGTGAAACTGTGGAGACTGTGCCTGGAGGTAATGCTCTGCGTGACGCGTGCTCCAGTCGACGTTGGGCTTATTGTGTTTAGTCCTGCAGTACATTTAAATTAAAAAAAGAATGTTAATCAAGTGCAGAACTGAACAAGTAACGGTAGGAGAGCAATTAAGTAATTGTAACTTACTTGTGCAACTTGGTGGTCTCAGCCTCTCCAAGCTCTGGGAACTGCGGGACAAATGCGTCCAGACCAAACTGTCGGGTCACACGATCTGGATACGTGTACTCAACAATCCAGTAACATACACACGGCCCCCGATAGAACCAGAGATGCCTCTGCTCCAATGTCAGTCGACAAAATGCGTTCCTTTCGTAGAACTCCCGGTAGGGGAACCAGTCGACGCTGCTCTCGTGAAGCATCTGGAGCTGACTCCGGACATATGAAATCCCCACAGTTCTCCCCCTGCCCGTGTTCTCGTACGTGTGTCGATCGCCCCATATGGCACCGTACGCGGGACACCTCTCGGCATCATGTCTCCTCAAGTAAGGGACAAGAGACGGACGAACTGGCCGACATACCGGCAAATGAGACCACGACCATTGCTGGAGTAGAAGAAGCGGGCCGTGGATCTGCTTGTTCTTCACCTATATTTTGGACATGAGGTGAATGTGTTGGTGATTATTGAACCCTAATTATTGTAATTTAAATTCCGAAATATTTGTGAAAACTTACCAAGCAAGCATGGCACAGGCTCCGGTATAAGTGGGCGATCACAGCTCCGCCCCAGTTCCAGGTCGATGGCTTCTCAATTTCTGACAGCAGAGAGAGGAACATAATCGGAACCGAGTCACCGCTGGAGTCCACGAACATGACGCTGCCACAGAGATCCAGCACAAAGGCCCTCACATACCTAAAAATATAAAATAGTAAAGATAAATTTAATGATTTTCAATGTTGAGTTCGTAACATATTTTAATTTCAAGATTCTCAATTATTACCTCCTGACGGGGGTGGGCGGGGCTGGGCTGGGGGGGGCGGGGGGGGGGGCTGTCGGGTCGGGTAGGAGGAAGGGTGGGGGGGGCGGGTAGGTTAGAGGGAGGGGGGAAGGGACCAGAGGGGGGCTGGGGAGAAATAAAAATTTCGGGGGTGAACCGCCCTATCATTGGGCGGTTGGGTATGGGGGATGAACCGCCCAGTGATGGGGCGGTTTGGTTGAGGGAGTGAACCGCCCCATCATGGGGCGGTTAGGGCATTTTTCAAATTTTTTTCAAAATGAGGGTATTTTTATTATTTTTTTTTTTTTTTAGGGTATTAATAAAAATCTCGGTCAATAGACTGTAGGTTTATTTTGTATTTTTATAAAATGTATTCAGCTAGCTAGCTACACAGAGACAGAGAGATGGATAAATTAGTTCCAATTCCAAAGCATGATAAATATAAATGCAAGTAACATAAAGGGTAGGGGTAGCGTTATCTATTTCAAAATTTCAAGTGACGAAGCCCAGGCGTTACATGCATTGGGACCTGAAATCACACTGTTGGTGTTGGTCCATGGTTGGAACGGACTCCGCTGCTTTTCTAGAAGAAAAGCAGGACCCTCCTCTTCCAAATCCAACAATTCAAAATTCGTTGAGATTTGTGCATGAAACAAGTTTTTTATCGAGATACGTGAATAAAAATTTTGAATCGTTGGATTTGAAGAGGAGGGTCCTCCTTTTCTGCTAGAAAAGCAGCAGAGTCGGACCCTCCATGGTTCCCCTCTCAATTATTCATGGTGCGGAGCTCAAGAAATATGATTCAGTCCGTACTTTTTAATATTCACACTGATTTCCTTTTTTTTTTCAAGGCAAATGGAGATTCTTGATATTCACACAACTGGAAATATCCCTCCTTCTGCTATTAGAATTGTTAATTTCTAATACATACATGCACCAAAATTTAATGCAATTAATCAGCAATTTGCTTCATTTTATAAAGTTTCTAAATCGCCAAAAATGCAATATTTGAACTACATGCACAATAAATTGATTTGCTCTCGCTCAAAATTAAACTTTTTGCAGATATATTTTTTTATAGAATGCATTTATATCATATGATCAATATGATAGAAAGAAGATGCATATGATATGAACATATATGTTATAAATATATATTATTTTGATCGACTGAAAAACTGACATCATGTCAACTTTTTGATTAAATTGATTCATTTGCTGTGCTGGTAATGATACGAAGAAAATAAATGTAGTTCCCAAGACATGAATAGTAATAGCAAAGGAGCCATGATATGTTGTTAAAAACGAGAAGAGCAAAGGAGATCAATATCTTTTCTTTCTTGGTTAAAGTGCTAAAAAGAGAAAGGCCAAGAGACGCTCTCCCTCCCTCTCTCTCTCTCTCTCTCTCTCTCTCGTAACTTCTCTTCAACAGTGCTAGACGCCACTGTCTCTTCAACTGCTTCTTCTCCTCTTTCTTCTTAATTAATTCCTCAAATTTCAATGGCCTCCAAGAAACAAATGTCTGCCTCCTCCTCTGATGAAGATGACTCTTCTTTCGAGCGGTTTGTGGCACAACGCCCTCCATCTCTTAAGCGCAAGCAACGTGACGGCGAAGAAGAAGAAGAATCTGAATCAGAAGACTCCTATTCTGAAGAGGAGGTGTCACCGGCCACAAAATCTGTATCTCACCCCTCCCAGGCCCAGCAATGTACTCAACAAGAGAAAAAGAAATCTGAATCAGAAGACTCCTCCTCTGATTCTGAGGAGGAGGAGGAGGAGAAGGCCAAGTCACCGGCCACAAAATCTGTATCTCACCCCTCCCAGACCCAGCAATGTACTGAAGAAGAGAAAAAGAAATCTGAATCAGAAGACTCCTCTGATTCTGAGGAGGAGGAGAAGGCCAAGTCACCGGCCACAAAATCTGTATCTCACCCCTCCCAGGTCCAGCAATGTACTCAAGAAGAGAAAAAGAAATCTGTACCTGACTCCTCCGAGCAATCTTCTTCTTCTGAAGAAAAAGAAGAAGAAGAAAAGGAGCACAAGGAGGAGGAAGAAGATGCAAAGTCGCCGGTTGAAAATTCTGAATCACTTGGGCCAGAAACGAAAAGGTCGAAAGCAAAGTGGGTTCCAGGTCCATCTCCCTCTACAACTACAAGTGCAGTCCAACGATTATGGAGTCTAGAGGATGAGTTGGTACTCCTTCATGCTTTATCTCACTATCATAACACATACAATCGACTTCCTCCTTCAAAGGAATATGACTCCTTTCTCACTGCCATAACTGGATCCCTTAGCTTCCCCGCTACTGAGAAACAACTATATAACAAGATACGCACATGGAAAACTAACTATGGTCAGAGGAAAATTATGGGTTCTAAAGCTAAATCCTTGAATCCTCATGAAAAGGTAGTGTTTAAAATATGTGCCAAGTTATTTGAAGATGCTAGCTGTAGTAAGACAAAATCAGTTGGCAGTTGTGATGCGATTTACCTAAGGGAACTGATTGGTAGGAAGAAATTGCCGGCATGGTTTTCTACGGTTGAAGACGTGGTCCAGCAACTTGGTGAATTGAGAGCACATGATTTGGAGGCAAAGGCCAAGCAGTTGAGTATTGACGCCATGAAATTGCATGCAAGGGAGCAGCAGCTCATGGCAGACGTGTTTGATGTCCTAGCTGATGAGATGGCCGGCCATGGTTAATTAGTGGATTAGTCAATTACCATATAGTACTTATTTGGCAGTGATATTTTGTATTTTGTAGCCTTTATCTATCTACAATGAATTTGTGCATGTATGCAAGTCAGTGACTTTTATTTTGTAGTTGTTTGGTCGTTTTTCTAAAATTTCCTGATTAGTGGCATTTTCTTGCCTTTTTTGTTCTTGCATGCGAAACCTGGACCAAGTTGACCAAAAGCTTTTATCTTTCCATGTCTTAATTATTTTTTGTTAATTTTTGAATTTTATGTATTTATGTAGCACGCACCTGTTGAGATGTAAGACTTGCCTTCTATCACTGTTGCACCAAATTATTCAAACAAGGGGGCCTTTTTGTAAATTACTGTAATATGATGGTATCGATTAGTTTTTGGTATTATGGGTTTCCGGTATTGTTTTCATGTGTGTTTACGATCAGTGTATTTTATTATTATAGATACTTTCTTGAATTCAATAAATAGGGGTAGGATGTAAGATAAGAAAAAAAGTTTTTTTTTGTGGGAATTATTATGGGATCAAGGGGTATTTTGGAATTGTGGGTTTACCATGGGGTAGGGGATGTAAGATAGATAAAAATAATAAAAAATTGGGGGAATCATGGCAATTATGGGGGTGCTTCTATGCCATGGTATGCTATACTAATACTGCCTGATGAATGATGCATATCAGTCACAACTTAAAAGAATTGGGTAGAACTAGTTAGTAGTTACCAACTTACTATGGATGTAGTATACTTTGAGTTTATAATGTGCTTCATTAATGAAATGGAGATTAGGTTGAATAGACTATCATTGGAGTACTTGCAGAATGCAGACACAAGCACAATAATCTACAGTGCAATGTTACAGCATGCTTGATTTACAAATAGTTATGCCTATACTAGAAATAAAATAAATGAAATGAAATATGTATATTTAAAGCAAATTGTAGCAAAATAATATATTATTTTTACAGTACAAATTGTCCTGCATCTGTTATTAGGTAACAGTAAAGAATTGCATCAGTATTTTGTTGCAGATTCATCTATGTTTTTTCTTGTTTAAGAACAATGCTATATATTGAGCTAGTTTGCTGAATCTGCTCTCCATTATTACCTTCTTTTTTAAAATTGCAGCGATCTTGATGTGCTTGTTTCACACAAATAATGGTTGCTGTCTGTAACTAAAGGACATAGGAGATCTTGATGTGCTTGTTGATTTTACGCAAAGATTAAAGGACATAGCAGATGTCAGTAGCTTTTTTTGTTTTTTCTATATTTTTTCTTTCTAACTAAATTTCTCATTTCATCTATACTCACTTTTCTCTTTCATTTTTCTTTTGTTTTCTTGGGCGGGAACCTCCTGGGCAGGGGTTCTTCCGGGTTTTGTAAATCTTGTCAGGTCGGCTGATTTGGAGAGTGCAAGGGTGGGGCTTCAGTTTTTAGAATTGGTACTGATTTTTTATATAGTTATGTGATTTTTATATTGCATCATAGTATACCTTACCTGTTATGGTCTCAAGTAAAATTTACTTCCCTTTTGGTTGGTTTACTAGTGGTGGCACCTTCTGGAATGCACCAGTAATGCCATTTCATCTAATTGACACCGGTAAAAGCATCCTGGTACTGGTATGCACCAGCTGGTGCTGTCATTGCAGGTCAGTATAAGGTGCCATCATTTTTGCATAAATATCTTTGCCAATATAGCCAAAAGAGATGAAAGTTTTTGTTCTTTTGGCAGAAAGTGGAGCAGGCTGAACTAAGCTTGATTATGTTTTTTTTTTTTTTTTACTTCTCTACTTACATCATTTGACCAGATCTAATCATTGTAGTGTTCTAAAGGGCCTTTTTTTTTCGAACCATTGTAGTGCTCTAAAGGGCCTTTTTTTCGACTTGAGATGGATCAAAGAGAGAATACATGGCTGAGAAGTGAGAATGATCAAATAGTCGCAAGTGGCATGCAATGGGACTGCCAGAAAGATGTCCCCAACCATGGAGTTCAAATAATTGATCTGCACCTGAACTTGATAATTAAGGCTCTTGTTTTGCCTCCAGATTTGAATATTGAGGCTCCTCCATCTATGTATCCTCCAAAGAAATACTGTGACATCACTGGCTTTGAGGTGACATACTATCTGCTCTCTATGTTTTTATATTTCATCGAGATTTTTTGGTTGTTGGTTAGGTATGTTCTGCAAGATGAATTAAGTTGACACCACTGAGTTAGGACCAGACTTGGTAGTCTGTACCAGTATCAGACCTGATTGGTGCAACAGACAATTGGTATGGCAACATAATGTTGGTTTTTGTCTACTAATATACAAAAATAAAGTAATAAGATTGAGACCCTTGGGTTTGGCATTAGTAGATATTTTCAGTTTCATTTATAAAATCCAGACTGATACCAGTTTCATTTATACCAATCATGTAATTAAAACCTTTTTTGGAAATTTTTATAATTTCAATAAACTGCAGGGTTTTTTTAGAAAAAGGAGGGGCAGCATGCCAACTGGTACAAGGTTGTACCAGTCCATTACTCCCTAAAATTTGCAAAGGAGCGGCTTATTTGCTGTGATCAGAATTCTGCTTGTATTATGTAGATGAAGGAAATGACCATCCATCTTCTGCAAAACTTATGAAGCCCTTGAATGAATGAAGTTGATATAGATAATAGCAAGGAAAACATTACAAAATTACTTGTGTATTTTTGATAGATCTCTCTTTTTTAACTCTTTTGGTATGTGCTCGGATTTGATAAAGGCCTAATGAAGCAAAATGTCATAATAATGAATCTTTTTGTTTTATTTTGCATAAAGTCGATAAAAGGATAGATGTCATCCATACATGGTTAAGTTAGTAAGTCATTTGTTGGTTTTGTAAAAAGAGGACTTGACAAGGGCTTATTTGCATTTTTTGCATAATGCCCTGATGACCACCTTTTGTTCTCCAGCTTGTCCAGTTTTATGGATTATTTACATTCACAATGGCATTGGAATTTTACATTCATGAGGGCCTGTCTGTAAATAGTTGCATTTTTGGCTTGTCATTTCTCTTTCTTCAATTCATATTAATTTTGCATGTTGCAGGTTTCTTTACTCAAAAGTCTTATAAAAAATCTTATAATATAGACTTGTTGTTTGATGAATGAACTTTTTAAAATCATAGTCTTCATATGTTTCCTACTGAGTCCCTCGCATTTACTGGTTTCATAAATCCTGCACATCTAAAAATATAAGAGAAAAATTTACAAGTGAAATACTTTTACATTCATAAATATCAGCACTTATGAGGACCTGCTTGTATTTTTTTGCATTTCTGTTGTTCCCTGAAGCAATGTCTAGAAAAATTTCTCACCCTTAGATCTATCCTCTTACCAACGTCAAGATCTCTTCGATGTCATCAATCTGCTCCCTGAAATGCACTTTCTCTGTACCGCAAATTCATATCACCTGAGGTAACATGATTTCTATATTTTATATCAGGGCCGTCTGATCCGATTTTGCACGAATATTGAAGAATCCATTTCATTTTACCTAGAGCGGATCTAAGAAGAAATATGAGTGAGGCTATGGTACTATGCATAGCACGGATGGGTCCGTACTACGGCTCAAAATTTGAGTTTTTAAAATCCTAACAGTCCATCCAAACCGTTCAACATGATTATAAAATGAATATGTACTTGCAAACCAAATTTTACATTTTTTCGAATTTTTTTACTATTTTTTTAGATAGGTAGAAAATCACTGTTTTTGGATGGTCCAGAATTTTCAGATCAAGTGATTTTCTACCTATCTAAAAAAATAGTAAAAAAATTCAAAAAAAATGTAAAATTTGACTTGCAAGTGCATATTCATTTTATAATCATGTTGAACGGTTTGGATGGACTGTTAAGATTTTGAAAACTCAAATTTTGAGCCGTAGCACGAACCCAACCGTGCTATGCATAGTACCATAGCCTCACTCAAGAGATATTATGTTACCACAGAGAATGTGGACTCCCATCCATAGCCTCTAAAATGGACACCTTTGAAATCAAAATGGATCGTTCATTTTCACGTGGGAATTCAACGGTTGATCTGCAACAAAATCATTCCAAATCTGATCTAAAATGATCAAGGTACAATATTGTTTGCAACCAACATAAAAGCTCGGAGGTTTTATTATGTATGAGCTTCGATCGAACACGAAATCCTTATGGCCATACGATGCTTCAATCTTCGATCAACTAGATGGATGGGTAAATGAAAAAAAAAAATTATGAAAATTTTATGAAATACATTAAATGCAATGCTCTTTGATTTCAACGGTCCGGATCGGTCAACGAACGACATGTTTACTTGTGTCTTCACAATCTCACAAAGCAAAAGTGTGTTTCATGAAACATAAACTCTTACTTGTAAGATTGTGAAGACGCACAAAAATAGTTAGTTTGTTGATTGATCGGGACCGTTCAAATCAAAGATTACAGCCTTTAATCAAGTGTAGCAAAATTTTAATGGAATTTTAACTTTATTTATCCATCCATCAAGCGGATGGAAAACCAGAACATCAAAGGGTTACGAAGACTTCACGTTGAATTGAGGCTCGGACACAAACATAGTTTAGAACTATTATGTTGGATACGCATAACACTTTCTCTTGATCACTTCAAAATAAATTTGAAATCATTTCATGGCAGATCGACCGTCAATCGCTCGTCCGAAAATGAACGGTCCACAAATTTTATTACATGATGAAGGAACTAACAATGAAGAAATTATATAAAATTAACATTTATAATTATGATTTTGTCGTAAAAAATTGCAAAAGGTTTGAAAATGTATTTTCCATTTTTTTTAAATTTATTTGCTACATCTGTTTAAAAAAAATTAGATAATAAAAAATTGAAAAACATTAAAATAATAAAAAATCTAAACAAAATAAAAAAAAAATCTAAAAAAATGTTAGATAATAAAAAATAAAAAATAAAAGATAAAATTTTTTTTTTTTACTTTCGTATCTAAATTAGATAATAAATAATTACAAAAACATTAAAATAATAAAAAATCTAAAAAAAAAAAAAAATCTAAAACAGTAGAAATGCAAAAAATTTCATAAAAAATTCATTTACAAAGTTTTAAAATGCTGTCAATGAATAAAAAATTTATTTAGAAAGTTTTTTCATAGTATTGCTGTAAAAAAATGGAAAAATGCCAAAAATACATTTTTTGATAAAAAATTTAAACAATTACAAATAAACATACAAAAATTAAAAATAATGTAAAAAGTTTGAAAATATATATTTTTTTAATTTTTCGAAATGATTTGCTGCCTAAACATATTTTGTATCACTTTCATAAAAATTCCCATGTAAAATTGTGTAAATCATATTTTGTATAAAAATTCCCATATAAAATTGTTATACTGACCCGTATTATTTTTGTTTATTATTACCCAAAAAACCCTCTCTCAACTCTCTCCGTTTTTTCTTTGTTTTGACAAAGTGATTATTAATTTGATAAATTTGTTAAATTAATTTCAGCTTTAAGAAACTATTTATATAGTAAAAAATAAAATATAAAAAAATAATAAATAAATGAAAGAAAATTGGAAAGACTCGTTGACTCAAATAAAAAATTACAAAATTATTAAATAATAACAAATAAAAATATAAAATAAAATAAATAATAAATAAATAATAAATTGGATAGACTCATTAACTCAAACTAAAATTAGATGATACTACATTTCAAAAAATAAAACTGGAAATATTATCTACTATTTCTAATACGGATATCCACATCTAATTTTTCAAATATAGATCGGATATTATCTATACTGTTTTCACCCCTAAATGGAGGCATTCCATGTCTCTTTTTTTTTTGGTGATCTATATCACAATTTCATCACTGATTAATAATTTTAATTTAAATATCAAATAATTAATGTGAACTATCAGCGTCAATGTGCATGCGCTAATTTAAAGATAAACATGATCATCTATTTGTATATTTTTTAAATTTATATTTTACAAATTTTAATGAAAAATAATACAAGGAATAAGAGGCATAAGAAATTCATAAAAAGGAATAACATGCATAGAACAATTCAATAGCACAAAACTTGCAAGTAATTAATATGAAAGTAAAATTAAGTGGTACGCAACCTCAACCTCTTGCTTCCAACTCCTGGACCTGAAAAAAAACACAAAAATTAGGTTTGTTTTTCTTAGATAGGAGCCTCAAGACAGAAACAGCATTTGAAATATATTATCGCGTAATATACATTTTTCTTAGCAAAAAGATAACATGTTAGAGAAAAAGAACATCCCATCAACAAGATTACCACCCAAAGCAAGTAATGCAAGGAATCATAGCCAAAACAACACAGCACAGAACAAGGCACCCATTTCCGCAAAACAGCACAGAAACAGAAACAAGGGCAGTACCAGGTTGGTACCAGCAACAAGAGCAAGGAAAGGAACAGCACCCAACATGGTACTGGTACGGGGGTACCAGTGTACCAGAAAATCAAGCAAAGCACCAGCAAGTCAAACTCGTTTACTTACTTTGGATAACTTCACCAAACTGTGGACCTGTGGTATAAATATTGCCAACCAAGGCTATAAGCTACGTCAAAGAATTTCGGCATTAGGGTTAGTAAAAATGGACAATTCTATAATGATTTTAAGGTCAATGTTAGGGTCACTACAGAAAGAACATGGCTGACAGAATTCCCACCTACAACTACCTTATAATTGGAAAGAAGGCATATTCTGTAATGGACCTCAAAATCTATTTACACAAACCTCCAAAAGAACTGAATTTAATCTGACTATTCATTTGTTGAAAGGTCAAAACAGAACCCTATTGCCCTTTATCCCAGTGTGCCTTCTTTGGACTGACCTTCCAAACTAAAACTTGAGTAATTAAGAGGCACTCTAGTACTGGCTATCACCGTTGCAATCATTAATAATAATATAAAAGTATTCAACTAAAGTATACTCGAACGCATACTGCAACATTATATGTATTAGCAATTAAGAGGCACTAATGTACCTGAACTTTTCCAAGGTTTGTGCCTACAGCCAAATAATTCCCTCTCTGGGCCCACCCTACAGAACACACACAGTCATCGACACCCAAATCGCACAACTTTGTCACCTGTACGAAACAATACCATGCATTCACCACATCACAATTGAATTCTAGAATGGTTGTGTAGTTTAGTGGGCATATATGTATCAGCACTGTACAAGTAATATTATCCTTTGTCCAAATATAACAAATGAAACAAATATTAAACTTACGTTTTCTCACTGACAGTGACACGCTGTGAAATATCAAAACTTCCAGAAGCTGAACCAGTGAAGTACTTCCAAATCCAATCAACCAACACTTCTCTGCCCCGACACTCTATCACATCACTACTTCTGGTAGTGGCATGATTATCAGATCCAACACCTCTCACCACAAACTTATCAATAGGTCCAAAAAGGTTGGCCTCCACATCCTTACCTCGTTTCTTCCCCCTTTTCCTAGAACCTCCCGATTCAGTACTATCAAAATCCACAACTCATGCTTTAAGCCCAAATGATCTAAAAATTGCGGCACATTCAGTTGTGCCAATCCATCTCTTAGCTCCATATATCTTACTATTGTAATGGCTAGAGCCGATCTCATCAAAACCCCTTTGCCAAGCAATTTCAAGCCACCTCTGCAATGCAGGTATATCAGGGACGAACTGGGACCCACCAAAGAGAACCTTTTTCCCCTCTTTTCTTTCATGCAATAAATTTGAACTTAGCATCTGAATATTTCTCCATCCACAACCCCAGCCACGATCAGTGGGTAGGGTTTGGTAGTGGTCCACATAACCTGAAATTATACTTGTATTCTCCCCTTCATCGTATAGACATGTTCGCAAGAGGTTAATGAGACCACCTTCTACCCTGTAAATGTCACTCCTGAGTTGATGCCATTCTAGCCTCCTCTTGTTATCTTTGTTTTTCCCTCTTCCGGGTCCTTCGATTAATCTCTAATGAAAAAGAAAAAAAAAATTAAGGTCTTGAATGAAACATATTGGATCCTTGGACTAACTCTGTCATAAAATCCCCAATTTTAACATTTTAACCCTGATTTGGATTTCAAGACTCAATGAACTCCAGTTTTGGGTCCCAATTAACTCAGATGAACTCCATTTTTACTCAGATGTACACTACTGTACAAGCAACAAGAGTATCAACAGTGATCTTGACTGAAACAAAATACAACAATAAAGGACAAACCAATTAAACTCAATTTTCCATCACTGCCTTTTAATTTTGACCTTCCAAGTTACACAATGTCAGACCAATCCCTTGTGTAAACGTGAAAATTGAGACCAAAAAGAAAGGATTTGAAAGCACAGCGCAAGTAGAAAGGAGTTGAAAGCACGTACTCAGTTGTCACGCAAGTAGAAAGTAGAAAGGAGTTAAATTCAGGATATGCATCTCTTTTCCTGCAAAACTACTTCCCTTCAATTCCAGTTGAAAGTGAGGCTTGCAAGGAGAACTCGGCATCCCTTGCTCAGATGGTTCAAGCATGTTACAATGCAGCTGGCAATAGAATGCCCAACTTTATTGCTGTTAACTTCTACATGGTAATAGTTCTATGGAGGCAATTTCATGCATACCTCTACATGGTAATAGCATACGGACCAGAGGAACAACATTTGCTCCGACTGCTAAACCATATCTTGTACAGACAGACTGTGGTATGATCTGTTAAAAATAAATAAAATAAAAACCATTCATTATTGCTGAAAATAGATGATATATCTCATAACATCATTTGTAATTTTTTTGTGCTCACCTCACCAAAGAGAAGGATTAATGTGACAGAGATTAAAATGGCACCCCAAGCTGTGACCAAGCTGTCGAGGAAAATAGGCAAAGCCTAATTCAATTAAGGACAATATATGAGTAAAAGGGGTGTATGAATTGCAGTATAGCTTGAAACTAGAACTTCTTTTAATGGGCTTTACCTCCATTGCAGCTGCATTGCAGATGAGAATAGTGCAGAGAAGCAGGTGATGCCACCTCACCACAGGCAATATTTTGACTGAAAAACAGTTGTTATTTTGGCTTCTTAGAATGCATTGCCAGGTTGATAATAAAACATTTTATTAGACAGCTTTTACAAAACTCAATTTCCTAATTTATGTAATGCTGTTTCAGAAAGCAAACTACCCACATTTTCCAATCAATCCACTAACTAAGAAAAGTACAACTTGATTTTTTTTTACTCTTGCAACCTGAGAATCTATAAATGGTAACCAAACAAGAGCAATTACTTTATTAGCAGCATTTGATTCCTCGAACAAAGAAAAAAATTATTACACACCAAAATTACAAAGGTTAAGAGTCCAATTCATGGAACAAGAAGCAATGTATCGAATTAAACAAATAAGGGACACTTTTCCAGCATGTACAGGAGACAAATTCGGACTTCCGTGTCGCAAAATTCGAGAGAAAAAAAAAAAAACAGAAATTCAATTTTTACCCCATTCACCATTGTATACATCGTAACATGACATATTTACATGAGCTGAAAAAAAAAATTCCAGGAAGAAAAGGCAATTACCAGCATGCTTCCGGTCCTGGGGGATACCGGATTTCGAAAGCACCTCCAAATCGACAAGGCTAAGCGGCGAACAACACCAACAGGACAATCGCAACAATTTGTAGAAAGAACCTGGTGCCGCAGCAGTGAATCTCGACCGCCATTGCTTTTACTAAAACCACGCCTCGAGATTTATCCTCTTTTTTTCTCTCTGTGGCGGTATAGAGGTGGCGAGGGATCTAAGCGACGGGTGGCTTGAGCGGTCGGCGGAGGGAATAACCAAAAAAGTGCGCGCCAGATTCACAGCCGATCTGGTGATTTTGTAATAGGGCCCGGTGCGTAGGCGTAGCAGACACCAACATCGCGAGAAATAGGGTTAGGTTTTGAAACGGGCAGAAGGAGATCGAATTCGCGGGAGAGAAATAGAGTTGTGTTAACTTACATTTTTACCCTTCCGACAGAAAAATGGAGTAAAATAACAAATTAATATGAATCGTTGGATCAATCAACACCAAATAAACAGTGTCTAACGTAGTATTAGTCCATAGAAGCAAATGCCTCATTTTTATCAAGATTTGAGCATTTCATTTAAGTTCTATTTCGGTGCTTCAATCAAACGGTCCAGATTGCTTTGAAGTTCGCGTCCCCTTTGATATGAACTGGGGTTTTGGCAGAGGTTTAGGGCTTTGAGCTCCGGCGATTCTCCGGTCACGGCTAGGTTGAAGGAGGACATGGCTGGAATCGCCTTCGTGTCAGGAATGTTTTGCGCCGGTTGTCGGCGGTCTCCGGCCATCAGAGGAGATGATTTTGGGCGGTGCTCGGGTTCAGCACCCAATTCGGTTCTTTAGCCGATTTCTCTTATTTCATCAGGGTTTCTTTCAATTGCTTGGTCCTTTACCATCGTAATAGTGAAGGGGAATTGTTTGTAACATCAATTCGGGGTTTACTCAAGATTTGAAGGCATTTTAGTTTTTGGATCTCTCAGTTTAGTACCGATTTGGTACCATTGTCCAATATATTGGTCCTGGGTTGAAATTGGAACTTGAAACATTTCTATTAAACCTTTCTGAGTATATTTGAACTCGTAAAAACTTTGATTTGGCTATATTAATGTAAGATATGATATATGGTTCATGCCTTGTTTACTTTGAACATGCTTTTTCGTAAATTCATGACAGAATGTATGTTTTCTTTTTGTTTAGTCAAAGAGGAACAAATAAACTATATTTCTACCAAGTTTTGTAATTTTTGTAATTTTTTCTGTTATTTTTAAAACATTTATTTAAGCTGCAAGGGTATTGAGGTAATTAGAGTAGAACTAGGGTGTTCCTAAGCTCACCAAGTCCTTCCGTGAGCTCGACTCTAAAACCTATCGAATTGACATCAAACGACATTTCCAAACCGTTAAATGTTCAATCTATATTAAAATGTGCTTGGAGACCAAATTTTACATTTTTTGGAATTTTTTTACTATTTATTAAGATGGTTTGAAAATCGCTGTTTTTATTAAAATTTTGCACCATTGGAAAACAGCGATTTTCAAAACATCTTAATAAATAGTAAAAAAATTCCAAAAAATGTAAAATTTGGTCTCCAAGCACATTTTAATATAGATTGAACATCTAACGGTTTGGAAATGTCGTTTGAAGTCAATTCGATAGGTTTTAGAGTTGAGCTCACGAATGGCTTGGTGAGCTTAGGAACACCCTAGTTCTACTCGAGGTAATTATGTCAAATTAAATAGCATATTTTATAATTTTAGAAGCTGAACTTTGAAAAATCCAATAAAATCGAAATAAAATTAGAAAAATATGAAATTTGTGTCCATTCTGTATGTTTTAGAGTCCTTTATTTACTGGTGAAGTCCATTTTTCAGTTTGATTCCTGTACTGTTCTGCACTGATCAATTTGCTGACAGAAGTCAGATTTGGGGTTTTTGAACACAGTACTGTACCAGTAGCAATTTCTTTGTGTTTTCTTGCTGATCTTGGGTTTGGTACCATACCAAGAGCTGGTCAGGGGTATTTACAAAATAGTGTATTGACTGGGTTGCACTTATATCGGTCTTAAATGGCTTTTGGGCTATTATTTAGTACCAGCATTAAAATAAAAAGATCAAACAAGTTCCAAATATAACTATTTTAACATATTTAATTATTTAAAATGATCAGAACGTTAAAAGTGCAGGGAAGCGCCTGGTTTTTTATTTGGGAGATAAATCATTGAAAAATCATAGACTCAAATGTGCAAATGGCTGATTTCAACATTGGTGATGCCTATTTGCAATTTGAACCTCATTTTCTCACCATTTGCATGAAGGCCCATCTAATCTCTTTGTATTATGTAATCTAGTACACGTAGCATATTTCCAAAGAAATTAAATGTCACCATTATGCATCATGGGTCTCTTTCAAAAAGGAATTTAATAGGGAACTATACAGCTCAAACCTATCAACCCTTATCTTTTCACTTTAATTAGATATATTTTATTGCCTTTTAATTCTTTCTAATAAAATAATCAAATGGGTTGGATATAGATGGAACTATACAGCTCAAACACCTATATCTTGTTTTCAGGGTGTCTAACTTGTTCAATTTGAGTGCCTTATATAGGGCGAGCTTAGGTTTAGGGTTTAGAGCTCTGCTGAGGGGATTTTCATCATGGCCGCCAGTTGTTTGATCAATGGCTCTTGCTTGCTGGCTGGCTTCATTCCATGTACTCATATGATGTAGAGCTGTCCAATAGGGTTTTAACACATCATCGGTTCTTATCTGGATCATCTTCAGCCCTTGAATTGGCTTTGAATCTTGCACATTGTCTTGTAGCCCTTGATTAACCGGCCATCTGGAAGAGGGTTCTTCCATTTTGGTTGCTTGTGAGTAGTGTATGGCACGTGCCCCAGGGGACCAGCAGCGTTTTAACAGCTATAAAGGCTAGTGTGCAATGTATTGGCGGTACACCGAGCTTAAAATGCTTCTCTCTTGATAAATGTTTGTGCTTCTGGCGACAGAGGCTTGGCCCTTAGCGCCGCCTACGCTTGCTTAAACTGCTCTAAGGTCCAATTTACCATTTGGGCAGTGAATTTGCTGACCCCCATTATGACATTAATCAGGCCCGAGTCACTTATACAATGCACTATCTCGAATCCGTTTCAAGTCAAATTGAGGGCATGTATAGCATCGCAAGGGCTTGAATATCATCCTTTTCGATTTTCAGAGCCCGATTTGGCTTATAACCAGAGTTTCCCATTTTCATACTCATTTCCCTCTAAGCCATGCTTGAGGATTGTGAGAGAGAGGTAATCAGAGGTTTGGGCAGGGAAGAGAGGAAGGGATTTGCTGCTATCTTTCGATGAGGGTTCATTAGAGGCTTTGCTTCTTTGCTCTGCTTTCAAGCTTTGATTTTTAGCCATGCCACGGCTCAGAGAAGGAAGAAGGTGGGACTGACAGGGTGGGGGTCCGCATGTCAGTCTCTCTGGGCTCCAACACTGCTCTATTTTAATTTTGCTTCGTTTTGGTTGTGTTCGGCACTTGATAGACCGTGTAGAGCTCTCTCTGTGGTGTACAAAGTTCCGGGTACACCCAAGTTGAAGGGGTCAGGCGCTTTGGATTTAAATTCAGCGACATGTGGCTTCCTTTATCTGGTCTCGGTTCTTCGTAAACCAAAACACTGTCTGCCTGGTCCTTATAAGGTTGGGTTGATGCGCCAAGTTCATGGAGCGTGGAGGAGGCAGAACGCTGGAGCGCTAAATTTAACTTAGCCCTTCATTCTTGGATAGGTCTGGTCTATGGTGTACCAAGCCACTGACAGCCTGGTCCATGAGTTCAAGTTTTAGTGAGCCATGTTTACCCATCTCCACTATCCAGCGAAATTTATTTTGAATCACTGACTTGTGGGTCCCATTTGCCAGGGATCTGCTGGGTGGCTCCATGTTGTACCCAGAATTTCATCCATGCATTGTTTTATTTGTAGTAATTCCTTTGTGATTTTGATCATATTACACATCAAAATTCATGGTTTTTTTTATGTAGAATATTACCAAGAATTTTAATATGTCATATTCAACTTGCCTTGGAGAGCCTATGCATGATTTGGCATCTTCCAACATATTTAATCATCCCAAAATTGCCATTTTCTCATATTAAATTCAAATAGCAACTTTTTAGGGTCAAACAGAAACGAAAGCTCATATCCAGAGGAGGCAGACTGCAATTGGTTAAGTCGGTTTTGTCATCAATACCGGTTTACTTTATGTGCTGTTTCATGTTACCGGTTTGGGTAATTAACAGGTTGGACCAAATCCGTAGACGATTCCTATGGGGAAAAAATGAGGTGGACAAAGTGGGGATATCACTAATGAATTGGGAGGAGGTGTGTCAGCCAAAGAAGTATGGAGGTATGGGGGTAACTGTTCTTTCGGAAACGTATAGGCTTTTAATACCTAGTTCTACTCAGTTCAGTTGCAAGCTTACAACAGAAGTTGGGTATAGCTGAGTGTCGAATCCACAGGTACGGTTTGATAATTACTGGACTCTACTAAATCTACAAGAATTCTAGAAGTCTGCAAAGGTGATTTGGGAGTATTTTGTATCCTAATAGATCAATAACAATATTCAAAACAATAAAGTGGTTTTTGTTTTGGTTTTAATACAAGTAAAAATGGGGTTCCTAGGGTTTCTGATTTCATCTCAGCTTAGCCTCAAGGTGTCCGGTCCGTGCACTTTCATGCACGGGCCGTGTACTCTCATACACGGTCTGTGTGTTGGGTTTTGACGGTTCAAACCCATTGATTAAGTCTGTTGGGGTTTTGACTGTTCAAACCCATTTGTTTGCTTAACATGCGGAAAGAACGTAAAACAAAAATTTTACTTCTAACTTAACCCGAGAATTAAAGAGGTATGTCAGAAAGAGTACCGAACGTTCCCGTCTTTCTCTTGACAAGCCTTTTTAATCCTCTACAGATCTACTCCATGATTGATTTCTAAAGCTTTAAATCTACTTAACAAATTAAATAGATTTAATATAACATTTATACCTTGTGTCCAAATCTCAGTTGGAAAGCAGACCGAGCGTGAAGAGCTACACCTGGGAATGATTCGCCTCGGAGTATCAGACGTCTGATACCTCTATTGGTTATCCACCAGGACTAACCAGAGAGCGGTTTATTTCTTTTGCCAGAAATACTATAAACTACGGATTTCTGCAAAAATACTATTCACCAAGAAAAGGACAAAATAATATATTTACAACCCGCAGTTACTCAAATAGAAATACCGCAACTTTCGCAAAATATATTATTTTCGAATCTCGTAAAAACCGTAACCGAGAAAACGACAAGAGAATAGATTACCGAATCGATTCGATATCTTAGAAATTAGTATTTTATTCTCTACCCCTATCCCTCTATTTATAGGCCTAAAAATGGTGTGAAATACCCATTTTGCCCATGCCACCTATAGTGCCACATATGCATGGCATGCCACCTTGCATGCCATGTCATGGGGAGGTCGGCCAAGGGGTGAAAAGACCAAAATACCCCTTGGCCGAATGGGCTTTGGGCTTTATAAATTGGGTTTTGATTTTGGGCTTTTAATTATAATTAAGGCTTTGATTATTTTGGGCTTTTAAATCCATAATTCAAATCCATAATTAACCAATTAAAATCCAAATCAAATATATATAATTGTCATGTACAATTATATTTCTCTCGGTTGTTGTTTCGGTAACTTTTATACAACGTATCGTGTACGCTTATAAATTAACCGTTGTTTCTGCTTGTCATCTTATATGACATTTATAATTTAATTATAACACGTATAATTAATTATAACCATCTTATTATTAATTATAATCAAATCATAATCAATCAATAAGATTCTCCGATTAGCTCCTATACGGTGTGACCCAATATGATCTGTGTTATGTTGGTAAATAAAATTAAAACTGTTTTAACTTCTATAATCATAGGAGGCATTTGACATCTGCACTATGACCATCCAATTACACAGATGATGCTGTACTGTACAATATCATGATCCAGTAAACTATTTTACTCGTGTCATTTCTTTTGTCTCATAGCTATCAGATCAGTTTCAAGGTAGGTACGTGTCATCCTTACAAACTTAATCTTTTCTTGATCTTGAGCAGATTATCAAATATAATTACTCTTGTAATTATATTGCTAGCAGATAATCTTACTCTACCAAGGGGCCCAGTGATACTATAATTCGTATAGAGATACGAGGGACAATAGTACTTTTGGTAAACCATCACTACCTCAGCTAAGCTATGCATACCGAAGAGCTACCGTTATAACTGTGTTTTACCGACAGCGTTAGGTAACAGTCACACATATACATTTCTTAGTAGGAAAGATGAATACCTCATACTTTAGAACTTAACACTGAATGAAAACATTAATGACATGAACACAATTCCAATTAATGTTTCATTCGGGGTCTGTCAAATACCATGTTATTGGAACATGTATCTATGTGATTAAAATGACATCTCTTGTCAAATGGTTTGTAAAACATAACCATCTTTTAATCCACATACTAACCTTGTAACGGTAAATTAGTGTTCCTGCTAATTACCTTGGTTAGAGACTTTTAAGAATATATATCATCTATATTATGAAGTTTCACAATTCCATTTATTGACTCTAGTCAGATAAAGGAATGATTCATAAATACAATAATACTCAAGGCAACAAAATGATATATAAATAAACATTCAATTCATGAACAAAGCTTTATGATAAATTATCGTATTATTGACTTCTAGATTATTACAAACTAACACTGTGTGGCCCTCAAGTTGATACAGCAGCTACTGGTTTCTGTGTTGTTTCTCGGTGCAGGGTTCTATTGACCGTACCTGAGTCCCTAAACCTCAACTCTCGCTTGTTAGCTTAATTACTTAGTACGGAACTCAATTTCTGCCCTCTTAGGGTTCTTAAACCTCAACTTTCGTTTGTTGGCTTAATTAACCTAAGTTACTTGTTGGTTTACTAAAGATATCCTCGATCTCTCGACGCGAGGAAAAGTTCACCTCTCGGCTACTACTTGGTTTCACCTCTCGGTTCACAAACCTATCTCATATACCTAGTTTCGATTACCATCTAGATGAGGCCTTTCATCTAACGGACTAACCATTCAATTCAAACAAATTCAACTAAGCAATAAAATACTACACAACAAGCAAGCACAAGATTCAACACAAATTCCAAGTAACTAGCAAATAAAACTAAGCATTCGACTACATCATAACCCTAGAAACAAAGTATTTAGCCTAACATAGTCAAAAAGCTAATAAAACAAATAACAATGATAAAGTTCATGATAAAACTCGAAGAAAATTGAAGATTCATCGCAAAACTCGCGTTTTCCTCCTCTCTTCTTCCTATCTAAGCTTAGTCGTCTGTTCCAAACCCTAGGTTTCGTTCTAGGCTCCAGAATCAGAATGACCTCTTTGTTGCCCTGAGTCTCGCTTTTATGCCTTCTATTCCCGTCCTTCCCTAGCTGGCCTCTATTTTCATCTTTGATTTCTGTTTCCGGAAATGCCATGCACGGTCCGTATGCATGGGTGCACGGACCGTGTGCCTGTGTCCTGGTGAGGTGGATTGTGCATGGTCATGTGTCTTCAGTTTGTGGTCGGGCAGAGGGTGTATGGTCCGCATATAGATGGTGCATGGTCCGTGTATATCCCTTCAGATTCCAGATTCTTCCTTGGTTTCACCCGTTTCCTGTAAAATAAGAACAAAAGCGCAGCAGTACCACATCTTACAGATATTCAATGAAATAAACACGGTTTCAGAGTTTTAGGCATAGGTTTTAATGCAAGATTCGGTCGGAATATAAACAAAATAGTGAGATATCAGTAACGAGCTTGCGCACTCAGAATATTGCGCTACTCTTGAGATGGTGGTGGAGGCCTTATTCGACACCGTCTGCTCTTTGGACGGTCACAATAAATAAATTGCGGTGGAACGGCACATACGCCAATGGCCCAAACTTTTGGTCGCCGCAAGGCTCCTTCTTTTGGAAGCAACTGGTGCGAATAAAACCTTTGTTCCACTGGTCCACCACTTGGAAAATCGGGTCTGGTCAGGGGATCTCCTTCTGGGAAGACGCATGGGATGGGTTGCCATTGGAGAATGAGATAGAAAATAGACCACCAGGGCCATTCTTGTCATTGAGAGATGTGGTGCCGGCAATACAAATCTTTGCGCCAGGGTGAGGGATATCGTGTTCACACAGCAAAGGGACGAAATAAAATGGAGATGAGAGAAGGGGGACCTACAGGGCGAGATCGATATACAAAAGGAGGACTTATCCGTGATAGACACGCGGGAGTCTGGCAAATCAAAGCCCCGCCAACGGTCAACATTTTCGGGTTCTCTACTTCTACAAAACAGACTCCTCACACATGACGTGATGAGAAGACGAAACATTCGATGCGAGATGTCTTGTGCTATGTGTGAAAACTGTCCGGTTGAGTCGGCTTTCCACATTTTCTTTCTTTGCCCCTTCGTGGTTCAGATATGGTTTCTACTAGGCAGGAAAGCTGGTTTCACTTTAATTCGGCTTGGACCAGATATACAGGCTACATGGACTCGCTCTGTCCTCAATGTTAGAGAAAGGGGGGTGCAGTGGAAACAAAAAGGTGCCTCTGTTTTGCTGTGTGCTCTTTGGATAATCTGGAAGGAACGAAATGCCAGATTTTTTTCTGGAATTCGGGTGCCCCCACAGGTCTTGGTAGAAAGGATAGGTGAAGAGGCAGAGCTCTGGATGCAGAACTGCTAAGGGTGTGGGAAAGATGCTGTTTACTTTAGAGGATGTATTTTGATGTATTTTGATGTTTTGTCTTAGCTGCTATGTGCTGTTTTGGTGCGTTTTTCTTTTCGGTGTTATGATCATATGATGTAAGGATAAGGATGTCTTTTATTTTCATAATCAATAAAATTTTAACACCTTGGCAGCCGCTGCCAAGTTTTTCAAAAAGAGAGAGAGTAGAACTAAGGTGTTCTTAAGCTCGCCAAGCCCCTTTGTGAGCTTAACTCCAAAATTTATCAGATTGACTTCAAATGATGCATCCAAACCATTCAGACCGATCTACTTCATGAGTGATGCGTTTACATGTTAAATTTTTAAATTTTGAACTAATTTAGTATGAAGTCAAGCAATAAAAAAAAATTGATTTATAAGTTAATTTTAATGAGTTCATTTTTCATCATTTTTTGACCGCTTGACTTTATACTAAACTTGTTCAAAAAATTATAAATTTGACATGTAAATGCATCACTCGTGAAGTAGACCGGTTTTAATAGTTTGGATGTGTTGTTTGAAGTCAATCCGATAGATTTTTGAGTTAAGCTCACAAAGAAGCTTGGTGAGCTTAAAAATACCCTAGTTCTACTCACACACACACATATATATATATATATAGAGAGAGAGAGAGAGAGAGAGAGGTTAGCTAAGATCAAAGTGGTATGACCAAGGCCTTGGTACTAGTGAGTTGTATCTTTCCCTCGGTCTATTTACTCTTTACTTCCTTTATTTTTATCTCTCGAGCATTGGGGACAATGCTCAATTTTATTCGGGAGGTAGGAGGTAAATTGACCACGCATCTTTAAATTTTTTGCATTTTTATTTTTTTTAGATGCTAGTAGTTTTACTCAATTTTTGACTAGGGTTGGAGGCTTTACCGAAAATCCTAGAATGATTGGTTGAGCTTTTTAGCTAGCTTGTATTTTAATTTTCGTAGGAGTAGATTAATCAAATAAGGAATTGGTCTTGAATTGAGTTAGGTTAGGGTTTAGACAATTGACCATGATACAAAAATTCAGAAATTTTAAAGATAATTATTGATCTCAAAATTGAACAATCGATTGCTAACCATGAATGTTGAACAAAAACTGCAAACCTTAGAATTTTTATTGTTGAGTGATTTATTTTTGCAAAGTCCTTTAAATTTAAGAGTGTTCTAGAATATCCATTTATTATAAATAGACCCCTAGCGAAACTATGCAATAATTCCTTGTATGAATGAATACTTGGAATTGTGTGTAATCATGTTACTTGTGACACAAAAATATTTACTTGTGCAAATTTTTAATTTTCAGAAAAACACAAAAATACAAAAAAATAGAAATGAGAAAAATCCAAAAAATAGAAAAATTCAGAAAAAAAAATAGAATAAAAGATGGAGGATAAAAAGAGTACGGGTGCCTACGCAAGACTGGTTACCAATAGGCTCGACAAAACCTCCCAAGTTTTACTTTTGTGCATATTTAATTTTTCAAAAATTGTCACAAGTACCAACACACTTAGTTGTCATATTTTGTTCCAATCAATTAGGAAGGAAAATAAAAAATTATAACATTAGAATTCCTGTTGATTGGGAGGATCCGTTTATAATCAAAGGGGAAATTAATACTCTCGAATTTAGGGATATTTGTGAAGTGAATTGTTCGATAATAATTTTTCTAAGGAATGCACAATGAGGTCAATCATGGGGTGAATAAATTGTTCAATAGAGAGGTCATGAATATTTTTGGAAGTTCTAAATTTTTAATGTCATGACAATTGTACCAAACCCAAGTTCTAGCTTAATTTTGAGACAAGTCCTTGAGATTGTATGGTTTAACTTAGATAGGACCTTTAACTAGCTGGGATGCTGTTGCTTGAGGACAAGCAACAATTCAAGTTGGGAGGCGTGATCAGAGTCAAAATGATGATGAATTACGTAGGGTTTTGGCTTAGGTTTTGCATATTATCTCACACTTATGTTTATTTAATTAGAGGAAAATGTTACAATCACCCTTCTTTATGTTTTATTACAGAAAACAAGTTTTGGGACTATTTCACAACAAATGGAGCAAGAATCAGGTCAATCGAACAAGCGACGCTTATCGACTAAGGCCCTATTACGGTCCGCACCAGTTGATACGGACCTAGCCAGATACGGACCAGGAGATGGCGTGATACGCATTAAACCCCTCAGCGACAAGGTGTGAATACGGACCGTATCACCCAATACGGTCTGTAACCAAGGCGCCCTTTGGGGAATAACTGTCACAAGCGTGTCCAGACCATGTTTCTTGGCCTCCCTTCATCTCCAGACGTCCCCCTCACTCCTATATAAAGCCCCTGGACAGAAGAGGAAATCATCTTTATAATTTTGGTAGTTAGGGTTAGATTTGATTGAAGTGAGAAAGAGATGAGTGTTGTAATGATGCAGTTTCACGGCTAAGTTCTTTTCTTAGGGCTAGGCAGTAAACCTTGTTACTCATGATACTTTGATATATATATTTTCTGTTGATTATGATTTCTTGTTGTTGATTGAAATGCTTTTGCAATTTATTCTCCCTTCACCTGATTTCGATGATGTAGTTTAATCCTAGGGTAGTGACAGTACTTTATTGGTATAAAAACTATGATGGATGAGTTAGCCTCGTTGGGAGCCATTAAATTTATGTGAAGAAAATCTTTGCGGGGAAACCATAAATCAGAACCACAAAATGCAAACCAAGTTCTGTCATTTGCGTAAGATAAATTGCAGTGTCCTATGTAGTAACTTGTGTATTTAAGGAATCTGTCATTTGCGTAAGATAACTCGCAGTGTCCTATGTAGTATCCCGGTGGAAGTCCCATCATTTGCGTAAGTGACTCACAGTTTCCTATGTAGTGTCTTCCATTAACAATAATATGAAATCAAACCCGACAGAAGTAGAATATCAAAGTGGATTGAGTAGCAATGGTGTGCCGAAACCCTAGGAATTCTCATCTCTATCTTTATTTAAATTACTTTCAATTATTGCCAAATTTACATTGATCACAATTCCAAACTCTCAATTTTCAGATTTTGTCTAGCCTTTCGAAAGATTGTGATTTGATTGCTCAAGACTGTAGACCAACATTCCCTGTGGATCGACCTCGATTATACTACTCGATAAGGATTGTGCACTTGCGATCCCAACCGATAGCATTTCCGAGTTTATAAATTTTAAAAGAAACATCGCTCTCTTTTGAGTGATCATGTCTC
The DNA here is from genome assembly GCA_025461125.1 of Carex kokanica. Lineage (NCBI taxonomy): Eukaryota > Viridiplantae > Streptophyta > Magnoliopsida > Poales > Cyperaceae > Carex > Carex kokanica. The sequence continues at coordinate 95,901 of JAJGRX010001215.1, read as the reverse complement.
AACATGGCAGAGACCTAACTTGGTCATGAATTTTGGGTTTGAATCATTAATGAACATAAGCCATATGGATTTCATATCTTTCACAACACTAAATTGAACCAATCTTTTTATTTTTGTTAACAAGTACATGCCTTTTTGTCACTGATTTACAGAGCGGTATATAAACTACAGGAGGGTTCAAATGCACTATAATTTTTGTGCTCAAATATGCTGATATCTCTCTATTTTGCCTATATTCCGACCCCAATTTACATGTAAACCTGTGCCTAAAAGCCTAAAAGTGTGAACATTTCATTTAAATATCAATAGAATGCGGTACTGCTATGCTTTATTTATTAATTTGCAGGAAACAGGCGAAAACAAGGAAAATTCTGGAGTCGACTCACTTCCATACGGCCCGTACACATTTGTGTGCGGACCGTACCTTAACTTCCCAACCACACAGAGAGTTCCACGTAGGAGGCTAAATCTCTACAACACAAAAGCACAGGCATACGGTCCGTACACATTTGTGTGCATAGAAAATTCAGAAATCCAGACTGGCTTTGGAAACAGATGCCAGCTGGGGAGGTCGAAAAGGAAAGGCTTTAAGACGCGATTTTGGGCATTAAAAATAGGAGATTGCAGACCTAAGGGAGACGGCTGGCTCTTGGGAGAAAAACTTAGCTTGGAGAAGAAGGGAGGAGAAAAACGAGAGTTTTGCGACGAATCTTCGAATTTCTTCAAGTTTTGTCATGAACTTCTTTATAACATTTTATTTGCTTTGTTTTGTGAACATGCTTGGCTAAATTACTTTGTTTCTAGGGTTCTGATGTAGTTTCATGTTTAGTTTTATTTGCTAGCTACTTGGATTTGTGTTGAATGCTTTTGTTTTTACTTGTTGAGTAGCATGTCAATTGCTTGGTTTGTGCTTGCTTGAATTGATTGGTCAACCCGTTAGATGAATGCGCACATCTAGATGTTAGGTTACAAGGCTATAACATTTAAACCAATCAAACTAAGTACATGAGTTTGGTTTGTGAGCCGAAAGGTGAAACCAAGAAGTACCCGAAAGGCGAAACTTTCCTCGAGTCGAAAGACCTTAGATACCTTTAGTAAACCGACAAGTCATTTAGGATAATTAAGCCAACAAGCGAAAGTTGAGATTTAAGGACCATAAGAGGGGAGTATTTGAGTTCCGTATTGGATTATTAGGCCAACTGATATCTCGCAAACTCATCTATATTCCGACCCATATTTTGTACCAAAACCTGTGTTTAGAACTATTAAATCGGTCGTATTTCATTGAATATCTATAGAATGTGGTACTGCTGCGCATTTGTTCTTACTTTGCAGAAAATTGGCGAAACCGAGGAAGAATCTGGAATTCGAAGGTTTATATACGGTCCGTGTACCCTATTATGCGGACCGTACAACCCTCTGCCTGACCACAGACACGACCAAGACACCATCCACACGACCTGTATATGATGCTGAAATTTCAGCACCTGAAATTAAAACAGTCATAGATTTTGACTCGTAACTCCATTTTGAGTGTATGACCACTTTTCAAAAAGCTTGCGAGAAAATCTACAATATGAGCTAGAGACACAGGTACACGGTCCGTGTAGAATTTCACACGGGCCGTGTCAAGCATTTCTGGAAACAGATCCAGAATTTGGAAATAAGGCCAATTGAAGGAAGGTCGGCCAGAAAAGCTTATAAGCGGGATTTCTTGCATTAGAGGATTAATTCTGGAGGAGGGGAGCAATTTCTAGGGTTTGGTCTTGGCGGCTTTGGCTTGGAGACGAAGTTGAGAAGCGAAAGACGCGAGTTTTCGACGGATCTTCTTTGTTCTTTGGGTTTTTTCATGGCTATTTCTTTTATCATCTCTTTTATCTATTTTAGAATTATGTCTGAGTAGATTCTTTAGTTTCTAGGGTTTTGATGTAATCGAATGATTTGTTTTGCATGTTAGTTATTGGATTCTTTTGTTGAAATTTGTGTTTGCTTGATTGTGTTCGATTTAATTGCTTAGTCCAAGTTGTTTGATTTTTATTGGTTTACCACTAGATGAATGCGCACATCTAGAAGGTACTTTGGCCCTTATAATCTCTCAACCAAATTAAGTACATGAGGTAGGATTAGTGATCCGGAAGGTGAAACCAAGTAGTAGCCGACAAGTGAACATTTCCTCATATCGACGGAATGAGGTTACCTTTAGTATACCAAACAAGCAACTAGGTAATTCAGACCAACATACGACAGTTGAGGTCTAGAACCCGACGAGGGCACATATTACAATTCCATACCAAGTTAATGAACCAACAGACGACAGTTGAGGTTTAGGAACATTAGGTCTGGTCAGTAGAACCCTACATAAAGGAACAACACTAAGAAACAATAACTGCTGCATTCACTCGAGGGCCGCACGGACCGTGTACGACAGTACCGGCCCGTGTACATCAGACACGGCCCGTGTAGGACACTACACGGACCGGGTACCTCGAGGCAAAACTGAGATGAAGTCATAACCCTGGAAATGCCTTTTTACTTTTGATTTAAATCAAGTTGATTTACTTTCTTGCATTTTAATTACTGTGATTGAATTGTTAGGAACTATAAAAACCAAAACCAACCTTTTCCAACTTCTAGTCTTTATTTAATTTAGGTGGAATTCTAGTTAAGACTTGAACCGTCCCTGTGATCGATACCCGAATTTATACTACTCGATAGGATTGTATACTTGTAGTTTGAACCGAAAAGTGTATTGAAGGTTAAAAAGTACAGTTTACTGTACTGAAACTTTGTACTATACCTTTTGGTGTAACACCAACAAGCGACAGCTGCGGTTTAGGAATTTAGGTATGGTCAATAGAAACCCTAAACAAAAGAGTCGACACAGAAACAGTAGCTGCTGTATCAACTTGAGGTTCTGTACGGACCGTACATGAAAGTGTGCGGGCCGTACACCTTGGGGCTAAACTGAAACGAAGTCAGAAACCCTGAAAACCCTTTTTATTAATTGAAAACAAATCTAAAAATTTCTTTTACTGCTTTAAATACAATTGTTAATTAGTAGTTTGGTAAAACAACCACAAGTCATCTTTTCTCACTTCTAGAATTTTAGTGATTTTTAAGTAGAGTCCGGTAATTATTCTACCGTCCCTGAGGATCGATACCTGATAATACTACGCGACAGGATTGTATACTTGCAATCTGAGTCGAAAGTAGAATCAAGGTTAAAAGGTATAGTTTACTATACTGAAACTTTGTGCATTACCTTTTGGTGCAACAAGTTTTTGGCGCCGTTACTGGGGACGGCATTGAAAATTTTGGATTTTGCTTATTTTGCTAAATTCTAGATTTAAAATTTTTCTTTTATTTTTCTCTCACCACAGGATCAAGCTGGAATTCGTACTGCCACCCAAAGGTGATTACAATCTGAGGAGCAGAGGACAAACTTCCAACACAGAAACTCCTCCAGATTCAACCCAATCCAGAACACAACTGTTCCTGCACCACCATCTCTGCACACAGTCCGTGCACCTGAAGACACACGGTCCATGCACTCCGACAACCCGAGCAGAGGAAACATGAGTAACAACGGAGATGAAAGAGATGAGGATGGGAATGATGTCCACAACTCTGATGATGATATGGTTGACTTTGTCCCAAGGACTTTGTGAGAGTTCAATGTGCCAAGAGCTGGAGATGTGAGGGGAGTAATCAGGCTGCCAAGGATTGTCGGAAATCAACCGAACTTCAATCCCGGTGTTGTCAACATCGTGCAGCAGAACACTTTCCATGGACTGGATCATGAGGATCCACATGCTCACCTTCGGACATTTCTCAAGTGTTGCACCACCATTAAAACTAATGGCGCAACCACTTATTACATTAGACTTGCATTATTTCCTTTTACTCTTAGGGATAAAGCAAAAAAATGGTTAGGGTCTTTACCAAGGGATTCGATAACCACATGGAGGGAATTGTCTAAACTGTTTCTAACAAGATTTTTCCCTCGCAAAAGAGCTACTAAGGTTAGGACCCAATTGACCAGCTTTAAGCAAATATCTGATGAACCATTGAATGAGGCATGTGAAAGATTTAGGGAATTGCAATACTCTTGTCCACACCATGGTATACCAGACTGGTTGCTTCTTCAGACCTTTTATGATGGTTTGACTGATAGTACTCGTACCTTTATTGATGCTGTTGCAGGTGGAGCACTAATGTTGTAACGTTCCGGCACGCTGGGGAAAATAAAATTAAGTCATATTAATTATGATTATAAGATTTTCATAATATAATAAAGATTATGTGTCTTTTCATAACATATTACATTTATATTGGTTTAGAAATATTTTTTTTAGAGATTTATTAAGAATGAAGTAATAGAATTGTAATTTTCCTAAATTACGGATTTGGCCAAATTTATTTTATTTCCTTGATATTGCTTCTCATGATAGCCAAATTTTTTGTAAAGATGTTTATGTAGAAATCAATCAATTCTACAAATGTTATGTTTCCAAAAAAAATAAAATCATAGGACGGTTCAAATGAGAAGCCTCTAATTAATTCAAAGCATTAAGAAAATGAAATCTGTAAATTTATATTCCTTTCCATATGAGCAATTTCCTTTTTCCTTGATTTTCCAATTAATGCCCCCAACCCCATTTAAAATTGGTAACCCTTCCAGGCAATTCATTATGTATTCACATAATGAATGATAAAACCCCTCTCCATTTCTTCCCCTCTCTGCCACATCTCTCTTTCACTTTTTTTCTTCACAACCACCAAAGGGTTCTCAAATTCCGCTCTTTTGTGTTAAAAATTCTGCATCAAGGTAATTAAACATTTTATTATTTTGTTGCATAAATTAAATAAATTAGAAATTGATAAATTAGATCTTGTTGGTAGAATCAATTTCGTTCTAAATTCTATAAATTTATGAATAAGTATTCCTTAATTAAAATCTAAAAATTTAGTTTCTTTAAAGATATTATGATCCGGAATTATTCTCTTAATTTTTTTTGCTGTTGTATTTATTCGATTGCAATCATATAATTTGTTTCAACATTTTCCTTTCATCAAGTAATCAAGATATGATTTCAAAATCGGAATATGATGTATACTTTTGTATTTGATAACTTCAAATAGAAATTGACTAAACTCACTAATTGTCATCATTAGTATTTTTATAATTTCATATCCGTTTTGTTTATTGGAATAAAACAAATAAATTATTTTGATCTATATTTATACATGATGATATCTAATACAGCTATCTTCTTATAAAAGAGTTTTGAAATAAATAGTAATTCCTATATAATTACTCACATCTAATTTTTGTAGATTGAAAACTATATTCCACCAAATAGTTTATTCTAATTTAGTCTATGTTTTCAAAGTTACTATATATTTATTTGGATATATTTTTATTATTATATCTAGTCAAAACATAAACTCTCGGTTATGATAAAGATAAAGTTAACAGAAGCTAAAATCATCTATTTTGTTGATATATATTGTTATCATTATTTAATTATTTATTATATTGTTTTATTCTCGTAATGTTAAATAGATAGTAGAAATCAAATTGTTGTAAGCCCAATTTAATTGTCAGAGTTCGCCTAGATAGTAAACAAGGATAAATAAGATATAGCATTAAGATTAGAAAACGAGAATTGAATTCATATATCATTAATTAAAATGTATGTTTATTATGTTTATATTTTAGATTCGACATTTAAAGATTTGAATGACGTAAGAGACAATCAAGGATTTACTCAGACATCAAGTGCGGGTTTCCTAGACTTTATAAAACTATCTTACTTGCCTATTGTCATTCAATTGTTTATTATCATGACATTAGTTGAATTTATGCATGTTGTTTTCGAATCATTTGTATGACTTGAGTAGAACATGAATAAATTGCATGAAATGATAGGATTCATATTGACCAATGGACTTGCATGAATTGTGTGATGAATTGTGTGATTGAATAAATGTATGTGAAATGAACGACTAAGGAAACTGAACAGGGGCCGATATGCTTGCATATTGGGATGTATACATTGGGTCTAGTGTTCGACTGGACCCCTCGATAACGTGACTGTAGGCGAAAGCGGTCTTGTCACGGATGTGATTGTAGGCTGACGCGGTCCTATCACGAACGTGATTGTAGGCGCAAGCGGTCCTTTCATGGATGTGATTGTAGGCGGAAGCGGTCCTATCATCGCCAAGACCTAGCGGCATATGAATTCACCGTCTAGTGAGGCACACGAAATAGATTAAAGGAATTTTGAAAGTAAATAAAAGTAGAAATTAACGATAGGATATGCATTGCATTAGAAGAAGCATACGCATTTTAATTATGTATGTTCATATTTGTGAGAATAAGTAAATGTTTTATAAACTCTGGGCTGGAACTAAATCCCACACTGAGAGATGGTTCGATCTCTCTCCCGCTCCACTTTTATGTGGGTTCCAGGTAATGAAGAGGAAGGATTCGAGAAAGTACAAGAGTGAGACCAAGCGGGAAGGCTTATGATTGATAAATTGTCACATGTTGTTTAGTTTTATTTCCATGATTAAATAATTGATACATTGAGCAGTGATGTGATTTCTGCAGTACAAGTAATAAATCCTAATTTATACTCAATTCGGTTGCAAGTGTACAACCTAGTCAAGTAGTACTTAGGGATCGTCTCCACAGGGACAAGTTGGAATATTTTTTCTAACCTAACAATTTAATTTAGTAAAAGAAATAAAAAGGTTTTTGTTTGTTCAAGTGGTTGATTTGGTTTTGATTAAACTAAATTAAACTAAAGTCTTAAAGCAAAATCTGATTTTTAACAAAGATGAGAGATTAGGGTTTCTTAGGGTTCCTATCCACTAATGTTATGACTAATTGGTTTATTAAATTTGTTCTTTTAATTATGAAGGCACAGTTGAGGGTTGTAGGTACAAAGGGATATTTCTATATTAATACCATCTTCAAATTAGAATAAACGTCACCTCTCGGTACTTGGCTATGCTAATCTAAAGTCATTAAGTTCTTACTGTCCTAATTAATCTAGAAAACCGTCTTTCACCTCTCGGTACTTGGTACAATTTGTCTAAACAATTAGGTAAAGCCCGTATAAGACAAGCGTCACCTCTCGGTACTTAGCCTATCAAATACCCTGTTCTTTATGGTCAGGACTAAATATTCAATTTCTCAATTGCAAATACTAAATCCTAAGATTTCATGTGATTTCGATTAAGTCTTCACAATCAATTAAAATAAAGAACAGATCATAATAAAGAACAAGAAGATACAAATTAAACCAACTAAATCATAACAAAAGTTTCAAGTACAGCCCTAATTAACCCTAGAAAATCCTTTAGCCAGTCATGGCTAAAGCACAAATCAAATTAAAAAGATTAAAAGAGTTCCAAAGAGAGAAAATAATAAAACCGGTTGATCAGCGATGTCTCTTTCTCCCTTCTTCTCTCTCCTTTTCTCTTCCTTTGTCTCTCTTGTTAAAACCAGAAATTCTGTCTAAAAAAACGTCCCTATTCTATTCTACAAGTTTCCTATATATACTCTGGCAAAATCTAAAACTAAATCCCTAAAAATAGCAAATTCGGGCTCTGAAACCGCCTTATTGCGGGCCGCAATAACATCCATTACGGGCCGCAATAACATCCATTACGGGCCGCAATGAGTGGAGGCGGTTACTTCTCGCGCAAAATCTGACTCTCTGAATACTTCTCTGCGGGCCGCAAGAGGTCTGGGAAATTCATCCACTTGGAATTCTTCTCTGTTTGATAATGTTGCGGCCCGCAATGATTGTCTTGCGGTCCGCAATGAAAGTGACAGATTCGCCTGGCTTCATGCTGACTTGCCACAAATCACCCGTTTTGCTCCGTTAAGCTCTAAACACCTAATTACCTGTAAAATAAACATAACTAGGGCAGTAACTTGAACTCTCGGACATTTCTAACCTAATTAAACCTAATTTAAACAAAACTTAGCTTAATTTTCATAACAAACCCCAGGTTTCAATATATATGATTTTGGCTTATCAAGCAGGCATGGCGGTGTTGTGTTACCAGCCATGTCTGTCGTGATCGTTTGTTAAACTCTTTCGATTATAAAATAAATGTGGCTTTAATTATATTGTTATTGATAATGTATGTGATGTGCATACGCCTTACGTAGTAATACGTGGCGGGTTGTCTCGGGGTGTGATAAATGTCAAGGGAACCTCTTGAAGCTATGAACCTGATTGACAACATGGCTCAGAACCAACAATGGTCCGGCCGTGACAACACCCAAGCTGGAGGAGGTGGCCGATTTGAGGTTGATCAGATCACTGCTCTAACTGCCAAGCTGGATGCTATGCATAAGGCTTTTGACAAGATAAGTGTGAAGTCAGTCAACCAGCAGCAACAAACCTGTGTCATGTGTGGAGATGAAGGTCACGCTTATGAGCAATGTCCACTTGCGCAGAGGGATGAAGAAACCGAGCAAGTAAACTCTCTCAACAGTGAGCCATCATATTTTCTGAAACCTCCTTTCAACCGATCCTACTTTAAGGACCCAATGGAGCAACAAAACTGGAGGTGGAAACAGAACAACCCTGCGCCATACAATAATACTCCCAATCCCTCCTTCAACAACTCCTTCAACAATCCTTCTGGCAGCCAATAGCCGAAACTTCTACCAAAATGCATCTTTCAACAACCCAGACAACCGAGCAGCTCAATTTGGCCCTCCCAAGCCATATATCGCTCCCGCTATGAGTGACTTCATGCATAAGCAAGGGAAGATGAACCAGATGATATTCGAGCAAATGCAAGCAATAAATGTTCAGATGACTGCTCAAAATAAGTTGATGGAGCAAATGAGTCACCAAGCCACCTCAAGCCAAACACCACCTGGAAGGCTACCCAGCCAACCAGAGGTCAACCCCAGAGGAGAAGCTAAGGCGGTGACACTAAGAAGTGGGACCCAGTATGAAGGACTTGCCATGCCTGACCATACTTTGACACACATGGACCGTGCAAATTCCACACAGGCCGTTCAGAACCCTGACCGTGTAGAAGACACACGACTGGTCATCACCACTGATTCCACTGCCAAGCACACAGACCATGCAGATTTCACACCGACCGTGCACACCACACCTGCTGAAGAAACTGAACATCCGGACCGTGCAGAGCCCGCACGGCTAGCAGTGAACATCGAAACCATTGTGCACACGGACTGTGCAGATAGTACACGGGCCGTGCAGAAAGAAACTGAAAGTCAGAAAAAGAAGGGGGCCGAGAAACCACCACCTTACCGGCCACCTGTACCTTTTCCTCAGAGGCTAGTTGAGTCCAGACTGAACGAACAATTTGCTAAATTCATCGATGTACTCAAGCAACTACACATCACCATTCCATTCACCGAAGCTTTGACCCAAATGCCCACCTACGCCAAGTTTTTCAAAGACATCCTCTCCAACAAGCGAAGCTTGGGGGCACGAGACGGTGAAACTGACGAAACAGTGCAGTGCCATTCTGAGAAGTGAGCTACCACCCAAATTGGAAGACCCTGGTAAGTGTTCTATTCCTTGCACTATAGGGAAAGCCACGATAAAGAAAGCTCGATGCGACTTGGGAGCTAGCGTGAGCCTCATGCCACACATCATCTTTGATCGAATGGGAGTAGGTGAGCTCAGACCTACGCGAATGACTCTACAGCTAGCAGACTCCTCGGTAAGACTACCACTTGGCATAGTGGAGGATGTACCAGTTCAGGTTGGTAAATTCTATGTACCTGCTGATTTTGTTGTGATGGAAATGGAAGAAGATAAGGAAGTCCCCATTATTCTGGGACGACCTTTTCTAAGAACTGCAGGTGCGATAATTGATGTGCATAAAGGAACACTGACCCTGAACATTGGAGAGGAGAAAGTGTGATTCCAAATTGATCGAGCCATGAAATATCCCTCATTAACCGAATCTTGCTTCAAAGTAGATGTGATAGAAGAATGCTTAACACATTTGGCCGAGGACTACTTTCTTGAGTAAGTCAATAGCTCGCTAAGGTATCATTCTGACTATTTATCTGAATTGCAGGTTGAAACAAGCGAGCAGGAGTAATTTGTGCAACAGAGGCAACAATTGACAATCTGGAACTGACACACGGACCGCATGACCACGCACGGACCGTGCACAAGAGTCAGAGGAGCTGGAGAACAATGAGGCACACGGGGTGCACACAGCTCACACGGGGGTAGCACACGGACTGCACAATTATTACATGGACCGTGCACCAGCCCAAACAGAGCAGCCATCTCCTGAGCTCAACCCTCTTCCAGCCAACCTCAGGTATGAGTTCCTAAGCCCTGATAAATCATGTCCTGTGATCATAAATGCAGATCTCAACCCTGATCAGACCGCCAAACTCTTAGAGAAGTTGAAAGCTCACAAAGGCGCGATCAGGTACTCGATCAAGGACTTGAAAGGGATCGACCCAGCCATCTGCACGCAAAGAATCTTGCTGGAGGATGATCACAAGCCATCTGTTGAACACCAGAGACGGCTCAACCCAAATCTGAAAGATGTAGTAAAGAAAGAAATTTTAAAACTTCTTGAAGTAGGTATTATCTACCCGATTTCTGACAGCAAATGGGTGAGCCTGTCCATGTGGTTCCAAAGAAAGGAGGAGCAACAGTGGTGAAGAATGACAGAGATGAGCTGATTCAAACGCGCGTTGTGACCGGCTGGAGAATGTGCATTGATTACAGGAAGCTCAATGCAGCCACACGTAAGGATCACTTTCCACTGCCATTTGTTGACCAACTCCTCGGAAGGCTTGCTAATCACTCTTATTTTTTGTTATCTTGATGGTTATTCTGGTTTCTTTCAAATACCCATCCACCTGCAGGACCAAGAAAAGACCACTTTCACATGCCCATATGGTACCTATGCATACCGTAGGATGCCCTTTGGTCTTTACAATGCACCTGCGACCTTTCAGAGAGCCATGATGGCTATTTTTTCTGATTTTATTGAGAAAGAAGTTGAAATTTTTATGGATGATTTTTCTGTTTATGGTACTTGCTTTGATTCTTGTTTGGCTAACTTGTGTAAGATTTTGTAGAGGTGTAAGGAAGTAAATCTGATTCTCAATTGGGAGAAATGTCACTTCATGGTCCGAGAGGGAGTTGTTTTGGGACATGTTGTTACCTCAAAAGGGATCGAAGTTGACAAAGCCAAGATAGAGGTGATAGAGAAACTCGAAATCCCAACGAATGTCAAGGGGGTTCGAACTAGGACATGCGGGTTTCTACCGCCGCTTTATCAAGGACTTCTCTAAAATTGCGAAACCATTGACCAATTTACTTATCAAAGATTCTGATTTTGTTTTCACTGATGATTGTGTCAAGTCTTTTTGCAGTTTGAAAGAAGCTCTCATTTCTGCACCTATCTTGCAACCACCCGATTGGTCTTTGCCGTTCGAGTTGATGTGCGATGCCAGCAACTATGCAGTCGGAGCAGTTCTTGGGCAAAGGAAGGACAAGAAACCATGTGCTATTTACTATACTAGCAAAGTGCTAGATGTTACACCAAAAGGTATAGTACAAAGTTTCAGTACAGTAAACTGTACTTTTTAACCTTAAACACACTTTTCGGTTCAGACTGCAAGTATACAATCCTATCGAGTAGTATATTATCGGGTATCGATCACAGGGACGGTTCAGATGTTATCTAGAATTTTACCTAAATTAAATAAAAACTAGAAGTTGGAAAAGGTTGGTTTTGGTTTTTAAGATTCCTAACAGTTCAATGACAATAATTAAATGCAAAGAAGTAAATAAACTTGGTTTAAATCAATATAAAAAGGCGTTTCCAGGGTTATGACTTCATCTCAGTTTTGCCTCGAGGTGCCCGGTCCGTGTAGTGTCCTACACGGGCCGTGTCAGTGTACACGGGCCGTATACTGTCGTACACGGTCCGTGTGGCCCTCGAGTGAATGCAGCAGTTATTGTTTCTCTGTGTTGTTCCTTTGTGTGTTCTACTGACCAGACCTAATGTCTCTAAACCTCAACTGTCGTCTGTTGGCTTATTAACTTGGTATGGAATTGCAATATGTGCCCTCGTCGGGTTCTAGACCTCAACTGTCGTATGTTGGTCTGAATTACCTAGTTGCTTGTTTGGAATACTAAAGGTAACCTCATTCCGTCGATATGAGGAAACGTTCACCTGTCGGTTACTACTTGGTTTCACCTTTCGGATCACTAATCCTACCTCATGTACTTAGTTTGGTTAAAAGATTATAAGGGCCAAAGTACCTTCTAGATGTGATCATTCATCTAGTGGTAAACCAATAAAAATCAAATAACTTATACTAAGCAATTAAAATCAATCACAATCAAGCAAACACAAATTTCAACAAAGAAATCCAATAACTAACATGCAAGACAAAACATTCGATTACATCACAACCCTAGAAACTAAGAAATCTACTCAGACATGGTTCTAAAACAAATAAAAGAAGTAATAAAAAGATTAGCCATGACAAAACCCGAAGAATAAAGAAGATCCGTCAAAAACTTGCGTCTTTCGCTTCTCAACTTCGTCTCCAAGCTTAGCCGTCAAGACCAAACCCTAGAAAATGCTTCTCTGCTCCAGAATGACCTCTCTGGTGCAAGAAATCTCGCTTATATACTCGTTTTGCCGACCTTCCATTAATTAGCCTTGTTTCCAAATTCTGGATTTGTTTCCGGAAATGCTTGACACGGCCCGTGTGGAATTCTACACGGACCGTGTGCCTGTGTTCTTCATGCGGTCGAGTCAGCGGTCTTCATGCGGTCGTGTCATCGGTCGAGTCGAGGTTGACACGGCCCGTGTGGAATGTTACACGGACCGTGTAGAGACTTCTAAATTCCAGATTCCTTCTCGATTTCGCCCGATTCCTGCAAAATAAGAATAACTTGCAGCAGTACCACATTCTATATATATTCAATGAATTATAACCGAATTTATAGATTAAAACACAGGTTTTTGGTACGAATTTAAGGTCAAAATATAGATATGAATGCGAGATATCACTAGACTCGGCCTAGATGAACTACACAACAACCGAAAAGGAGCTTCTCGCCATTGTGTTTGCTCTTGACAAGTTTAGATCGTACTTGGTTGCCTCAAAGATAATTGTCTACACGGACCATGCCGCACTAAGGTACCTTTTAAATAAGAAAGATGCAAAACCAAGACTAATTAGATGGATTCTTCTTTTGCAGGAGTTCGACCTTGAAATTAGGGACAAGAAAGGAGTCGAGAACTCTGTAGCGGACCATCTATCCCGACTCCATTAGGAAGATGAGACCACGATTAATTTGCCTATCAATGACTCATTTCCTGATGAACAACTCCTTGCAATCTTCTCTGACCTGGAGGATATCCGCACAGGCCGCACGCAGCTCCACTCGGTCCATTCACTCCAGTATACGGACCGTACACCAAAGAATACGAGCTGTACACAGACCACCCAGTCAGGACAGGAAGCTCCCTGGTATGCCAACCTCGCGAATTATCTTGTTTTCGGAGTATTGCTTGCCACAATGTCCTACCACCAGAAAAAGAAACTCAAGTCTGATGCCAAATACTACTTTTGGGATGAGCCTTTCCTCTTCAAGGTTGGGATTGATGGCATATTATGACGTTGTGTTCCACACGAGGAGACACGCTCCATTCTCGAGCAATGCCACTCATCCACTTATGGGGGACATGCTTCTTTCTCCAAAACAGCCACCAAGGTATTGCAATCTGGTTTCTTTTGGCCTTCTATTTTCAAGGATGCCAGGACCTTTATCATGGCTTGTGACTGTTGAGTATTTTAGGTATAGGGTTTTACACTTATTTTTTATACTCTTTGAACTTTTAAATTTATAAACCTAATACTCAAAGATTGGTCGATTGCAAGCGCACAACCTATCGATTGTAGTATTGAGGTATCGATCCAAGGGATATCGGGAAACACTAATTTTAAACTCTATTAATTCGTTTCAGATTGTGCAAGAAAGTAAAGTTGATTTGGGGGTTTTAGTTCTAATTTCCTAATTGTTGGGTTCAATACCCAAAAATGAAGAAGTTGTAACAATTAAACTAAAACTAAAAATTAAAAGAGAGTTTTGGTTGCTTTTCAAGGTTTTGGAAGTCTAGGGGCATTCGGTCTACAATCCCTTGTTAATTCTATCTACTCGGGTTGTTTAAATTCATATATGATTTGTCGAGGTTTCTAACTTGTGTTAGCCTTTGGAACAAATATTGATACAAATACCTTGGGTGGATGGATTAATGTTCCAACAATTCTAGGGCTGTCACTACCTAGAGGGATATTTAAGTCACATGCTTCAAAATATATGTTAATATTTGTTCTAAGGTGTCCTAATTAGGTTTTGACTTCAATTTAATACTTCACCAAACCCTAACCTTAATTTCTGGAAATCCGGTTTAGATATCAAATTGGTCCTAAGATAAACTAAATCCTAAGATATATATTTATGATTTCAATTAGTACTCTCCTTACCTTGACCCATGTTAGAAATTAAAGTGGAAAGACACGATCAACGTGATTTCAAGCTACTTCAATTCATCTAACCAGGTGAACTTATAATTCAAGTACTAATGAAACTCATAAAGAATAAATCACAGAAATTAACAATCAAATCAAACAATCATAATAAAAACTAAGATCCGAGTAAAATAAAATTAAACAAGTTCATGCATAAGACCTAAACCCCTAGAGAGGAAGACTAGCCTCTCATGGAGATGCAAGTATTCATCAAAAGATTAAAACAAAACATGGCTAAAACAAAGAGAAATTAAATAGAGAAATAGTTTACACCCTTCTCTAAATGAAGAACCTTGATCTTGACTTTGTTTGCTGTGAACTTCCCTTCTTCTTCCTTGATTCGCCTCCAAGAGTTGATGGTAAAGAAGATTATAGGTGGATTGGTAGTGGATGAGTTGGAAGGAAAAGTTCTAGCTCTTTTATAGGAGAAGTACTGCTTAATTTGGAGCCAATGGACGTGGGGAGTCATTAGATACTTCCCCCATAAGTTTTCCCACATTGCGCATTCTAATTTTGGCCCTTGGAACACGGCCAGGAGTGCCGAAAATAGAAAAAACCGTCGAAAACGCTGTTTTTAGGCTGAATGCGACCTTAGTGCGTCTGTACAGGATTTTACATTCTGAATTTGAATTTCTTTCCTTCATGAAAGTTGTAGATCTTGTTGTCCTGGTTCCGTCAAGCTTTGATTCACTCAAATCTGAGTTCGTATGACCAAGTTATGGCCAAAATACAAACTATGTGTCGGAAGCTGAAATTTCAATGCGGCCAGAGTGCGTCCGCACGGAACCTTAGTGCGTCCGCACTTAGCTCGGACTTTTCTGCCTTGCTCTGAAATGTGCTGAATTCATCTAAGTACTGGATGCGTCCGCACTGGACCTTAGTGCGTCCGCACTAACTTTCAAGTTCAGGCGCTAGTTTTGCGCGCTGCTACAGTGCGTCCGCATCGATATCCGTGCGTCCGCACGAATTTTGATGCACAGCTCATTATACCTTTTTCAAATTGGTGCGTATCCATAAATCCTTCTAAGTACTTAGTGCGGCCGTATTGCAATCTGTGCGTCCGCACTGGACATTTTTCTTCATTTTTCTTCATTTCCTGCAAATTAAAGCCGAGCAAACGCAGTAACTTTATTCTAGGTGTATTTTATTCTCTTTATGTTCAAAATACAAGATATTTCGTGTTATTTCGTGATAAAAATCAGATCGAATATGTATATAATTTAGGTCTATCAGTGACAAGTGTCAACCGACCGGGAATATTACCAAGCGCAATAAGATGCCTCTTCGCTCCATTCTTGAGGTAGAGATTTTTGATGTGTGCGGTATTGATTTCATTGGACCATCATCATCATCATCATGTGGGAATGAGTACATCCTGGTCGCAGTAGACTACGTGTCAAAATGGGTCGAAGCAGTGGCATGTCGAAATGCAGACTCAAATGCAGTGAAGAAGCTGTTCACCGACATCATCTTCCCTCATTTTGGGGTGCCGCGAACCGTCATCAGCGACGGAGGCAAGCACTTCATCAATCGACAGTTCGATAATCTCTTGAGCCAACATGGGGTTACACACAAGGTATCTACTTCTTATCACCCTCAAACTAATGGCAAAGCTGAAATTTCTAACAGGGAAATAAAGTCGATCTTGGAGAAAACAGTGGCAAGGACGAGGAAGGATTGGGCGTTAAAATTGAATGACGCACTATGGTCTTACCGCACCATCTTCAAGACACCAATTGGGATGAGCCCTTACAAGCTGGTGTATGGCAAGCTGTGTCACCTTCCGGTCGAAATTGAGCACAAAACATTCTAGGCTACGAGAGCGATCAACATGGACATGCTTGCAGCAGGAGAGAAGCGCATCCTCGACTTGAATGAGTTGGAGGAGATGCGACTGCATGCGTATGAGAATGCCAACTTTTACAAGGAAAGGACAAAGTGGATTCATGATAAGCGCATTGCGCTTCGCGAATTCAGAGAAGGAGATCTTATACTTTTGTTTAATTCTAGGTTGAGAATTTTTCCAGGTAAACTCAAGTCAAGATGGTCATGCCCATTTGAAGTGAAGAAGGTGTACCCTTTTGGTGCAATGGACATTTGGAGTAGAGAAAGTGGGACTTTCAAGGTCAATGGTCAGCGTCTCAAGCACTACATTGCTGACCACTCGATGAATGAGCGGTGTACTCAGATTCTTTCTGATCCCGCTGCCGCAGAGACATAAAGAAAGGTGGTCGAGCTCAAGACCTAAAACAAGCGCTTCTTGGGAGGCAACCCAAGCATTTTTTAAATTTTAAATTTTTATTTATTTCGCATATTTAAGTTTTATTTTAATCATTTTTGCTGTATTTTAGTTCTGATCAAATAGGAGGAATGCAAGTTTCTGGAGGTCATACAGTCCGCACACATTGGAATACGGGCCGGATCTTAACTAGTTCTCCTTCCAGAGAGGATTTTCGAAAAATTTTATGAGCATACGGTCCGCACAAATCTCCACATGGACCGTACAATAACCAACATGTGCGATTTGAAGGGTCGCGTCCATTCAGTTCGATCCTCTCCCTTTTTAAGAGACCACCCCTTTTTGTCGTCTTCTTGCATACGGCCCGAGCAAACCCCACGTACGACCAAACTCCGCCCCCTCCACCGTTTCCTCTCCGCCTCTGCCTCCATCTCTCCGCCGCCACTCTTCTCCTCTCCACCGATCCACACCGCCCTCCATCTCTCCGCTGCTACCCTTCTCCTCTCTCCTCCTCTTGCCGCCGCCTCTTCTCTACTGCCGGCCGCCGTTGCCCTTCTTCCTAGTATCTCTCTCTCTTTTACTTTTTCTCTCCATTACCCTCGATCTCTCTCTCCACCTCTTTAATTTCAGACCAGATCGCCGCCGCCCTTCTTTTCAATCGAAACCCTAAACCTGTACGGTCCGCACAAGAATCCACACAGACCGTACATTAACCATTCACAACCAGAGAAGAAAATCCATCCATACGGTCCGAACAACCTTTTCATCAGGACCGTACATCACCACTACAGTCCACAAATGAATCGTGAAACCCGCTCCAAGCGTTCTCATGAGAAAAGGCACGCCCCACCACCCCCACCACCACCACCACCACCAACACCACCACAAGTATCTCCACCATCTTCACCGGAACGATATGATTCCGACGTAGAAGAGCATTCCTCTGGAGAATACACCGATTATGTGGCTCAATTTGAGGTCAGTCATTTCTGCATCCCAACTAGTAGGTTGTTTAAGAATTTTAACAATCTGTCTAGCAGAGTGTTTGAGAACACTCAAAGGATCGATATGGAAACGCTCCGTCGATTCGGGGTTGAGGAGGATTTCCTCCAGTTCACCGGTAGGATCGGGTTCGACCCGTATTTTTGGCTCATAGAACACAAATCCTACAAGGTTGATACCCACGAGTTTCTCTCGTCCCTCCAACTCAAAATTGACGAACATGACGAGCAGTACATCAAGTTCAGGCTGTGCAATTTGACTCAAAGAGTTTACCTTCGCACTCTCCGAATCTGGTTCGGTTTTCACGCCGAACCCAACATAGAAGACCTTACCTTTCGCGAAGGTATAGAGAAGGAAACATTCTAGGCCATGATAACTAGCAAAGAAGGAGCCGACAACCACGAGTTCAAAGCTCGCTTCATTCCTCACCCTGTCATCCGCATCATACAGTGGGTTCTTGCATGCACCATCTTCGCGCGTGGTGAGACAGTCAACCGTGCAAACAAGGATGACCTCCTATTGATTGATCAGATGCTTCGTACTGATCCAGACCGCCCAGACTTTGCACAGCTCATGGTTCACCATTGGATCAGTCTCCAGGGTTCGACGAGATCGGGGGGCAAGATCTAAATCGGCATGTATGTCACCCACATTAAGGAGCATTTTGGCCTGGATGACCATGGTCGAGAGCTCAGCAGGGGCCCCAGCATTCTTGACACCGAGGGGTTCTGTTTGGCCCATTTCACGAGGACAGTGCACGGTCCTGCTGGTCACAGGGATCGCTATTACTGACGCTTTGAGGATGGTACTCAGCGCGAGCTTCCATTTACCGCACCTCTCTCTTTCGATGACCCCACCACTTGGCTGGTCACTACAGCACCTGACCCTACACCTCCTCGCGTTCCAGCGACAGACATCCCTAGCTCTTCCCACCAGCCACCTATCACACCAGCTCCGGGATCTTTACCGTCTGATGTCCGACATCAGGGCCACCCAGCAGGAGCAGGGCGCCTCCATTCTAGACATCCAGTGCCAGACCACCCTCTACACCGAGCGACTCAGTGAGTTTGGTGCCCACATGAGTGACTATGGAGCCCGGCTAGGAGACATTGAGGATGCGATGTGCGACTGGTGGTTCGACGCCGACCCCTCTACCGACTACTGATCAGGTTCATTTTCTTCAACCCCGGCTTTTACTTTACTTTTACTGTATTTTTACTTTCTTTAGTTGCATGTTTTGAAGCATTGAGGACAATGCTCGAACTAAGCTTGAGGGGATGATAGTTGCATGTAGTTGCATTTTGCATTTAGGTCATATTTATTTTTATTGCACTTTAGTCGATAAATTCGTGTGATTGTTGGAATTAGGAACTAATTTGAAAAAAAAAATTTGGTTGTGATTTGGATGAATTTGTGAAATTAGAAATAACCTTATGTTTGATTGAAAGAATTGCATAGGATAGGATGTTTTGAGATTTTGAGAAAATGAAAAATTGAATTATCGAGAAAAAGCATTTTGAAACCGAACTATGCCTTTTAAATTAGAGAATTGGGGATTTTAAACAATAGAAAGATTGGAATATCCATTGGTATGAAAGAATACCTTTGGATGTGTGTATTCATGATATATGCAAATGAATAAAAGAAAAAAATGAAACTAAGGAAAAGATGGAGAAAATAAGAGTACTGGCACTAAGTCCTACGGGGCGCCTTTGAGCTCGTCTCCCAAATTTTTTAAAAATAAAATAAAAATAATAATATATCAACACACGATTACACGAAGTCCGCGACTTTCTAACCCAAGCTTGTTCCAAGCTTAGGGGAGATTAAAGGGAAAAATCACCACAAATGAGGGCATAAATTCGGTCGGAAAAAAATGAACTATTGATGGATTCGGTTTATTAGTTTTCACAAGTATTAAAGCATCTTTGATTATGAAATTTAATTAATTGAATTGTGGGGTGAATCAAAATTGATCAAAGGAAAACCAAATTATCATCCAAAATTATTCTCATAAGTTTCTAACAAATGCAAGATCATGCAAATTTTTCGCATTTAAGAATTTAACTTGCATTTAGGTAAATCCAAGAACCGGCCCAATGACTAAGTTGGGATTTTTGCTTGAGGACAAGCAAGATTTCAGCTTGGGGGAATTTGATATCTCTCTATTTTGCCTATATTCCGACCCCAATTTACATGTAAACATGTGCCTAAAAGCCTAAAAGTGTGAACATTTCATTTAAATATCAATAGAATGTGGTACTGCTATGCTTTATTTATTGATTTGCAGGAACGGGCGAAAACAAGGAAAATTCTAGAGTCGACTCACTTCCATACAGAGAGTTTCACGCAGGAGGCTAAATCTCTACAACACAAAAGCACAGGCATACAGTCTGCACACATTTGTGTGCAGACCGTACACAGAAAATCTGGAAATCCAGACTGGCGATGGAAGATGCCAGCTGGGGAGGTCGAAAAGGAAAGGCTTTAAGACGCAATTTTGGGCATTAAAAGGGGGAGATTGCAGACCTAAGGGAGACGGCTGGCTCTTGGGAGAAAAACTTAGCTTGGAGAAGAAGAAGGGAGGAGAAAAACGAGAGTTTTGCGACAAATCTTCGGATTTCTTCAAGTTTTGTCATGAACTTCTTTATAACATTTTATTTGCTTTGTTTTGTGAACATGCTTGGCTAAATTACTTTGTTTCTAGGGTTATGATGTAGTTTGCTGTTTAGTTTTATTCGCTAGCTACTTGGATTTGTGTTGAATGCTTTTGTTTTTACTTGTTGAGTAGTATTTCAATTGCTTGGTTTGTGCTTGCTTGAATTGATTGGTCAACCCGTTAGATGAATGCGCACATCTAGATGTTAGGTTACAAGGCTATGACATTTAAACCAATCGAACTAAATACATGAGGTAGGTTTGTGAGCCGAAAGGTGAAACCAAGAAGTACCCGAAAGGCGAAACTTTCCTCAAGTCGAAAGACCTTAGATACTGTTACACCCAAAAGGTATAGTACAAAGTCTCAGTACAGTGAACTGTACTTTTTAACCTTAAATACACTTTTCGGTTCAGACTGCAAGTATACACTCCTATCGAGTAGTATATTATCGGGTATCGATCACAGGGACGGTTCAGATTTTATCTAGAATTCTACCTAAATTAAATAAAGACTAGAAGTTGGAAAAGGTTGGTTTTGGTTTTATAGTTCCTACAGTTCAATAACAGTAATTAAATGCAAGGAAATAAATAAACTTGGTTTAAATCAAATGTAAAAAGGCGTTTCCAGGGTTATGTCTTCATCTCAGTTTTGCCTCGAGGTGCCCGGTCCGTGTAGTGTCCTACACGGGCCGTGTCCAGTGTACACGGGCCGGGTACTGTCGTACACGGTCCGTGTGGCCCTCGAGTGAATGCAGCAGTTATTGTTTCTTTGTGTTGTTCCTTTGTGTAGGGTTCTACTGACCAGACCTAATGTTTCTAAACCTCAACTGTCGTCTGTTGGTTTATTAACTTGGTATGGAATTGCAATATGTGCCCTCGTCGGGTTCTAGACCTCAACTGTCGTATGTTGGTCCGAATTACCTAGTTGCTTGTTTGGTATACTAAAGGTAACCTCATTCCGTCGATATGAGGAAATGTTCACCTGTCGGTTACTACTTGGTTTCACCTTTCGGATCACTAATCCTACCTCATGTACTTAGTTTGGTTAAGAGATTATAAGGGCCAAAGTACCTTCTAGATGTGATCATTCATCTAGTGGTAAACCAATAAAAATCAAACAACTTACACTAAGCAATTAAATCAAACACAATCAAGCAAACACAAATTTCAACAAAAGAATCCAATAACTATCATGCAAAACAAAACATTCGATTACATCACAACCCTAGAAACTAAGAAATCTACTCAGACATAGTTCTAAAACAAAATAAAGAAGTAATAAAAAGATTAGCCATGACAAAACCCGAAGAACAAGGAAGATCCGTCGAAAACTTGCGTCTTTCGCTTCTCAACTTCGTCTCCAAGCTTAGCCGTCAAGTCCAAACCCTAGGAATTGCTTCTCTGCTCCAGAATGTCCTCTCTGGTGCAAGAAATCTCGCTTATATGCTCGTCTGGCCGACCTTCCATTAATTAGCCTTGTTTCCAAATTCTGGATTTGTTTCCAGAATTGCTTGACACGGCCCGTGTGGAATTCTACACGGACCGTGTGCCTGTGTTCTTCCTGCGGTCGAGTCAGCGGTTCTCTGTGGTCATGTCATCGGTCGAGTCGAGTGTTGACACGGCCCGCATAAGATGTTACACGGACCGTGTAATGACTTCTAAATTACAGATTCCTTCTCGATTTCGCCCGATTCCTGCAGAATAAGAATAAACTTGCAGCAGTACCACATTCTATATATATTCAATGAATTATAACCGAATTGATAGATTTAAACACAGGTTTTGGTATGAATTTATGGTCAAAATATAGATATGAATGCGAGATATCAGATACCTTTAGTAAACCGACAAGTCACTTAGGATAATTAAGCCAACAAGCGAAAGTTGAGGTTTAAGGACCCTAAGAGGGGAGTATTTGAGTTCCGTATCGGATTATTAGGCCAACAAGCGACAGCTGCGGTTTAGGAATTTAGGTATGGTCAATAGAAACCCTAAACAAAAGAGTCGACACAGAAACAGTAGCTGCTGTATCAACTTGAGGTTCCGTACGGACCGTACATGAAAGTGTGCGGGCCGTACACCTTGGGGCTAAACTGAAACGAAGTCAGAAACCCTGGAAACCCTTTTTATTAATTGAAAACAAATCTAAAAATTTCTTTTACTTCTTTAAATACAATTGTTAATTAGTAGTTTGGTAAAACAACCACAAGTCATCTTTTCTCACTTCTAGAATTTTAGTGATTTTTAAGTAGAGTCCGGTAATTATTCTACCATCCCTGAGGTTCGATACCTGATAATACTACGTGACAGAATTGTATACTTGCAATCTGAGTCGAAGTAGAATCAAGGTTAAATAGTATAGTTTACTATACTGAAACTTTGTGCATTAACCTTTGGTGCAACATATGCTCCACATCCTTTATGGAGATTTTCAAAGTTCGAACAATCGATCCAAACCGCTCAATATGATCTTCATAATAAAATATGCTTGGAGACCAAATTTTATATTTTTTAGCATTTTTTTACTATTTTTTTAGATAAGTACAAAATCACTTTTTTAAGGAATTTCACAATTTTTAGAATTTTATTTCTATTTTTAATGATGTCAAGTGTGCAGAGGGGCATGAAAGGTAATTTTGCTATTTTATTAGCAGATTTTTTTTCATTCTTAAAAGCTGGACTTTAGAAATTCATAACAAATTGAAATAAAATCCAAATAATGTAAAATTTGTGTCCATTTTATGTGTTTTGGAGTCCTTTACATGACTGTGTGGTTTATTTTTCATTTTGATCCCTAGAGTGGTTTGTACTGGTTCCTTTGCTGACAGAGGTCATTTTGAGGTTTTTTGAGCATACTATTGTACCAGTAGCACTCATGTGTTTTACTGCTGAGACTCAATTTGGTACTATACCAGGAACTGTACTAGGAACTGGTTTAAGGTTATTGCCATAAGACACACTGACTAGTTAAGGTCAGAATAGGTTTTGATGGCTTAAAAACTATTATTTTATACCAGCAAAGGAAAAAAAGAAGATCAAAGGCTCCAAAATTCATTGTTTTAACATAGTTAAATATCAAAAGAGCATTAGAGCTTCAAATATGCAAGGAAGCACCTGACTTGTTTGAAATCATGATTTTAAATGTTTTTTCCTCTTGATAAAAGGCAAATCCTCAAAACATCATGAGGCAAGAGTGCAAACAACATTGAACCAACATAGTTAGTGTTTATTTGCATCTTTACCTTCTGTTTTTCACTATTTGCATAGAGGTCCCTCTAATTTCTTTATGTGGTGTAGTCTAGTACACTTGCATAGTAAAGAAACTAAGCTTCTCTCTACACAACATAGGCCCATAGATCAATTAAAAAGAGCTAATAAGGAAGCCAACTGGCTTGACCTTTTTTAGTCTTTATATGTTCATTTTTTATTAAATCACTTAATATTCTTTAATTCTTTCAATAAAATGATTAAAGTAGTTCCAACATGAGAGGAAACTAGCTAACTCAACCCTCATATTTTTGCTATTCAATTATTTTAGAAAGAATTAAAGGCAACAATAAAGAGCAAAAAAGGAAATATCAAAAATTCACATTTTTATACATGATTTAACTATTATATTTTTATAGTATGCTAAAATAGTGGTAAATCCCAGAAAATAAGAATAAATCCTATTATCTAAGAAGAAATAATAACTTTTGTATATTTATTCATTATTTTATTAAAACAATAAAGGAAAAGGGCACTTTAAATGATCATTAAGCTATATCATGTTTTATTTGTCATGAGACAAACTTAAATATCATGTAGCTTTCACCTTATAATCTCAGAAGCTCCAAACAAGAAAAGCAAATAAAGAAAATCAAAATAAAACCAAAAACAATAAAGAAAAAAGAGGGAATAGCATGAATTTCAAAGTTTTATTTAACATAAAAGATGTACATAGCTTAGCCCTTTCAAGGCTTACATATTTGAGGCACTAATTACCTTTCTAATTTGTTGCTATAGTAAGAAGAGAGGTGTAAAGCTTAAAACTAAACAATTTGTAGAGTCTTTAGGGTTTTTGCAAGGGGAAGAGTTTTTGCAACATAGTTTTGGGGTTGTAACTTGTTATTTAGACTTCATTTTAGGTTCCTTATATAGGGCAAAGCTAGGGTTTAGGTTGGTTTCTTGCTGTGCGTTTTTAATCATGACCATTAACTGTTTGATTGAAGGCCTTGATTGATTTGCTGCCTTCATACATGTATACATGGCAAGGATTGTCCAATAGGAGTCTAACATGTCACTACTCTCTTCTTGGGATGATATCAACCCTTGGATTGGTCTTGAGTGATGTGCATTGCCTTAGGGCCTTTGATTAACCGGCCAAAGGAGGTAAATTCAATTTGCATGCCCCTGCACCTCTAGAGAAGAACCTTCCATATTTGTCTTCATCCAGGGATCATTAGACGCGTGTCCTGGGGACCAGCCAGCTTATTAACAGCTGTAGAAGCTAATTGGCTTTATACCGGCGGTACACTGACCCATAATGTATATTTTCTTGATTATTGCACTTTATTCTTCAAGGGAGCGACATTTGGCATCGCAACATACCCCTTAATGTTGTGCAGATCAATTTGCAGTATTTCCATTGTACCCGAGCTGCAGCTTGTTGCATTCATGCACAGGCTCAATTCAACGTACATTTATTAAATTGAGGCCTCCAGTAGCATCGTATTATGCATAAGAAAGCCCTGTTAAATCTTCAAGTCTCAATTTCCTTTACCTTAGCTGAACCACTTCTCCATTTCAATTACTCTTCGGGTTAAATTGGGAAAAGAGGAAAAGGTTCGGGTTTAGGGAATGGCATAGACGTGTAGAGGGAGATAGGTTCTCACGAGTTTAGGTGAGCTTTCCTTCAATTTAGTCCTTGCTCGGGTCAATTCACAACTTGAAATTTAGCCTATAACGCGAGCCGGAGGAGGAAGAAGAAGGGAATGACAGGGTGGGGCATGTATGTTAGTCTCTCTGGGTTTTAAATGCGTATTGTTTTATTTCTTTTGTTCTGCTTAGCTGTGCTCAGTGTTAGATGAGCCGTGTAGTATACAAAGCATGGTTCATTGTGTTCCAGGTTCACGCAAGGTGAAGGGTGCAACGAGCGCTGAGTTTAAATTCAACGACCTTTGTTTGCCTCTGCATGGTCTTGGTTCATGATGAGCCATAGGGCTATTCACTCGGTGCACCGAATTGATTTTGACTGAGCCAAGTCTGCCTATCTCATGGGCTCAACAAAAACTCCTCCGAGGGGCTGACATGTGGGTCCAGGGTGTAAGGTTAAGTCTTGTGTACCCCAACTTGCACCCAGAGAAGCAAATGTAATTGCTATAGGTCCCCTGTGCCATGTGGCACCAATCAGGGCTTTCTGTTTTGTAAATTCAATATATGTCCAACCATTTTGAGTTAGGGGATGTGCCATAATCAAAATTCATGGTTATTTAAGTAGAATTTAACCATGAACTTTGTTTAATAAATTTCACCTCCTATTTTGTGGCATTGACCAATTTTAACATATGATTGACATGTTAATTGGCCAATTTTAATCAATTAAATGACATCTTTGTCTAAGTAATTAATTTCTAACTTTTTAGGGTCAAACAGTACCAACAAAAGAAAAAGTTCCTATCGGATGTGAAACACTACTATAGGGATGACCCATTACTCTTCAAACTGGGGTTTGACGGGATCCATCGCCGGTGCGTCCTAAAAGAGGAATACGAATTGATTTTACGATGTTGTCATTCATCCGCCTATGGAGGACACACCGCCTCAGAAAAGACAGCGAGAAAGTTTCTCCAAGCCGGTTTCTTTTGGCCTACATTGTTCAAAGATGTAAGAGAGTTTGTGCTAAAATGCGACAAGTGTCAATGTACCGGTAACATCTCGAAGAGGAATGAGATGCCTCTAAACAACATACTCGAGTTAGAAGTGTTTGATGTGTGGGGAATCGATTTCATGGGACTCTTCCTGAGCTCATACAACAACAAATACATCTTTGTGGCAGTCGAC
The DNA here is from genome assembly GCA_025461125.1 of Carex kokanica. Taxonomy (NCBI): domain Eukaryota; kingdom Viridiplantae; phylum Streptophyta; class Magnoliopsida; order Poales; family Cyperaceae; genus Carex; species Carex kokanica. Next base: position 69,358 of record JAJGRX010001215.1, on the reverse strand, counting down.
TATGTCTCCAAATGGGTAGAAGCCATTGCAAGTCCAACCGCTGATTCCACCGTAGTAAGAAAACTCTTTCAAAAGATCATCTTTCCTAGATTTGGAGTTTCACGAGTTGTGATCACCGATGGTGGGTCTCATTTCATCAACCGCCAATTCGATAATCTCTTACACAAATATGGTGTCAAGCACAAGGTAGCCACGCATACCACCCTCAAACAAGTGGACAAGTCGAAATCTCCAACCGACAGATTAACAATATTTTGCAAAAGGTAGTCAATGCGACACGAAAAGATTGGTCGATCAAGCTTGATGATGCACTTTGGGTATATCGGACGGCATATAAGATTCCCGTAGGTATGACTCCTTTTAAACTTATTTATGGAAAGCCATGACACTTGCCGGTAGAACTGGAGCACAGAGCCTATTGGGCGATCAAGGCACTTAACATAGACATGAAAGCCGCCAGTGAGAAAAGGGTGCTACAGTTGCATGAGTTGGAGGAGTTGCGTCTCAGTTCAAACGAAAATGCCAAGTTGTACAAGGAGAAGACGAAGAGGTGGCATGACAAACATAACATAAGGAGGAGTTTTCAAGAAGGAGAGTTGGTCCTTTTGTTCAACTCTCAAATCCAGCTTTTTCCTGGTAAATTGAGATCTCAATAGAGCGGGCCATACCAAGTATCACGAGTTTTCGACCATGGTGCCATCGAATTCTGGAGCAAAAGAATGGTCCATTCAAGGTCAATGGACAGTGGCTCAAACATTTCATTCAAGGTGAACCGATCATCGAAAAGGAGGCAATTGCCCTCGATGATCCACTACCTTCAAATTGAGCCCCAACAAGTCGAGCTCCCGACATGAAACCGAGAGGTTCTTGGGAGGCAACCCAAGTTTTGTTAAGTTTTATTCCTATTTTCTTTTGTTACAAGCATTTTTAGTTTAAGTAAACTCACAAATAAATTTTTCAGAATTTTGGAAATTAAAAATGGCTCCAAACGGTGAATATCTGGAGATGAAATAGAGCCTTCTGCGGGTCCCTGTGTGGGGGTGTTCTACATTTTGTGCGGGCTGCAAAAATTATGTGCGAAACAGAGCATTCTGTGGGTCCCCGTGCGGGGTGTTCGGCATTTTTGTGCGGGCCGCATAATTCCCTGAAAAAAATAAAAAAATAGAAAACCAGAAAATAACAAAAATAGTTTTGTGCGGGCCGCAGGAGATGAACAAGCGCCTAATTAAAGAGGCGCGATTTTTGGAAAACCCTTCTTCTTTAAAAACCAGCCCTCCCTTCTCTCTCTCCCACCTTCTTCATTTTTCAATTTTCTTCCAATTCAACACCTTCTCTTCCAAAACCATCTCCCTTCTTGCACCACCACCCATTGCCGCCAGATTTACCACCTTGCCGCCGCCTCTTCCTGAAGGATGTGTGTTTTGAAAGCTATTTCTTTTAGTGATAATTTATATGTAGTTCATGATTTTATTACAAATATTATTATTCATGCTCCTTGAGATTTATATGTTATATCTTTGGAAGAGTTCAGGAAGATGCTCTTGGTCTTGAACCATAGAACTCCTAAGATGAGAAACATTTAATCACTAAATATGTTCACAATCGTGGTAATTAAGAAGGAACATTAATTACCGAGAAAGATTGTCATGTTGATTAAAGTATATTGAAGTTTTATAAATGTTGATAAAGGATTATCATTTAATAACATGAATATATAAATATGTGTATTTTATATATTGAACATGACCTAAATGAATGGAACATTATATGGATTGTGTTTTGTGTCATTAATGTTTCCATTGTGTCTTTAGAATCTAAGATATGAGATGTGTATATTTTTCACATGAGAAGTATATAATGTGATTGCTATTTAAATACTATCTTCAGATAGGAATAAAAAGTAGTTCGTTGTGTACAACTTGTGCGGGAAAAATCTATATGTTAATATTATTATTGTCCCTCAATTTGAGTTATGATATTACTGGGCCCCTTGATAAAGTAGAATTATATCGCATGCAATATAACTGATGTAGTTATAATTATAATTCACTTGAGAAACCAAGAAAAAAATATAATGCAAGAATGACACGATCCTATTTTGCATATTATTCATAATATCATGAGATAAGGATAGACACGAAATTAGTGGATTGAGTGAATGATTATTATGTCGTTTGGATAACTATAATGTAATGATAGAACCTCTTATAGTCAATAATATAAAGTTTTATATTATTGCCAAGATGACATAAATCCTCTATACGGTCACACCAACTGAAGAGAAACAACAAGTATTTTATATTTTATAATGATGTATAAGATAAAATACATGAGATGAAATGATAAAATAAAATGTCATAATATGACATGCTTAGACCATAAATAAATTTGTGAAGTTATGCAAATATTATTTGGTATAATGTTTGAATGCATTATAAGAATAATAAGAATATTGCATAATAGAATAATATGATTAATATTATTTATTCATAAATTAATTTATTAAACCAATCACAAGATGAGATTAAAGAGATCATAAAATGGCTAAACATGGCTAGTGGCATTTGTGTAATTAATTTAAACATTACACAAATGGTTGCCCTAACCCTTGCTTATTTAAAGGGGTGTAATTAAGGAAAATAGTGCTAGAATTTTCTGCTCCTTCCTTGGACGAAATTACTGTAGCACTTGGCCGAAATTACTGTAGCAATCCCCTTTGGTTTAATCTCTTCTCTAATCTCTTCTTGATAGGTTTAGCCACCAAGAAATCAAATAGGTTGTTAATTTGAAGATCAAGAGGTGGTTGGATCTAAGCCTTGAACTTCACATCTATCTTTCTAAGAGGTGTGTTAGTTCGTTGTTTAGGTTCAAGGTGAACCAAGAGGCGCTTACAAGAAGAACACGAGAACTAGAAGGGAAACCGACTTCTCTCTATTAAGAGATTTGACAATCTCTTTAGGTAAATGTTTTAATCCTCTTTAGCAATAAATTAGATGAGATTAATTTATTTTAATTTAGTACACATTAGTTTATTGAAAATCTTGTTTGCTTTTGTCGTATAAATAAGATCTTTTGTGTATTGAGCCAAGTGGTAATAGGAAAATTTTAAATTCTCACCATATAGGCATACACGTGAAATCCCAACACTTCCCTGCCATCAACCGCCGCCATCTCCTCTGGACTCGTCTCTCTCCATTCTTCTTCTATTGAACCGGTGTCTCTTCACCTCTACGCCGGTTTTGTTCGAAATCAACGTGCTTTCTCGCTTCAAACGGGTTAGATCTTCTATTTTTCTTGTTCTCCATCATAATCTCAATTGATCCGTGCAAAAATTGCATTTAAATGGTACCAAAATCTACCAAAATCGGTATCAAACCCTAGGTTCGGCCAAAATAGAGAAAATCAATTTTGTGCGGGTCTAGTAGGCCACACAAAATTTGAACATGTCGCATGAAATTTAGACCTAACCGCACAAAATTTTTGTGTACCACGTTCAATTGTGCGGGACGCACAAAATTTTCACAGGCCGTACAACCCCTGTTTGCACTAGAAATTTGATTTTAAATTGTGCGGGCTGCAGGAAATTTGAACAGACCGCACAAAAACTGGTGAACAGGCCGCACGGACCTATGTTTGCAAGAGAAATATGAAATTAAATTTTCCAATTTTTTTGTTTTTGTTTGTGTGACTGCACCTTGGTACCGTGTGGGTTATACCACTCTGTTTTGCACTAACTTTTCCAGATGCCTCCAAGAAGAACCACCAAGAGACGCAAGGAAACTAACGAACCCGGTGAATCTAGCGGCCCATCTAACCCTCTGCAACAATACTTTGATGGCTTTGAGTCACCACCACTCAGCGAGGAGCATCGCGAACGCCTCAATCATCTCGCTAACCACCGCACCCTCAACTCTTCTCGGTGGATCGACATCCCTACACTCCACGGGCTAGGCATTTATGACTCCGTGAAAATGCTTACCGAGCACATCGGTTTGTGGTATTTTCTAAGCAATGAGGCCCCAACCTTCCAAGGGATTACTCTCGAGTTCTTATCCGTCGTCTTCGACCGGGCTGCAAACATCATCAGTTTCCAGCTCGGTAGTCAACAATTCTCACGGACCTCTACTCAGCTCATGGAGATCCTCAACTTATTGAGGGACAACGCCCATCTCATGAACGATACTTGCTTGTTCTCATTTGACATGTCTGAAACTAGCTTCAAGCACTTCATTTGTGATCCCCATGGCCTTCTCAACTCACAAAGGGTGCGACTGATTAAGCATCTGGTGCTTCGCTACATTTAACGTGTTCTTGCGCTGACCCTATTTGGGCGAGGTGAGACTAGCTCCTGTTTTTGCAAAACTGAAAATTTCTATCTCTACTGCATGATGCGCAGGAACAATGAGGAGATGCACTTCCAACCTCATTTCGGCTACTACCTCACCAAGCACCTCTACTCTATCGCCACCGAGCATTGACCAAATGGCATTATCACTTGCGGCGGAGTGATCACAAAAATTGCCCGTGCACTCCATATCAATGTCCCTGAAACTGTGGTGCCTGGCCCAGCCACTCTTGACATCTCCAACCTCTGCACATGAACCTCATCAAAATGATCATCCACCGATGATTTTTGGATGAGTGACGGACCAGGTAATTATGGCTATCACTTGCCCGCACCACCATATCGACCCGCTTCAGCGTTCCACATTGAACTTGGCGGACGTGCCCATGATCTTACCTATGAATGCACCATACCAAGCACCACCCGCCGACCAAGCTGATCCCACACGTGACGGGCCTGCACTGACCACCTTTGCCGCACAAGCCACCCCTCCAATCAACAAATCATGGATTACTTGGTGGAGCTCAATACCACCTAGACCACCAACTTCTTAGAGATCAACCGTCAACTCGACAATATCAACCTTCGCATAGATGACTTCGAGGAACCACTCTACCAAGCCGAGGAAGATGCTCAAATGGCAAGATGGTATGCTCAACAATCTTTTGAGCTCGCCGGTCTCGAGCCCACCGAGGAGCCCCACACCACCTCGAGAATGCCGTCGACGTTGAGCTGCACAACAACAGAGGCATCCACGAAATGCAGTTTCACGACCGACACGTCACATACCTCGGGAAGAGCGGTTCCCAACATCGCAGTGAGGAGTTTTTGCCTCCTTCTCCGCCTTCGCTTTCTCCAACATCATGTGAGTTTCTATATTTCTTTTTAATTTCCACTTCTAGTATGAATTGACATATTGAGGATAACGTTTTATTTAAGCTGGGGGGGTTAAATGAAAAACTAAAATTCACAATTGTATCTTGCATTTAGTTTAGGCATGTTTAATTTTTTTGTTATTGTTTGAAACTAGGATTTTACCTAACCATGAATAGGTCTTTCATTTTTACTAGTTGTCTTTTATCACTTTCTGGTTGTCTTTCTTGTTCTACTAGTTGTATTTTTCATGTTCTACTGGTTGTCGTTTTTGTTCTAGTTATTTTTTTTTATCTTCTTCTAGTTGTCTTTCATCACTTTCTGGTAGTCCTTCTTGTTCTACTAGTTGTGTTTCTCATATTGTACTATTTATCTTTCTTCTACTATTTGTTGTTTTTCATCTTCTTCTAGTTGCCTTTCATTTTGTCTTGCTTGTCCTTCATTTCTAATGGTTGTCTATCTTCTAGTACTCGTTATTTTTCATCTTCTCTTAGTTGTCTTTCATCTTGTCCTCGTTGTCTTTCATGTTCAACTGATTGTCTTTTACTATCTTCTAGTTGTCTTTCGTGTTCTACTTATTGTGTTTCTCAAGTTCTACTGGTTGTCTTTCGTCTACTACTTATTGTCTTTCATCTTGTCCCTCGTTGTCTTTCATGTCCCCTCGTTGTCTTTCATGTTCAACTGGTTGTCTTTTAGTATCTTCTAGTTGTCTTTCTTGTGCTACTAGTTGTGTTTCTCATGTTCTACTGGTTGTCTTTGTTCTACTACTTGTTATTTTTTTTTTATCTTCTTCTAGTTGTCTTTCATTTCAACTAGTTGTCTTTCATCACTTTCTGGTTGTCTTTCTTGTTCTACTAGTTTTGTTTCTCATGTTGTAATGGTTGTCTTTTGATCACTCAAAGGTGAGCGATGTTATCTTTTAAAAAAAATTTATAAACTCGGAAATGCTATCGGTTCGGATCGCAAGCGCACAATCCTATCTAGTAGTATAATCGAGGTCGATCCACAGGGATTAATTGTTCACTTTGAGGTCACTAATTACTTTTTAAAAAATCTGAATTTTTGGTGTCAAGACCAATTGTCTAAACCCTAGCCTAACTCAATTCAAAACAATTCCTTATTTGATTAACCTACTCCTACGGGAATTAAATTGCAAGCTAACTAAAAAGCTCAACCAATCATTCTAGGATTTTCGGTAAAGTCTCTAACCCTAGTCAAAAATTGAGTAAAACTACTAGCATCTAAAAGAAAATAAAAATGCAAATTTTTTTAAAGATACATGGTCAATTTACTTCCTACCCCAGAATAAAATTGAGCATTGTCCCCAATGCTCGAGAGATAAAAATAAAGGAAGTATAAAGTAAAAAAATCGAGAGAGAGAGATACAACTCATTGCACCTCAATCCTGAGGTGGTGGAGGTGGTGGCGGATGATGGATCTCCTCAAAGAATGATGGGTCGAAGAGTCCGTAAGGCGGTGGTTGGTACTGGAATCCAGAGTCAAGGGCGAACTGATAGTACTGTTGGTTGAGGTAGCGCGCTTGATGGATCTCGCGCCTACCCTCATCTACGCTCCTCCTGATCTCTTCCATGCTTTTGCGGACTTGATCAACCTCTTGTTGTAGTGAAGTGAGGTTTTGCTCAATCTGTTGGCTGCTATTTTGTGAGTGTGTGGCGAGCTCTTCAAAATTAAAGTTCATCCATTGCACCGTCTGGATGAACTGATCATATTTGTTTGTAGGGGCATCAGATGGTGCCGCCCCTGAAGATTCGCCTCTAACGGTCACTGCGCATGCTTTCAGGCACTTGTCAAATTATGTCTCCTCCTCGAGTCTGTGCTGTCTCTTAGCATTCGCCCGGTTTTGCAACTCAGCCTCTCCCTCAATTGTCTCAATGTAGTCCTGAGGTGGTTGATATGTCTACGTTCCACTTTCCAGGAGGATCTACTTCGGAGATTGAGATGTGTGAAGGGGAATTGGAGGCTTTCCTTTGGTGTGAGGTAGAAGTAGGGTCCTGGGTAGTGGCCGCTGACAATTCTCATGGCTTGGAGGCATGGGATATCGAGATGCTTAAGTTCACTTGCCTCTTGGAGAGTGTCGATCGGGAGATCGAGATGTATTGCCAAATTTGTCGCCACGAACCCGATAGAAATGTTGCCATTGGACATTTTAGCATTCGCGACATCTTGGATGTGCCTGCAAAGAAAATGGCCGAGATGAGGTCGTACCGGTGTAGGCTCGATCAGGCACTTGAGGAGGTATAGCTCGGGGAGAGTCACTTTGGAGGAAGTCTCACCTCTTGCGAAGATGGAATTGGCGAGGGCTGTTTGCAAGAGGCGAACTTGAGGATGGATGATTCTTCTTGCCGGTCAGATTTTGTTCTGGTTATCCTCCGCGATATTGAACCAGAACTCTCGGCAATCGGAGGAATCAGAGGGGCCTTCGTTGGTGAGATCGAAGATGGCGCATAAATCATCCATCGTCACTGTATGGTAGGATTGAACATCTGGAAGGCAATGGAGTCTTCTCTATAATCGAAGGTTGCAAGGAACTCCCTCGTGAGTTCCTTGTAAACCTTTACTCCGTTGATTATGTTCAGAAATTGCCAGATCCGGATGCGGTCTGTGAGCTGTTGGAATTGCATGAGGAGGCCTAGACGCTCGAGTGTGTCTGTGTCGATGGCCTTGTGGTTGATGATTTCCTTCGTCTTCAGCTTGTTGTAATTGGTGGTGTGCTTTGGGTGTGAGAAGACGGGTTGGTACTCGGTCGCTTCTTCCATTGGTTCATCCTCGTCCCCTTGTTCAAAATCTCAAGGATCGAACTCATCCGGGACATAGTCTGCGTCTCCTGGAGGAAGAGATGAGGCGGATGCGTCATTGTTCGAGTCCTTAGTGCCGGACTGAGAGGATGAGTCGTTGGAGAATTGGGGTAGCGATCCCGAGGACCAGGAGGATCGGCTAGATGAGCTCTATGGTGAGTCACTCGGGCCGGCACCTCCGAGGACTTTCTTGGCCTTCCATGTAACTGCCCCGACGATGTTTTTAGTTTCGGGGCTACTTGCTAAAAATTTACGTCTCTGTTACGGACCGTATTGGGCAATACGGTCTGGTTACGGGCTGGTTGATAAGAGGAAACTGGCCAAGTACTGGACTGGTTACGGTCCGTATCGGTCAATACGGACCGTATTCAATGGGGTCTGAAAAACTGGTAAAGTACTGGACTGCTTTTCTGGTAACTAGTTACGGACCGTATCAAGGAATACAGACCGTATTAGACTGGTAGAAACTGGTAAACTGACAGAAACAAAATATTTTTTTATGATTTTTGTTGTTTTTTTGAGTATTAAAATGAAAAACCTAAATTAATGCAACAGAGACTAATTTGAAACAAATGAAGAGAGATCAAGAGAGGGAGAAAGAACAGAGAAAGAGAGAGAGATTCGGGGTTTTAGAGGTTAAAACTGGGTTTAACAGTTATGAGACGTGATTCGCGCGGGATTTCAAACGTCTCTTCGTTAACGGGTTCGCATCTCCCGGATTAGTCTTTATTATGGACCGTATTGGATGATACTGCCCGTATCCGATCTGTTATGCATAATACCGATAACGGCCTCCAGTCCAACTCTTGAATACAGACTGTATTGGTCAATACGGACCGTATTTGCCACTCTTCTTTACTTCTCCATCTTTCAGCCCTGTAATCACTGACTTGGTCCATATTGTTAGTTTGTAATAATCTAGAAGTCAATAATACGATAAATTTGTTATATAAAGCTTTGTTCATGAATTGAATGTTTAATCATTTTGTTACCTTGAGTATTATTGAATTTATGAATCATTTCGAGTTCATGACTGGAATTGTGAAACTTCATAATATAGATGATAATACTCTTAAAAGTCTCTAACCAAGGTAATTAGCAGGAACACTAATTACCGCGATAAGGTTAGTGTGTGGATTAAATGATGGTTAAGTTTTACAAACCATAGACAAAGAGTTGTCATTTTAATCACACAGATACATGTTAGAGAACATGATATTTGACAGACCCCAAATGAAACATTAAATGGAATTGTGTTTGTGTCATTAATGTTTTCATTTTAGTGTTAAGTTCTAAAGTATGAGATATTCATTTTTCCTACATAAGAAATGTATATGTGTGATTGCTATCTAACGCTATCCGTAAAAAGTAGCTATAAGGATAGTTCTTCGGTATACATAGTTTATGCGGAGGAAAAGATGGTTTATCAAAAGTACTATTGTCCCTCGTATCTCAATACGAGCTATAGCATCACTGGGCCCCTTGATAGAATATGATTATCTGGATCCAGTATGATTACAAGAGTAAACATATTTGATAATCTATTCAGGATCAAGAAAAGATTAAGTTTGCAAGGATGACACACACCTACCTTGAAACTAATCTGATAGCTATGAGACAAAAGAATTAACACGAAGTAAATCGTTTACTGGATCATGATATTGTACGGTACAGCATCATCTGTGTAATTGGTGTCATAATGTACTTGCCAGGTGCCACCTATGATAAATAGAAGTTAAAATAGTTTTAATTCTATTTGCCAACATAACACAGATCCTATTGGGTCACACCATATAGGAGCTAGTCGGAGAATCTTGTTGATTAATTATAATGATTATAATTAATAATAAGATGGATAAAATTAATTATATATGATATAATTAAATTATAAATGTCATTTAAATGACAAGCATAAACATTGGTTAATTTGTGAACGTGTTTGACACGTTGCATAAAAGTTACCGAACGAACGATCGAGAAAATATGTATTTAATTTGGACTTAGAATATTTAATTATTGGATTTATATTTTGGGCTTGAAACCCATTAAGAATAAATCACTAATTAAAGATTAAAGGCCCAAATCAAAGCCCAAAATTAATCAAGCCTTAATGGGCCAAGGGCAAAATGGTAATTTCATTTTGCAAAAACTTTGCCGATTAAATTTGGCCGTTGATTTTTTGCCGACTCAATTTGCCGACTTGAAAATTGAAAGCATATTAATTATCAAAGTTAATATGGCGGTTGTGAAATGTATATAAATACATGATTAGAGTTGGAGAGAAAATCAATTCAAATTCCTGAATACGATTCGATCCGATCGAACGATAATTCTCTCTTTTCTCAGATTCGTTCTAATCAGAGTTTACGAGTTTTAGAAATAATATTTTACGAGAGTCGTAATTATTATTTTCTTTTTCTCGTGAATAGTGTTTTTGTCAGATTCCGCGGTTTACGGTATTTCTGGTAAAAGAAATAAACCGCTCTTTCGATCAGTCCTGGTGGATAACCGATAGAGGCACTATAATTTTGGTGCTTGCTTAACCGGGTCAGACAGTCAGGTCAGACTGCATTCCAATTTGAATTTGGAAGCAAGGTAAATAAATGTTATATTAATCTATTTAATTGTTAAATAGATTTAATCTTTTAGAAATCAATCAAAGGAGTAGATCTATAAACTGATTAAAATATAAGTAAATACGGTTTTACTACTTTGGGTCTATACATGATTAATCTGGTATGTAACTCTCGGTTATTATCCGACATACTACTTAATCTATGATCTGAATGAGTAAAGTTTTATTTACGGCTTTTAATCTAAGAAAAGGATTGAACGGGTATGTAACTCTCGGTAGATTATCCGACATACCGCTTCAATCATTTTGGCTTAAGTTAGAAGTAAAAATTTTGTTTTTACGGTCTTTCCGCAGCTTAAGCCTAATGGCTTTGGGTAGCCTCAAAACCCTACACATATTGGTTGATACGGACCATACCAGGGGCTCTTTTTTTAGTCTTCCGCAGTGTCTTCGATCGAGCCCTTCCTCCGACATGTTTGCCTGGTCATAGGAAAAAGGTGGATATGAGTTGTTTCTCTGTTAAGGTCCTAAATAAACTAGAAATAACTATTGAAAAAATATAAAAGTGGTCTTGAGTTGCCTCCTAAGAAGCGCTTGTTTAAAGTCGTTAGCTCGACTTTGTTTTGTGTCAATCTCTTCCAGATGTCCTCTTGACAATGCGAACGAGTCGCTTGTCTGGAGGTTTGCTTTCGTCTTCTTCGTTGCTTAATATTCGTGGTCCGGGGTCGAACTCCTGATTTGCGTTTAGCATTGATTCAACTCATCTAGTCTTTGAGAAATTGCATCGAGTTCTTCGCGGAGGTTCTTGATCAATGCCAGGGTTAAGAGAGAGTATTTCCTGTTGTTAGTGATATGAGGGCTCTCATTTCGATCATCAGTCCGTGCTGTCTCGGAGGTTGGACCGTCTTGTATGTTGAACAATCTCTCCATCTCTGCTACGCACATTACTTCCCTGATGACTTCTAGTTCATCCAACCGTAATTCATCGTCGCCAGACTCGTCCACTATTTCCAAGCTGTAAACAAGATTGATATCAGGAGGGATCTTGAGGGTTTCATTCATGTTGTAGATCATCTTGTCTTCTCCAACATTCAATGAAATCTTTCCATTCTTAACATCAATCATTGCTCCACATGTGGCGAGGAATGGCCTTCCAAGGATGATTGAAATTTGCTCATCTTCTTCCATGTCGACTACCACGAAATCTGCTGGTATCCAAAATTTCCCAACTTTGATTGGGACATCTAGCAACACTCCTTCAGGATATCGAATTGATCGGTCAGCGAGTTGCAGTGAAATTCACGTCGGTGATAGTTCTCCACATTCCATTTTGTCAAATACCGCCTTTGGCATTAAACTCACACTTGCTCCCAAATCACATAGAGCTCTCTTGAAATCTGTTATGCCTATGGTGCATGATATTGAGAAGCTTCCCGGATCTTTCAACTTAGTTGGTAATTTGTTTTGCACAAGCGCACTACATTCCAGATTGAGCGGAACTGTTGAGAATTCTTGGAGTTTGTTGCGATTTGAAAGGATCTCCTTCAGAAATTTAGCATACGAAGGTTTGCTTGCAATTGCCTCAGTGAAGGGGATTGTGATTTGTAATTGCTTGAGTGTCTCCATGAATCTCGCAAATTGATGCTCTATCTTGTGCTTGGCCGGCCTTTGAGGGAATGGCAGAGGTGGCTTGTAGGGTGGTGGTTCGATGTATTTAGGTTCGGGTTGTCGTTCGTCCCCACCTACGGTGTCATTCTGCTCCTCAATAGGGTCTGCTTGCATTTTGAATACGGGCGGCTCCGGTTGTTGCGGCTAGTATTCCTCGAAATGTAGTGGCTCTGCATGTGTCTCATTGGAAGTTAGATCGGGCATCGGATGTCCCTTATAAGCTGTGCCGCTCCTTAGCGTAATGCTTTTACAAGTCTCTCTAAGATTTTCTTCCGATTGACCCGAAAATTTGCCTTTTCCATGTGTGATGTTCAAGAGTTCTTTTGCCATCTTAGAAGTATGGTCTTCTACGTCTTTGCTACGGTTTGCTAAGGAATTGATCTTTTATGTGATTTCGGCGTTAAACTTGTCTTGCTTCTCTAGGAATCTCTCCATGAATGATGTGACGTCAGGTTGCTGAAGTTGATTGTACTGCCTCAGCTGGTAATTTGGTTGAGAATTGTTGTATCTTGGCTGGTAATTGGGTTGTGGTTGGTAGTTATGTTAAGGTGCAGTGGGTCTTTGGTTGTTTGCGAGATATTTGGATGGTTTCGGTTGTTCGGATGGTACGAATTGTAGGTGGGTGAGGTCGAAAGCTGTTGTCGATGGCGTTTACTTGCTCTGATTCTTCCTCAGTTTCCGTCATATTCGTACATCCGTTCATCTCATGTGCTCCTCCACAATAGCCGCATGTTGTTTCGGCATTGACTGCTGCTACCATTCGTTGCTTGGTCTGCTTGTTGAGTGCTGATTGCAATGCATCAATCTTTGCGCTTAACATGGCTATTTCATCAACTCTATGCATGCCAGGTGTTGGAGTTGGCTTATTACACTCAGGGATCCAGTAGTGTTGGTTGATCACAATCTCTTCAATTAGGTTGTAAGACTCGTCAGGTTCCTTGTTCATGATTGCTTCTCCTGCGGAAGCATCAATAGACAACCTATCGGTAGGGTTTAGACCATTATAAAAAGTTTGAACAATCAACCATCTTTCTAGACCATGATGTGGACAACACCTTAACATATCCTTATATCTATCCCATGCTTCACACAATGATTCACCCTCTTTTGGTTCAAAATTAGTAATTGCATTTCTGAATCTTGAAGTTTTGGAAGGTGTAAAATATTTTACAATGAACACATTGAACAATTGGTCCCAAGTTTGAATAGAGTTGGCCGGTAGGGAAAACAACCATGCTCTTGCTTTATCTTTTAATGAGAATTGAAATAGCCTTAGCCTGATTGCTTCATCGGTGACTCCATTGATCTTTCTCGTCTCGCATATCCCAAGGAAAATTGACAAGTGAAGATGTGGATCCTCGCTTGGAATCCTCCAAATTGCTGTTGCGAAACCATATTTATGAGAGCATATTTGATCTCAAAATTACGGTTTGTAACTGTCGGTGGGTTTATGCTTGAGTTAGGATCATTTGCGCGCGGTACGCAATAGTCTCGTAGAAGTCTGGGTCTCGCTGCATCTGAACTCCATTATCACCATTGCCTTCTTGTCCGTTTCCATTTTTGATCGGTGGATTGTTATGAATCGATTCGTTCGGATGGTTATCCATGTTGACTGAATCTGAGTCTCCTTCGCTTTCAGAGTAACTTGAGGAAGGACTATGATCGGTCCTTATCGGTGATGGTGAAGCGCATTGTCCTCTCCTACTTGCAATCCTTAGAGATCTCTGTAAGTATGATTCGACCAGCGTGCAGTGTCCTAAGAAATAAAAGAAAAGAAAATCTGAAAATTAAATTAAAAAAACTGAAAAGAAAAAGAAAAAGAAAAAGTAAAACGAAATTGAAAATAAAATTGAAAAAAAGAAAATAAATATGCAGAAAATTAAAAGTCTAGGCGTCTCTAATTAATTGGATTCAATAGTCAAATCAAGGGCGTCTCGCGAGGCCTTGCACAATAAACCATTATTCCCCGGCAACGGCGCCAAAAAGCTTGATCACTCAGAGGTGAGCAATGTTATCTTTTAAAATTTATAAACTCAAAAATGCCATCGGTTCGGATCGCAAACGCACAATCGTATCGAGTAGTATAATCGAGGTTGATCCATAGGGAATATTGGTCCAGAGTCTTTTGAGCAATCAAATCACAATCTTTCGAAAGGCTAAACAAAATCTGAAAATTTGAGAGTTGAAGTTGTGATCAATGTAAATTTGGCAACAATTAAAAGTAATTAAAATAAAGATAGAGATGAGAATTCCTAGGGTTTCGGCACACCATTGCTACTCAATCCTCTTTGATATTCTACTTCTGTTGGGTCTGATTTCCTGTTGTTGTTTATGGAAGACACTACATAGGACACTGCGAGTTACTTACGCAAATGACGGGACTTCCATCGAGATACTACATAGGACACTGCGAGTTATCTTACGCAAATGACAGATCTCTAAAATACACAAGTTGCTACATAGGACACTGCGAGTTATCTTACGCAAATGATAGAAATTGGTTCACATTTTGTTATTCCGATTTATGGTTTCCCCGCTAAGGTTTTCTTCACATAAATCTAATGGCTCCCAACGAGGCTAACTCGTCCATCATAGTTTCTCTTACCATTAAAGCATTGTCACTACCCTAACGAATTAAACTAGATCATTGAAATCAGGTGAAGGGAGAATAAAGCACAAAAGCATTTCAATCAACAACAAGAAATCATAATCAACAGAAAATATATATATCAAAGCATCATGAGTAACAAGGTTTACTGCTTAGCCCCTATGAAAAGAACTTAGCAGCGGAACGGCATCATTACAATACTCCTCTCTTTCTCACTTAATCAAATTTAACCAAAATTACAAAGATGAACTCTTCTTCTGTCTAGGGTGCTTATATAAGAGTGAGGGGACATCTGGAGATGAGTGGAGGCCAAGAAAACTGATCTGGATACAGCTGGAGCAGTTATTCCTCCAAAGGGCGTCTTTGGTTACGAACTGTATTGACTGGTACGGTCTATATCCAGACCTGTCGCTGAGGGGTTTAATGCGTATTGAGCCATCTCCTGGTCTGTATCTGGCTAGGTCCATATCAGTCAGTACGGGCCGTAACAAAGACTTGGTCGATGAGCATCGCTTATCCGATTGACCTGATTC
This sequence comes from Carex kokanica, assembly GCA_025461125.1. Classification (NCBI taxonomy): domain Eukaryota; kingdom Viridiplantae; phylum Streptophyta; class Magnoliopsida; order Poales; family Cyperaceae; genus Carex; species Carex kokanica. The sequence continues at coordinate 53,940 of JAJGRX010001215.1, read as the reverse complement.
TTGCTCCATTTGGTGTGAAATAGTCCCAAAATGTGTTTCCTGCAATAAAACATAAAGAAGAATGACAGTAGCCTTTTTCTCTAATTAATTAAACATAAGTGTGAGATAATATGCAAAACCTAAGCCAAAACCTACGTAATTCATCATCATTTTGACTCTGATCATCTTTCTTCTACTACTTTTTGGTTTTTATCTTTTTGCAGTTCTCTTTCATCTTGTCCTAGTTGTATTTCATATCTACTGGTTGTCTTTCTTCTACTACTTGTATTTTTCATCTTCTTTTAGTTGTCATTCATCTTGTCCTCGTTGTCTTTAATGTTCTACTGGTTGTCTTTTAGTATCTTCTAGTTGTCTTTTTTGTGCTACTAGTTGTGTTTCTCATGTTCTACTGGCTGTCTTTGTTCTACTACTTGTTATTTTTTTATCTTCTTCTAGTTGTCTTTCATTTCAACTGGTTGTCTTTCATCACTTTCTGGTTGTCTTTCTTGTTCTATTAGTTGTGTTTCTCATGTTCTAATGTTTGTCTTTCTTCTACTACTTGTTGGTTTTTATATTTTTCTAGTTGTATTTCATCTTGTTCTGGTTGTATTTCATATCTACTGGTTGTCTTTCTTCTACTACTTGTATATTTCATCTTCATTTACACCTTGTTTTGATGGAGAGTAGAGGAAGGGAGGGAATGGAAAGGAAAAAAAAAACTTTCTGTTGAATCATGTTTGGTTGATAAAATCGGTTTCCCTCCTAATTTGGGGTGTAACGGATGGAAATAAATTTTGTTGCAAATATTTTTAGAAAAAATAGCACAAATGTCCAACCCTATATCTTACCTGTATATTTCTCATACAAGTTTTTTGTCATAAACCTACAACAACCACCGAATTTTTCATTAACCATCTAAATTTTAATCAACCAAACAAGAAATAAGACGGAAAGGAAAGTTAAATTTATTTTCTCTCATTAATTATCCAAACACGAAGAGGTTAAATATATTAATCTTCCTTTCTATTCCATTCCATTCCCTCCTATTCTTGATCTCCCTTTCCTTCCTCTACTCTCCATCCAAACAAGGTATTAGTTGTCTTTCATCTTGTCCTCGTTGTCTTTCATGTTCTACTGGTTTCCTTTTTGTATCTTCTAGTTGTCTTTCTTGTGCTACTAGTTGTGTTTCTCATGTTTTACGGGTTGTATTACTTCTGCTACTTGTTGTTTTTCATCAGCTTCTAATTGTATTTCATTTCTACAGGTTCTGTTTCATCACTTTCTGGTTGTCTTTCGTGTATTACTAGTTGTGTTTCTCATGTTCTACTGGTTGTCTTTGTTCTACTACTTGTTGTTTTTCATCTTCTTCTAGTTGTCTTTCATTTTTACTAGTTGTGTCACACCCCGAGACAACCCGCCACGTATTGCTACGTAAGGCATATGCACATCACATACATTATCAATAACAATATAAATAAAGCCACATTTATTTCATAATCAAAAGAGTTTAACAAACGATCACGACAGACATGGCTAGTAACATAACACTGCCATGCCTGCTCAATGTATCAATTATTGACATGGAAATAAAACTAAACAACATGTGACAATTTATCAATCATAAGCCTCCTGCTTGGTCTCAGTCTTGTACTTGCTCGAATCCTTCCTCTTCGTTACTTGGAACCCACATAAAAGTGGAGCGGGTGAGAGATCGAACCTTCTCTCAGTCCGGGATTCAGTTCCAGCCCAGAGCTTATAAAACCTTTACTTATTCTCACAAATATGAACATAAATATTTTAAATGTGTATGATTTTTCTAATGCAATGCATATCCTATCATTACTTACTACTTTCATTTACTTTCAAAATTTCATTAATCTATTTCGTGTGCCTCACTAGACGGTGAATTCATATGCCGCTAGGTCTTGGCGTTGATAGGACTGCTTCCGCCTATAATCACGACCGTGACAGGACCGCTTGCGCCTACAATCACATCCGTGAAAGGACCGCATCAGCCTACAATCACATCCGTGACGGGACCGCTTTCGCCTACAGTCATGTTAACGAGAGGTCCAGTCGAACACTAGACCCAATGTATACATCCCAATATGCAAGCATATCGGCCCCTGTTCAGTTTCCTTAGTCGTTCATTTCACATACTGTCACACCCCAGGACAACCCGCCGCGCATTTATGCGCCAGGCGTTAAGCACATCACATACATTATCAATAACACAACCAAATAAGCCACTATATTAAAAATAAACAAGGTTCATAAACAAACAAAGGGGAAAATATGTCAGACATGGCTAGCCAAACAGTTACCGCCATGTCTGCATCATATATGATTCATACAAATATAAATTAAAAACAAATAGTGGCTACTCTTAATAGTTTCCGCTAAATTTTCTCACTCCCGGCCTTCCTCCATGTCTCCTTCTTCATTTCCTGGAACCCACATAAATATGGAAACAAAACGGGTGAGAGATCGAACCATCTCTCAGTGCGGGATTTAGTTCCAGCCCGGTGTTTTTACAAATGAATGCAATTAATACCCAAACAGCAGTTAATTAAAAATAAACCCCAATTTCCTATAAATTCAGATATGCAACTTGTAAATCAATTTAAAAACGCAATTCCTGTTTCTTTTCCTTAAACAAACTTTTCATAACCTAGATCGCCACACACGGACGATCCGGCCCCTTTCTGTTCTGTTCACTTTTAAAATTTCGAAATTCCACACTCTGGGAATCATGCCCGTACATGAAACCCGGCGAATCGCCACGCAAGGACGACCCGATTATCACACTCTAGATGGGCCATTTCGGGGACCCATCCGGCGAACCGCCGCGAATTTGGCGGCCCGTTCTGTTCTGTTCTGTTCTGTTCTGTTCAAAACACTGGGCTGCCACACATGGACAACCCGCTTTTCAAAAACACATGCAGAGCCGCCTCACACGGACGGCCCCAATTTAAAAACAATTCATTCAAATTCCCCATTCCCAAATTTACAATTCAATTCCTGTCGATTCAATTTCATGCACCAAGAGTTCCTACCATGCAATTCTACACAAATTCAAACGATTGTTCGACATTCACAACATGCCGTTTATCCACCAGATTAAAGAAAGAATTACTTACCTCAATCCCTGCATTATGTATTATTTGTAAAAAGACCAGGAACCCGCACCTGTTAGCTGAGCGATTCCTTGATCGTCTCTCACGTCTCTAAATTCTTCAAAAGTCGAACCTTGAGTTTACGGATCCTCTATAATGCGAAATGAAATAAGAATTTCAGATTTTGAATGAGGATTTTCGGATCAGCAGCTAGCGGTACGCGCAACAGTCACTGTTTTGGACGGTTCTCAGCGATGGAGACTCCGATCGGGGTGAATCCAGCGCTCATGGATCCGTATCTGCGAGCACTACAACCTTCGTCTTGTACACTCCTTGAGATTTCGGACGTACGGATTGCAGTTCCCTGTGGAACTCGGCTGACTGGTATAGCTCGGTTTCTGGTTTGAGTACGGACAGTAGTTACTGTTTTGGCCAGATCTCGGTGATGGAAACTCGGATTGAGGTGAATCCAGCGCTCAATCGTCTGTATCTTCGAGCACTACAATTCTCGTGTTGAAGTCTCATTCATATTCGGAACGTACACGTAGCAGTTCTATGCGAAAGCCGGCTGGTCGGTTTGGATCCAGTGGAGATTCGGATCTTTGAGTTTTTCGGGTCTAGGAGAGGGTGGGGCTCGGATCTGAGGTGGAGGCTGCTGTGACGGCTTGCGGTTATAGAAGAAGGGGTCTCGGTTTGGGGAGGGGGGCTGCGGTGGTGGCCGAGGAGGTGGCGGCCTAGAGGTTGAGGAAGGCGCGGGTGATTGCGGCAGCCTAGCGGCCGAAAGAAGAGGGAGTGGCGGCTAGGGCAAGGGGAAAAGAGGGGGGGGGGGGGGCTGTGGAGAGGGGGGGGTTTATATAGGGTAGGGTTAGGTTTAGAAGAGGATTTGTGATTTTTGGGCTTGGGCTTAGTGGGCCAACATATTATAAATTCGGATTAGGGCCTATGACAGAATTTTAATGTTTGTCTTCAAAGATTGTAATAACTGGAATTATAGGTTTGGAATTTGAAGAAAGTTAAAACACAAGAGTCGTAGGTTTTTCTGTTACGGTTCGAACGCAATTAGTTTCAACTTAATCGGACTTTCGAGTGAAGAGGAATTAATATAATAGTCGACAGGGGTCTGCAGTTCCGAAACAGCACTGTTTACTGACTTTGAAAATTTGTGGATAATTTTACGTTCAGAATTTAGAGTAAGTTTCTAAACAAATGTCGTAGATCTTGAGGTTAGGTTTTCAGGTATTAAATTTCATTTAGATCCGAATTATTTTGAATGATAAATTATTAAAATACTAACAGCTGTCTGTCTGAAGTTCAGAAGCCTCATAAGTTTTATTCTATTGTGCTTATGAAATTTTAATGTGGCTATATAATTTTATTACCTAAATTCCGTGGCGTTACATCCTCCCCCTCTTAAGAATTCTGTTCAGTCCCCTGAACAGATCCATCCCTAGATGTATCAAATAGCTTTGGGAAATTCGAGCGAATGGTGTCTTCGAACTCCCACATAACCTCCTAACTTAAATGTCGTAGGTTACTGGAGGTGTTTAAATTTGAAATACTTTGTCAGTATTTAAGGTGGAGACATTACGTTTCTTGTACCTCTCCATTCGACAAAATTGGTGATTACAAAAGTAATTTATTCGAATATTCAAATGTACCTGCTATAGGTCATGCTGATGTCTCATTCTCTTCTGCGTTAATAATGCACCTTTCTCTAATCTAATATGGTTGCAATCACAGCCGTGTACATACGCTCCTACTTGCCTTTCGCCCTGACTCACATTCCTTCTCTTGTTAGAATTGTTGTGATTGATGTATCTGTCGATTGGTGAAATCCTAGTGTTGTTACTCATGTCTATGATTGGTGGCCTCCTGGTTCCTCGAATCATGCTTTCATTTGGAACCATGTTGCTTTGAGGAAGCTTGTTTGGGCATTCTCTAGAGAAATGCCCTGGTTTGAGGCATCTGTGACACAAACCATTGGCGAATCTGCATTACTCCTTTGTATGCAGTTTATGGCAACGATTGCACCAAGGTTTTTCGTTGGTGCGGAAGTTGGTCCACGGGTCCATGTCATTACTCCAAATTGGAGCTGATCTTGGAGTCTCCTTCATCCTTTGTTGAGTATTTCTGACATCAGTCAGTTGACTGTTGCGTGTTTCATAGGATTCTACAGTGGTAGCCCGCAACATAAGATCGGGCAACTTCTCTATTCCTGGTATGTCAATCAGTTGAGCGAGATGAGGGTTTAACCCGCCGAGGTATTGTTGTCTCAGTCGAAATTCATCCCGAACGATGTCAGGAGCGTATCTCATCAGGTTTTTCAAATTTGGAGTTGTACTCGGTCACTATACTACTTCCTTGTTTCAGCCTCGTGAATTTTTTTGGCGGAGTAGTTCTCGAGACCTTAAATCCATGTACCTCCCTTCAAATATCCTCTCAAACTCTATCCAATTCATTGGGTCCGTGTTCTGGCGCTTAACCTCCTGCCACCAGAATCGTGCGTGTCCCTCGAACAGATGTGTAGCCAATTCCACCTTGTTCTCTTCTGGAGACCGGATGATCTGGGACTTGTCCTTGATGTTAGCGATCCAGTTCTCGGCTGTGGAGAAATCACTAGTTCCATCGAATATCGGGGGACGCAGAGAGTTGAATGAGCGATAAAGTTCAAAGAAATGATCTACTTCGCGAGGTCTTCTCTGTTCTGTCTCCATTGCCACTCGAGCTACCCTCTCGAGACCTTGTAAGAGGGTCTGTAGGTGGTCATCAGCCTCCTGGGCATTGGTCACAGGTGGAACGGTTTCTTCAGTGTTGCGAGCATTCGTTCCTCTTCGGGGCGTCCTCTCACCATTTCTATGGATTAACAAGCTAAGTTGTTTATTATTGTGTGAATGGATTTTTATTATTCATAATTACTTGACAAGTATGTGTACACATTTATAGATAACAAAATAATAGAATAAATGACGTCAATTGTAATACAGTGACATTCCTTATTACCTGATCAGAGATCCATCATATATATAATACCATAATTGAAATATGCTATTAATTTTTTATTAATCCAACACTATTGTATTAAAAATTTTCTGAATTACCAGCTCCATGAAGTTGTTAATTAATTAATTAATTTATATTATGTATTTATTATTTTCTTTTTGTCACCTTCGCGTAGTTCTTCCGGTGCACCTTCGGTTTCACTATCTGTAATTCCTAATGCGTTTTCTACAATGTAGCGTAGTACTATGGATTATTTTTCTAAAGACCAGACCTTAATATGTTCTCTCTTAGTGGTTAGTTATTGATATTGTATGTGCTGGCTCTGATACCAACTTAGTTGTCACACCCCAGGACAACCCGCCGCGCATTTATGCGCCAGGCGTTAAGCACATCACATACATTATCAATAACACAACCAAATAAGCCACTATATTAAAAATAAACAAGGTTCATAAACAAACAAAGGGGAAAATATGTCAGACATGGCTAGCCAAACAGTTACCGCCATGTCTGCATCATATATGATTCATACAAATATAAATTAAAAACAAATAGTGGCTACTCTTAATAGTTTCCGCTAAATTTTCTCACTCCCGGCCTTCCTCCATGTCTCCTTCTTCATTTCCTGGAACCCACATAAATATGGAAACAAAACGGGTGAGAGATCGAACCATCTCTCAGTGCGGGATTTAGTTCCAGCCCGGTGTTTTTACAAATGAATGCAATTAATACCCAAACAGCAGTTAATTAAAAATAAACCCCAATTTCCTATAAATTCAGATATGCAACTTGTAAATCAATTTAAAAACGCAATTCCTGTTTCTTTTCCTTAAACAAACTTTTCATAACCTAGATCGCCACACACGGACGATCCGGCCCCTTTCTGTTCTGTTCACTTTTAAAATTTCGAAATTCCACACTCTGGGAATCATGCCCGTACATGAAACCCGGCGAATCGCCACGCAAGGACGACCCGATTATCACACTCTAGATGGGCCATTTCGGGGACCCATCCGGCGAACCGCCGCGAATTTGGCGGCCCGTTCTGTTCTGTTCTGTTCTGTTCTGTTCAAAACACTGGGCTGCCACACATGGACAACCCGCTTTTCAAAAACACATGCAGAGCCGCCTCACACGGACGGCCCCAATTTAAAAACAATTCATTCAAATTCCCCATTCCCAAATTTACAATTCAATTCCTGTCGATTCAATTTCATGCACCAAGAGTTCCTACCATGCAATTCTACACAAATTCAAACGATTGTTCGACATTCACAACATGCCGTTTATCCACCAGATTAAAGAAAGAATTACTTACCTCAATCCCTGCATTATGTATTATTTGTAAAAAGACCAGGAACCCGCACCTGTTAGCTGAGCGATTCCTTGATCGTCTCTCACGTCTCTAAATTCTTCAAAAGTCGAACCTTGAGTTTACGGATCCTCTATAATGCGAAATGAAATAAGAATTTCAGATTTTGAATGAGGATTTTCGGATCAGCAGCTAGCGGTACGCGCAACAGTCACTGTTTTGGACGGTTCTCAGCGATGGAGACTCCGATCGGGGTGAATCCAGCGCTCATGGATCCGTATCTGCGAGCACTACAACCTTCGTCTTGTACACTCCTTGAGATTTCGGACGTACGGATTGCAGTTCCCTGTGGAACTCGGCTGACTGGTATAGCTCGGTTTCTGGTTTGAGTACGGACAGTAGTTACTGTTTTGGCCAGATCTCGGTGATGGAAACTCGGATTGAGGTGAATCCAGCGCTCAATCGTCTGTATCTTCGAGCACTACAATTCTCGTGTTGAAGTCTCATTCATATTCGGAACGTACACGTAGCAGTTCTATGCGAAAGCCGGCTGGTCGGTTTGGATCCAGTGGAGATTCGGATCTTTGAGTTTTTCGGGTCTAGGAGAGGGTGGGGCTCGGATCTGAGGTGGAGGCTGCTGTGACGGCTTGCGGTTATAGAAGAAGGGGTCTCGGTTTGGGGAGGGGGGCTGCGGTGGTGGCCGAGGAGGTGGCGGCCTAGAGGTTGAGGAAGGCGCGGGTGATTGCGGCAGCCTAGCGGCCGAAAGAAGAGGGAGTGGCGGCTAGGGCAAGGGGAAAAGAGGGGGGGGGGGGCTGTGGAGAGGGGGGGGTTTATATAGGGTAGGGTTAGGTTTAGAAGAGGATTTGTGATTTTTGGGCTTGGGCTTAGTGGGCCAACATATTATAAATTCGGATTAGGGCCTATGACAGAATTTTAATGTTTGTCTTCAAAGATTGTAATAACTGGAATTATAGGTTTGGAATTTGAAGAAAGTTAAAACACAAGAGTCGTAGGTTTTTCTGTTACGGTTCGAACGCAATTAGTTTCAACTTAATCGGACTTTCGAGTGAAGAGGAATTAATATAATAGTCGACAGGGGTCTGCAGTTCCGAAACAGCACTGTTTACTGACTTTGAAAATTTGTGGATAATTTTACGTTCAGAATTTAGAGTAAGTTTCTAAACAAATGTCGTAGATCTTGAGGTTAGGTTTTCAGGTATTAAATTTCATTTAGATCCGAATTATTTTGAATGATAAATTATTAAAATACTAACAGCTGTCTGTCTGAAGTTCAGAAGCCTCATAAGTTTTATTCTATTGTGCTTATGAAATTTTAATGTGGCTATATAATTTTATTACCTAAATTCCGTGGCGTTACACATACATTTATTCAATCACACAATTCATGCCATGCTCAATACATCCTATTCATGCAAGTCCATTGGTCAATATATGAATCCTATCATTTCATGCAATTTATTTATGTTCTACTAAAGTAACACGAATGGTTCGAAAACAACATGCATAAATTCAACTAATGCCATGATAATAAACAGTTGAATGACAACAGACAAGTAAGATAGCTTTATAAAGTCTAGGAAACCTGCACCTGCTACCGTAGGAGATTCCTAGTCAATCTTCTTGTCTTCTAGTACTTTGGAATTCGAACCTAAGTCACGTAGATACTACTTCCAATTAATATCGTTTCATGACACTTGTATGTATTTCCTGAAGTTCTTTAATTGTTCTTTATTTAAAGGTCCGGTCATTTTAAAAATCAAAGTACCAAAAAAAAAAAAACAGATTCGAAAATAAAAGAAAAAATTACAACTCCAAAAAGAAATATTAATTATTTATTAATATAGTTAAATGAGCATGAGAAGTTAATTACAAAACCATATAAAAATTTGTAATACTATTAATAAAATTTGCGTTAGAAACTATTGTCACTAAAATATATTACTATGCAAACAATAATTAATAAGTTATATAACTGTAGGTAGTGCAAATGCATTTATAAATGTTCACGACATGTAATATGTAGGAAAACAGAGACCAATTCAAAGTTATAAGCTAAAAGAATTAACTAAGATATTCTTTGTAAAAGTTATGCGCAAGTAATATTTAGTGTATGGTGTTAGAATGAGAAGGATATAATATAAATTTAGTAAATGTAATTAGAGTTCTATACTTTGCCAGATATAATAAAGAAATATTAATTATATACTATTATAGTTAGGGTCCTACTAATTGTACCCAGTTTTTATCAAAAAAACTGTCATTTGACTTGCGCGAATACTGTAAAACTCTATAATCAATACTGTAACTTCAACAACAAATCATGTATAATACCTAGTTCAAAATTCTAACAACCCAGGTGGTCCACTAGCGCAGAGGGATGAAGAAACCGAGCAAGTCAACTCTCTCAACAATGAACCATCCTATTTTCTAAAAGCTCCTTTCAACCGATCCTACTCAAAAGACCCGGTTGAGCAACAAAACTGGAGGTGGAAACAGAACAACTCTGCGCCATTCAACAATGCTCCCAATCCCTCTTTCAACAACTCCTTCAATAAACCTTCTGGCAGCAACAATAACCGAAACTTCTACCAAAATGCATCTTTCAACAACTCAAACAACCGAGCAGCTCAATCCGGTCCACCTAAGCCATATAATGACTTCATGCATGAGCAAGGGAAAATGAACCAGATGATGTTCGAGCAAATGCAAACAATGAATGCTCAAATGAACGCTCAGCTGGCTGCTCAGAACAAGTTGATAGAGCAAATAAGTCACCAAGTCAACGCAAGCCTTACACCACCAGGAAGACTACCCAGCCAACCAGAGGTAAACCCCAGAGGAGAAGCTAAGGCAGTGACACTGAGAAGTGGGACCCAGTATGAAGGACCTGCCATGCCAAACCGAGCTTTGAATGACACGGACCGTGCAAATCCCACACGGGCCATACAGAACCCTGACCGTGTCAAACCCACACGACCGGTCATCACCACTAAATCTCCTGCCAAGCACACGGACCGTACAGATTCCACACGGCCTGTGCACACTCCACCTGCTGAAGAAACTAAACATCCGGACCGTGCAGAGCTCACACGGCCAGCAGGAAACATTGAGACGATTGTTCACACGGACCGTGCAGATGTCACACGGGTCGTGCAAAGAGAACCTGAAAGTCAGAAGAAGACAGGAGCTGAGAAACCACCACCATACCGGCCACCTGTACCCTTTCTCCAGAGACTAGCTGAAACCAAATTGAATGAGCAATTCACCAAATTCATTGATGTTCTCAAACAACTGCACATCACTATTCCATTCACCGAGGCTTTGACCCAAATGCCCACCTATGCTAAGTTTCTCAAAGACATCCTTTCCAACAAACGAAGCTTGGGGGGGCACGAGACGGTAAAACTGACGGAACAGTGCAGTGCCATTATGAGAAGCGAGCTACCACCCAAACTGGAAGACCCTGGTAAGTTTTCTATTCCTTGCACTATAGGGAAAGCCACGATCAAGAAAGCTTTATGCGACTTTGGAGCTAGCGTGAGTCTCATGCCACGCACCATCTTTGATCGAATGGGAGTAGGTGAGTTTAGACCTACGCGAATGACTTTGCAGCTAGCAGACTCCTCGGTAAGACTACCACTTGGCATAGTGGAGGATGTACCGGTTCAGGTTGGTAAGTTCTATGTACCTGTTGATTTTGTTGTGATGGAAATGGAAGAAGATAAGGAAGTCCCCATTATTCTGGGACGACCTTTTCTAAGAACTGCAGGTGCGATAATTGATGTTTTTAAAGGAACACTGACCTTGAACATTGGAGAGGAGAAGGTGCGATTCCAGATTGATCGAGCCATGAAGTACCCTTCGCCAAACGAATCTTGTTTCAGAGTAGATGTGATCGAAGAGTGCTTAACGGATTTGGCCGAGGACTACTTTCTTGAACAAGTCAACAGCTCGCTAAGGTATCATTCTGATTTTCTATCTGAGTTGCAGGTTAAAAAAGGCGAGTTGGAATCGATTTGTGCAGCAGATGCTCAAACTGACAACCCATAGAGACTTGGACACGGACCGAATAGATCCTACACGGACCATATAGAAGAATCAGAGGAACTAGAGAAAAGAGAATTCGGGTCAGATAAAGCTAACACGAGGGCTCTACACGGACCGCATACAACTGACACGGACCGTGCAAAGGCCCAAACAGAGAAGCCAACTCCTGAGCTTAAGCCTCTTCCAGCCAACCTCAGGTATGAGTTCCTAGGTCTAGATAAGTCCTATCCTGTGATTGTAAATGCAGGTTTAAATCCCTATCAGACCGCCAGACTCTTGGAGAAGCTGAAGGATCAACAAAGGCACACTCGGGTATTCAATCAAGGACCTGAAAGGAATCAACCCGTCTATCTGCTCGCACAGGATCTTGCTAGAAGATGATCACAAGCCCTCTGTTGAACACCAGCGATGGCTCAACCCAAATTTGAAAGAGGTAGTAAAGAAAGAAATTTTAAAACTTCTTAATGCAGGTATTATCTACCCGATTTCTGATAGCAAGTGGGTGAGCCCTGTCCATGTGGTGCCAAAGAAGGGAGGAGCGACAGTGGTGAAGAACGAGAAGAATTAACTGATCCAAATGCGTGTTGTCAGTGGCTATAAGATGTGTATTGACTACAGAAAACTCAATGCAGCCACGCGCAAGGACCACTTTCCATTGCCATTTGTTGACCAACTCCTCGAAAGGCTTGCTAATCACTTTTATTTCTGTTATCTTGATGGTTATTCTGGTTTCTTTCAAATACCCATCCACCCACAAGACCAAGAAAAAAACACTTTTACTTGTCCATATACATATGCATATCGTAGGATGCCTTTTGGTCTTTGTAATGCATCAACAACCTTTCAAAGAGCCATGATGGCTATCTTTTCTGATTTTATTGAAAATGAGGTTTAAATCTTTATGGATGATTTTTTCGTATATGGTGCTTGTTTTGACTCTTGCTTGACTAATCTTTGTAAGATTTTGCAGAGATATGAAGAAGTCAATCTTATTTTGAATTGGGAGAAGTGTCACTTCATGGTCCAAGAAGGTGTTGTTCTGGGACATGTTGTGACCTCTAAAGGTATCGAGGTTGACAAGGCTAAAAGATTGAAGTGATTGAAGCTTGCAATCCCAACTTGTGTCAAAGGGGTTCGAATCTTTCTAGGTCATGCAGGATTCTACCGCCGCTTCATCAATGACTTTTCTAAAATTGCTAAACCATTAACCAATCCACTCATTAAAGATTCTGATTTCGATTTACTGATGATTGTGTTAAGTCCTTTTGTAGTTTGAAAGAAGCTCTCATTTCAGCGCCTATCTTGCAACCACCTGACTGGTCTCTTCCGTTCGAACTGATGTGCGATGCAAGCGATTTATGCTGTAGGAGCAGTTCTGGGGCAAAGAAAAGACAAGAAGCCATGTGCTATCTACTATGCTAGCAAAGTGCTAGACCCAGCCCAAATGAACTACACAACAACTGAGAAAGAGCTTCTCGCCATTGTGTTCGCTCTTGACAAGTTCCGATCCTACTTAGTTGGTTCAAAGATAATTGTTTACACGGACCATGCCACACTCAAGTATTTGCTAAGTAAACAAGATGTGAAACCTCGTTTGATTAGATGGATTCTTCTTTTGCAAGAATTTGACATTGAAATCAGGGACAAGAAAGGAGTTGAAAACACTGTGGCTGACCATCTATCCCGACTTCGATGGGGGGATGATGACTCTGTCAATTTGCCAATCAATGACTCGTTCCCTGATGAACAACTCTTTTCAGCTTCTGTTCAGACTTACCTAGACACGAACCGCACAAGATCTCACACGGTCCGTGCACTGCAGCACCAGGGCCACACGACCAGTCATACGGACCGTGTAACCACCCAGTCAGTCCCATGGTATGCAGACATCGCCAAATTTCTCGCTTCTGGAGTACATCCCGCTTCCATGACTTACCAGCAGAGGAAGAAGCTTCGCTCAGATGCCAGGTATTACTTTTGGGATGAACCTTTTCTTTTCAAAGTAGGTGTTGATGGTATCTTCCGACGCTGTGTGCCGTACGAGGAGACACGCTCCATTCTCGAGCATTGTCACTCATCCGCTTACGGAGGGCATGCTTTGTTCTCAAAGACAGCCACCAAGGTATTGCAATCTGGTTTCTTTTGGCCTTCTATTTTCAGGGATGCAAGAACCTTTGTCTTGGCTTGTGACAAGTGTCAACGGACCGGGAATATTACCAAGCGCAATGAGATGCCGCTCAACTCCATTCTAGAGGTAGAGATCTTTGATGTATGGGGTATCGATTTCATGGGACCGTTCCCATCATCGTGTGGGAGTGAGTACATCCTGGTTGCAGTGGACTATGTGTCCAAATGGGTCGAGGCAGTGGCATGTCGAAAGGCAGACTCAAACGCAGTGAAGAAGCTGTTCACTGACATCATCTTCCCTCGCTTTGGAGTGCCAAGAGCAGTCATCAGTGATGGAGGCAAGCACTTCATCAACCGACAATTCGACAGTCTTTTAAGCCGTCATGGGGTAACACACAAGGTAACGACTTCCTATCACCCTCAATCTAATGGACAAGCTGAAATTTCTAACAGGGAAATCAAGTCCATCTTGGAAAAGACTGTGGCACGGACACGGAAGGATTGGTCACTCAAGCTCAATGACGCACTCTGGGCGTACCGAACTGCCTTCAAGACACCGATTGGGATGAGTCCTTTCAAGCTGGTGTATGGAAAGCCCTGTCACTTACCTGTGGAGATCGAGCACAAAGCATTCTGGGCCACGCGAACCATCAACATGGACATGCTTGCAGCTGGCGAGAAGCGCATCCTTAATTTGCACGAGTTGGAGGAAATGCACCTACATGCTTACGAGAATGCAAGAATCTACCAGGAGAGAACCAAGCGAGTTCATGACCAGCACATTGCGCCTCGCGAATTCAAGGTAGGTGATCTTGTACTCTTGTTTAATTCTAGATTGAGACTGTTTTCAGGTAAACTGAAGTCTAGATGGTCTGGCCCGTTCCATGTGAAGAAAGTGTACCCTTTCGGTGTAATTGAGATTGGAAATAACGAGAGCAGGACTTTCAAAGTCAATGGTCAGCGTCTCAAGCACTACATTGCTGACCATCCCCAGAACGAGCGGTTCGATCAAGATCTCTCTGATCCCGCTCCAGCCGAGACTTAAAGAAAGGTGGTCAAGCTCGAGACCTAAAACAAGCGCTTCTTGGGAGGCAACCCAAGCCCCTTTTAATTTTCTTGCATTTTAGAATAATTTAATCTTTCTGCATATTATTATTATTTGCATGCATATTTGTTTTCAATTAATTCGCATCTAAGAAGTCCAAAGGAGAGCAACATCAGTTCAGTAGATCACACGGGCCGCATAAAACATGACACGGTCCTTGCAACACAAGGAGACTTAGGCTACCCGACCCCTGCGATTCCTACACGGCCAGGATCACCTCACATGGCCCGTATAACTTCCTACACGGCCCGTGTAACCGCCAAACGACGTATATGGAAGGTCGCATCCATTCCGCATCAGTTACACCCCCTCGTTTTCTTCAAAAACCCCTCTCCCCACACGAGCGACCCCTCTCCACAGTGCACCCGACCCTCTCTCCCGGTTCGATCCGACTTGAGCACGCCGTCGTGTAGCCGACGCCCTCGCCGTGTGCATCTCTCTCTTGGCCTTCGTTCTCTTTCTCTCCCGTTCGCCGATCACCACACCGAGAATCAGGTAAGTTCACCATCTCTCTTCTTTCAGTTTTTCTTCCTATCTCTATTGACCACTGCACCACCTCGCCGAGACCTCTCCCTCTCCTTTCTCTTCCGTTACTTCTGCAACCGGTCGAAACCCTAACCTGACACGCCCCGGGTGACCCTCTACACGCCCCGTACCAAACCCGACACGCCCCGCGTCAAACTTCTACACGGTCCTCATCACCCTGCACACCCCGTGTCAATCTTACTCGGCCCGTGTCAACCCTAATCAGAGGCAGCAATGTTTTGCGAGCGCCGATCAAAATGCGCCCACGAGCTTAGGCAGCAAGCTCTCCGTGCCCAGACACCACCACCTGAGCGCACACCTTCTCCACCTGAGTCTGACTCCCCACAACACGGTACTCCCTCTCACACTTCTTCTCATCACTCTTCTCCTCCTTAATGAGTCAGACTCACACCATTCTGACCGCTATAACTCTGACGAGTCCCACCATCTCTCTGGGGAGTACACTGATCGGGCAGATGATTACCAGGACGATTACTTCCCCATCCCCACCCGCTGCATGTTCGAGCATTTCGACACTTTGCGGCTGAGAAAGTTCGAAAACACTCGACGGGTTGACTTCGACACCCTACGCGCCTTCGGCATCGAGGAGTAGTTTCACTTTCTCACCGGCCGGATCGAGTTTACCCCCGCTTTCTGGGGTATTGAGCACAATGCCTACGAGAAACTCACGCACGAGTTTCTCTCTTCTCTCCAACTCAAGTGGGATCGACAGGACATCCCCTACATTAAATTCCTCCTCTGAAACCAGCCTCACCGTGTCTGGCTCTTCCAGCTTCGCGAGTGGTTTGGCTTCCAGTCGGATCCCCAGACCGATTCCCTTGATTTTCGTGCAGGCCTCGACAAGGACCACTTCTGGAACTTGATCTCTGGCATGATACCCGGGGCCGTTCACAACAAGGAGTTCAAGGGCCTCAACATTGCTCACCCAGTCCTTCACTGCATCCAGCGCGCCCTTGCTGTCACCATCTTTGCACATGGCGAGATAGTTTCCCGTGCCAATATCGAGGACCTCCAGCTTCTGGATCACATGCTCCGTCCAGACGAGGAGATAGAGCGGCCCGATCTGATGCTCATTATGATCCAGCACTGGCTTAGTCTCCAGCGCTCCACGAGGACGGGGGGCGCTATCACTATTGGTGCCTATGTCACCCACATTGTCGACAAGTTAGGGGTACCAACCGATGGTGACAAGCTCTGCAAAGGTCCACGCAACCTGGATGCCGAGGCCTTCCGACTGGCGACTTTCCTTATTCGTTCAGTTCACGTACATTTATTCAATCACACAATTCATGCCATGCTCAACACATCCTATTCATGCAAGTCCATTGGTCAATGTATGAATCATATCCTTTCATGCAATTTATTTATGTTTTATGATATCTCGCATTCATATCTATATTTTGACCTTAAAGTTGTCCCAAAACCTGTGTTTAAATATATTAACTCAGTTATAATTCATTGAATATATATAGAATGTGGTACTGCTGCAAGTTTATTCATATTCTGCAGGAATCGGGCAAAATCGAGGAGGAATCTGGAATTTAGAAGTCTCTACACGGTCCGTGTACCACATCATGCAAACTGTGTCAACCTCGACTCGACCGATGACACGACCACAGATAACCGCTGACTCGACCACAGAAGAAACACAGGCACACGGTCCGTGTCAAGCATTTCCGGAAACAGATCCAGAATTTGGAAACAAGGCTAATTGAAGGAAGGTCGGCCAGAAAAGCTTATAAGCGGGGTTTCTTGCACCAGAGAATTCATTCTGGAGCAGAGGAGCAATTTCTAGGGTTGGGACTGCTAAGCTTGGAGATGAAGTGGAGAAGCGAAAGACACGAGTTTTCGACGGATCTTCTTTGTTCTTCAGGTTTTGTCATGGCTAATCTTTTTATCATTTCTTTATTCTGTTTTAGAACTATGTCTGAGTAGATTTTTAGTTTCTAGGGTTGTGATGTAATCGAATGTTTTGTTTTGCATGTTAGTTATTGGATTCTTTTGTTGAAATTTGTGTTTGCTTGATTGTATTTGATTTTAATTGCTTAGTCTAAGTTGTTTGATTTTTTATTGGTTTACCACTAGATGAATGATCACATCTAGAAGGTACTTTGGCCCTTATAATCTCTGAACCAAACTAAGTACATGAGGTAGGATTAGTGATCCAAAAGGTGAAACCAAGTAGTAACCGACAGGTGAACATTTCCTCATATCGACGGAATGAGGTTACCTTTAGTATACCAAACAAGCAACTAGGTAATTCAGACCAACATACGACAGTTGAGGTCTAGAACCCGACGAGGGCACATATTGCAATTCCATACCAAGTTAATGAACCAACAGATGACAGTTGAGGTTTAGGAACATTAGGTCTGGTCAGTAGAACCCTACACAAAGGAACAACACAAAGAAACAATAACTGCTGCATTCACTCGAGGGCCACACAGACCGTGTACGACGGGTACAGTGTAGGACACTACACGGACCGGGTACCTCGAGGCAGAACTGAGATGAAGTCATAACCCTAGAAACACCTTTTATTATTGATTTAAACAAAGTTAATTTACTTTCTTGCATTTAATTACTATTACTGAACTGTTAGGAACTTTAAACACCAAAACAACATTTTCAAACTTCTAGTCTTTATTTAATTTAGGTAGAACTCTAGCTAAGATTTGAACCGTCCCTGTGATCGATACCCGAATTTATAATACTCGATAGGATTGTATACTTGCAGTATGAACCAAAAAGTATATTGAAGGTTAAAAAGTACAGTTTACTGTACTGAAACTTTGTACTATACCTTTTGGTGTAACATTTTACTCAAGTCATACGAAGGGTTAGGAAACAACATGTATAAATCCAACTAATGCCATAATAATAAACAATTGAATGACAATAGGCAAGTAAACTAGTTTTATAAAGTTTAGGAAACCCGCACCTGTTACCGTAGGAGATTTCTAGTCGATCTTCTTGTCTTCTAGTACTTTGAAATTCGAACCTAAATCACGTAAATACTACTTCTAATTAATATCGTTTGATGACAGTACTTGTCCGTATTTCCTAAAGTTATTTAATACTATTTATCATAATAGTCACATATTATTAGATCTATCTTCTAAACTTTAACTAGTTTAATCCTTTGATATTATAGTCCTTATTATGTCAAGACAAATAATTAAAAGAAAGAAAACAACCAAAGAAAATTTGAAACTTTATGTCCCGACCATTCTGATATTCACTTATTATATGTTTTTGAGAATTAGAAATAAATTAATCAAATCAATATAAACTTTAATAAGAATCCGAAACTTATCTACTTATTTCATACGAATCCAAAAACTTTGATTGAGGGAACATGTAATAAATTAATTTCGATCATCTAGCAAGAGAAATAAAAAAATAATAATAATCGTATCCTATACTAATGAAAAATAAATAAATAAAATATCAAAGTCTTTGATATATTACAATTAAAATATTGTAGCATCAATTAAAGGAAATCCAAAAATTTTGCACGGTGTGTATCACGCATTTCTATAATAAAGGAAATATAAATATAATTTATGGAAAGAATTCCTCTAGCTCATATTTTTTTTTCTCTGTCGAAACGTAATTCTAAGATTTAAAGATATGAAGATGTAAACTTTGTTATGATGATATATCGATAAGTATATAAAAACAAATTAAGTATCTTATTAAATATTTATTATTTGCTAGCCAAACTTATTATTAATAATAATAGGACAGTAAAATCTAATAGAAATAAATTTCACATTTCTTATTAAAAGAACCATCAGGAAATAAAATATATGCATTGCCGAAATCCATTTCATCAAATAATGAAATAAATTTATTCTAAATAAAGCTTGAATATAAAATCTATGACCGTACAAGATTTGAAATGATAAAAGAAGAACAGAGAAGAACAGAAAATAAAGAAAGAAATTAAAGAATTGTACACATGTAATAAACTACAATTTATTCATGATTACCTAATTATTATTCATCTAGATCATTATTTTAGTGATGATCAAATTACTACACTAATTTAAATATTTGAATCTAATTAATTAGCGGTCTTGGGTTACCTCGGAAGCTCAGGACTCACAAGAAATAGGGTGGCGGTTGCGGTCATGTTCAGTGGGGCAGTGCATGACGGTCGAAGCACATGGTTGCGATGGCTGCCGGAACTGCGGTGGGCTGCTTCCTTGGTTAAGGGTGGCTGTCGCAATTTTTATTTATTTATTTAAAGACATTCTTTGTCTAGCTAGTATTCAAAATATATCCTTGGACGGCTTCATAGGGAAATGGTAATTATGTCAAAATGGAAATGAAATTAATTTTTCAATCCAGCTATACAGTACGTCTCATGTGTGAGAAAATTGCAACTTGAATTTTAATGCAAAATTAGAGATTTAAGAAATAGCTTGCATTATGAAATCAAGGAATGTCCGAAAAAAATGGAATTTCGAATCTTGTGCATAATGATAAAAAACTTCTCTATTCAAATAATGATAATTAATCAATTGCTTCATATGCGTGAATGTTTCTTGCTTTAAATATTGCAGTGCCATATTTAAATAACAGCTAGCCAATTAATTCCTTAATTAAGTTACACATATCTCTCTTCAATTACTATATGAAAGAAACAAAATAATGAGAATACATTACTTCTCTCTACTTCTCTCGTACCACCAAAAAAAACATAATTTTAATTTATTATATTATGAAAAATCTTGTAACCATAATTAACAATGATTTATTTTTTTTCAGAACATGACAGAATGTTACATCCTTCCCCCTTAAAAAGAATTTTGTCCTCAAAATTCAAATACTAAATCGTAATTACTTTTATATATTAAAAATATACTTAATCGATGAAGTGTTACATTCTCCTCTCCTTTAAACTTGGAACCAATTGTTTAATGTGTTTATTGCAAAATATTTTCCACCGTCTAAAACTTCAAGATTTAGAAATGCAATTACTAATTTTGAACAAAGAGATGGAGAATCATTGTGTGAAGCATGGGATAGATATAAGGATATGTTAAGGTGTTGTCCACATCATGGTCTAGAAAGATGGCTGATTGTTCAAACTTTTTATAATGGTCTAAACCCTACAGATAGGTTGTCTATTGATGCTTCCGCAGGAGGAGCAATCATGAACAAGGAACCTGACGAGGCTTACAACCTAATTGAAGAAATTGCAATCAACCAACACTACTGGATCCCTGAGCGCAAGAAGCCAACTCCAACACCTGGCATGCACAAAGTTGATGAAATAGCCATGCTAAGTGCAAAGATTGATGCATTGCAACTAGCACTCAACAAGCAGACCAAGCAGCGAACGGTAGCAGCAGTCAATGCCGCAACATCATGTGGTTATTGTGGAGGAGCGCATGAGATGAACGAATGTACGAATGTGACAGAAACTGAGGAAGAAACAGAGCAAGTAAACGCCATTGACAACAGCTTTCGACCTCAGCCCGCCTACAATTCGTACCATCCGAACAACCGAAACCATCCAAATCTCTCATACGCAAACAACCAAAGACCCGCTGCACCTCAACAGAACTACCAACCACAACCCAATTACCAGCCAAGATACAACAATTCTCAACCGAATTACCAACCGAGGCAGTACAACCAATCACAGCAATCCAACATCATATCACTAATAGAGAGATTCTTCGAGAAGCAAGACAAGATGAACGCTGAAATCACGCAAAAGATCAAATCCTTAACAAACCAATACAAAAATATGGAAGACCATATTCCTAAAATGGCAAAAGATCTCTCGAACATCACACGTGGAAAAGGCAAACTTCCGGGTCAACCGGAAGAAAATCCAAGAGAGACTTGCCATAGCATCACGTTAAGGAGCGGCACAGCTTATAAAGAACCTCTAATGCCCGATCTAACTTCAAATGAGAAACATGCAGAGCCACCATACTTTGAGGAATACGAGCTGCAACAACCGGAGCCGCCCGTATTCGAACTGCAAGCAGACCCTATTGAGGAACAGAATGACACCGTAGGTGGAGACGAACGACAACCCGAACCTGAATACCTTTCACCACCACCCTACAAGCCACCTCTGCCATTCCCTCAAAGGCCTGTCAAGCACAAGATGGAGCAACAATTCACGAGATTCATGGAGACCCTCAAGCAATTACAAATCACTATCCCCTTCACTGAGGCAATTGCAAGCATACCCTCGTATGCTAAATTTCTGAAGGAGATCCTTTCAAATCGCAACAAACTCCAAGAATTCTCAACAATTCCGCTCAATCTAGAATGTAGTGCGCTCGTGCAAAGCAAATTACCGACTAAGTTGAAAGATCCGGGAAGCTTCTCAATTCCGTGCACCATAGGCACAACAGATTTCAAGAGAGCTCTATGTGATTTGGGAGCAAGTGTGAGTTTAATGCCAAAGGCGGTATTTGACAAATTGGAATGTGGAGAACTATCACCAACACGAATTTCACTGCAACTCGCTGACCGATCAATTCGATATCCCAAAGGAGTATTGCTAGATGTCCCAATCAAAGTTGGTAAATTCTGGATACCAGCAGATTTCGTAGTAGTAGACATGGAAGAAGATGAGCAAATTCCAATCATCCTTGGAAGGCCATTCCTCGCCACATGTGGAGCAATGATTGATGTTAAGAATGGGAAGATTTCATTAAATGTTGGAGAGGACAAGATGATCTACAACATGAATGAAACCTTCGATATCCCTCCTGACATAAATCTTGCTTACAGCTTGGAAACAATGGATGAGACTGACAAAGATGAATTGCGGTTGGATGAACTGGAGGACATCAGGGAAATGACATACGCAGCAGAGATGGAGAGATTGTTCAACATACAAGATGACAATGATAAAGAGAAAAATCAAACTCATCCGACCTCTGAGACGGCACGAACTGATGATCAAAAGGAGAGTCCTCATACCGCTAACAACAGGAATTACTCTCTCCTAGCCCTCGCATCGATCAAGAACCTCCGCGAAGAACTAGATACAATTTCTCAAAGACTCGATGAGGTTGAATCAATGCTCATCAGGAGTCTGGCATTCGACCCTGGACCACGAACATCAAGCAACAAAGGAGGGGAGATAACACAAAAGAAACTCACAACAGGATTCTTCGAAAAAGGCGACATTAACAAGACCACACATCGCATTGAAGGCAGACCCCCAGACGAGCGACTTGATTGCACGGTCTGGAAGACATTTGGAGGAAACTGACATGAAACAAAGTCAAGCTAATGACTTTAAACAAGCGCTTCTTAGGAGGCAACCCACCTACTGTTCATGGCCATTTTCGCATTTATTTATTTTACTTAGGATTTTTAATTGAAGAACAAATTGCATCCACCTACTTTTCATGGCCAGGTGAACATGCTGGAGGAAAGGCTCGGTGAAAAACATTGGAAAAGATAAGAAAATATTCTCTGGTACGGTCCGTATCAATCAATATGGACCAGGACAGTGAATACGGGGTAGGGAGTTAGAAGAAAAAGAAGACAAGAGATGAATACGGTCCGTATCGGCCAATACGGTCCGTATTCAGAAGATGAGTTTGAAGGCAGTTATCAGGATCACCATAACGGATCGGATACGGACCGTATCACCTAATACGGTCTGTAACGAAGGCTAATCCGGGAGAGGCGAACCCGTTAACGAAGAGACGCGAGGTTTAAAAACCGTTCAAATTCGATTTTTCTAATTTAAGCCGGTTCTCTATTTTCATTTTCTCTTATCCTCTTTCTCTCTTTTCTCTCTTTCTCTTCAACCTTCTCCTCTCCTCCTCCTCTTTCTTGCACAACCCCGAGCACACCTCGCACTACACCTCTGGCCGCCGAAAGGGATCACCTCCGCTACCTCTGCTACCTCTGCTACCTCCGCTGCCCTCCACTACCATCGCCGATCGTCAATACGGACCGTATCCGGTCCGTACCCACCGGGAGCATTCCGAATCTTCACCATTTCGGTTCTTCAATCTCTTTCTTATTTTTCAATTTTAATCTTTATTTTCTCAATTAGTCCTCCCATTTCCCCTTTAATTTGGTTTTAAAATTTCTAGTTTTTATTTTCTGAATCTATTTATAATCAAAAATCACGAAAAAAAACAAAAAAATTAGGTTTTACCAGTTTTTACCAGCACCAGTACCAGTCCAATACGGTCCGTATTGCTCGATACGGTCCGTATCCAATAACCAGAAAAATTTAAAAATAGTCCAAAAAACCCTAGTTTGATACGGTCCGTATTCAGTCCTGTACTTGGCCAATTCTACCAGCACAAGGGTCTGTAACCAGTCCGTATTGCCCAATACGGTCCGGAATAAAGACTAGTAAACTCTAACAATGGCTCTGCAAACACGTGGCCTTCTCAAAGCCTTGACAGGAAAGGGTTGGAAAAGAAAGGGAGAGTCTTCCTCCCAAAACCCGACACCGGAACCATCAAAAAATCACAGTCCGGAGCGCGAAGAGCTGCCGGAATCTCCTCCCCAAGATCAACCGCCTCACTATGAACAACAGCAAGGAGGAGAGGAAAGAGGGCAAGAAGATGATCCCATGATCATAAGGTTCTTGATATATCGCAAACTCATCTATATTCTGACCCGTATTTTGTACCAAAACCTATGTTTAGAACTGTCAAATCGTGTTTATTTCATTGAATATCTATATAATGTGGTACTGCTGCGCATTTGCTCTTACTTTGCAGAAAAAGGGCGAAACCGAGGAAGAATCTGGAATTCGAAGGTTTTGTACACGGTCCGTGTACCTTCTTATGCGGACCGTACAACCCTCTGCCCGACCACAGACACGACCAGGACACCATCCACACGACCTGTATATGATGCTGAAATTTCAGCACCTGAAATTACAACAGTTATAGATTTTGACTCGTAACTCCGTTTTGAGTGTATGACCACTTTTCAGAAAAGTTGCGAGAAGATCTACAATTTGAGCAAGAGACACAGGCACACAGTCCGTGTAGTATTTCACACAGGCCGTGTCAAGCATTTCCGGAAACAGATCCAGAATTTGAAAATAAGGCCAATTGAAGGAAGGTCGGCCAGAAAAGCTTATAAGCGGGATTTCTTACACCAGAGGAGAAATTTTGGAGCAGAGAATCAATTCCTAGGGTTTGGACTTGGCGGCTAAGCTTGGAGATGAAGTGGAGAAGCGAAAGACGCGAGTTTTCGACGGATCTTCTTTGTTCTTCAGGTTTTGTCATGGCTAATCTTTTTATCATTTCTTTATTCTGTTTTAGAACTATGTCTGACTAGATTTTTAGTTTCTAGGGTTGTGATGTAATCGAATGTTTTGTTTTGCATGTTAGTTATTGGATTCTTTTGTTGAAATTTGTGTTTGCTTGATTGTATTTGATTTTAATTGCTTAGTCTAAGTTGTTTGATTTTTATTGGTTTACCACTAGATGAATGATCACATCTAGAAGGTACTTTGGCCCTTATAATCTCTGAACCAAACTAAGTACATGAGGTAGGATTAGTGATCCGAAAGGTGAAACCAAGTAGTAACCGACAGGTGAACATTTTCTCATATCGACGGAATGAGGTTACCTTTAGTATACCAAACAAGCAACTAGGTAATTCGGACCAACATACGACAGTTGAGGTCTAGAACCCGACGAGGGCACATATTGCAATTCCATACCAAGTTAATGAACCAACAGACGACAGTTGAGATTTAGAGACATTAGGTCTGGTCAGTAGAACCCTACACAAGGAACAACACAAAGAAACAATAACTGCTGCATTCACTCGAGGGCCACACAGACCATGTACGACAGTACCCGGCCCGTGTAGGACACTACATGGACCGGGTACCTCGAGGCAAAACTGAGATGAAGTCATAATCCTGGAAACGCCTTTTTACTTCTGATTTAAACCAAGTTGATTTACTTTCTTGCATTTTAATTACTGTGATTGAATTGTTAGGAACTATAAAAACCAAAACCAACCTTTTCCAACTTCTAGTTTTTATTTAATTTAGGTAGAATTCTTGTTAAGATCTGAACCGTCCATGTGATCGATACCCGATAATATACTACTCGATAGGATTGTATACTTGCAGTCTGAACCGAAAAGTGTATTTAAGGTTAAAAAGTACAGTTCACTGTACTGAAACTTTGTACTATACCTTTTGGTGTAACAGTTCTCGAGAAGATCGTACTCCAGATTCTTTGACAGGCTAGACAATAGCAAGATCATCAACCACAAAGCCATCCACATTGAGACCCTCAAGGAGCTCGGACTCCTCGCCCAATTCAGAACGCTTGCAAAGAAAGTGCATATCTGGGACTTTCTGAACAAGCTCATCGACGTCCCAGTCTATCAGGACCTCACCCGCGAGTTCGTTGCCACTTTCTCCTCCGAGAATGATGTAATCGAATTCCAAATGATGAACTTACAAAGGCAGATGCAGATGAGTGAGTTCTGCGAAATCTTTTGCCTCAAAGATGAGGGAACTCAAGCGTTCGAAGAGGAGCGTGAATTCTGGACGCTGATCACCAATGACCGCACCGGCGACAGCAGATCAGCCAGCCACATTGTCCATCCGGTGCTCAGGTACATGTAGGCAGCCCTCAACAACTCTCTCTTTGCCTGAGGCGAGTCCTACGCAAAAGTCACCTTTCCTGAGCTACACATCCTCAAGTGTATGCTCATAACCCCAGAAGAGCCTCCGCACATTGGCCACTTCCTCTGCAATCACATCCACTCAATTGGCCAAAATAAAAGGATGGCAGGAAATGTCTCTATCGGTGCCATTGCCACCATCGTCGCCCGACAACTCAATGTCGCGGCAAGCTTCCTGCAAGAAGGCACAGGCATGAGATTCCTAGATATCAAATGCCTCACCGCAATGAGGATGATAAATGGCAGGCCTCCTGACCCATACACATATAACATCGAAAGGAGGACAGTCAAATTGCCTTGCAAGCTGCTGATCCTCAGCCAACAGGAAACATGGAAGCAAGCGGTCCCTATAGGAAGAAGGGCCGCTCAGCAGGAAGATCACGGGGTTGTGATCAATAAAAAAAAAGCCATGTTATCTTTTAAAATTTATAAACTCGGAAATGCTATCGATTCGGATCGCAAGCACACAATCCTTATCGAGTAGTATAATCGAGGTCAATCCACAGGAAATATTGGTCTACAGTCTTGAGCGATCAAATCACAATCTTTCGAAAGGCTAGACAAAATCTGAAAATTGAGAGTTGGAGTTGTGATCAATGTAAATTTGGCAACAATTAAAAATAATTAAAGTAAAGATAGAGATGAGAATTCCAAGGGTTTCGGCACACCATTGCTACTCAATCCTCTTTGATATTCTACTTCTGTCGGGTCTGATTTCCTGTTGTTGTTTATGGAAGACACTACATAGGACACTGCGAGTCACTTACGCAAATGACGGGACTTCCATCGAGATACTACATAGGACACTGCGAGTTATCTTACGCAAATGACAGATCTCTAAATACACAAGTTACTACATAGGACACTGCGAGTTATCTTATACAAATGACAGAACTTGGTTTGCGTTTTGTGGTTCTGATTTATGGTTTTCCCTCGAAGGTTTTCTTGACATAAATCTAATGGCTCCCAACGAGGCTAACTTGTCTATCTTAGTTTTTCTTACCATTAAAGCACTGTCACTACCCTAACGGATTAAACTAGATCATCGAAATCAGGTGAAGGGAGAATAAATTGCAAAAGTATTTCAATCAACAATAAGAAATCATAATCAACAGAAAATATATATATCAAAGCATCATGAGTAACAAGGTTTACTGCCTAGCCCCTAAGAAAAGAACTTGGCCGCGGATCGGCATCATTACAACACTCCTCTCTTTCTCATTTAATCAAATCTAACCCTAATTACCAAAATTACAAAGATAACTTCTTCTTCTGTCCAGGGGGCTGTATATAAGAGTGAGGGACCATATGGAGACGAGTGGAGGCCAAGAAACACGATCTAGATACAGTTGTAGCACTTATTCCCCAAAGGGCTCCTCTGGTTACGGACCGTATTGGCTGATACAATCTGTATCCACACCATGTTGCTGAAGGGTTTAATGTGTATCACCCTATCTCCTGGTCCGTATCCGGCTAGGTCCGTATCAACTGATACAGGCCGTAACAGAGCCTTAGTCAATGAGCGTCGCTTATCCGATTGACATTATTATTGCTCTATTTGATGTGAAATAGTCCCAAAACATGTTTTCTGCAATAAAACATAAAAAAGGGTGACAATAGCCTTTTCCTCTAATTAATTAAACATAAGTGTGAGATAATATGCAAAACCTAAACCAAAACTCTACGTAATTCATCATCATTTTGACTCTGATCACGCCTCCCAACTTGAATTGTTGCTTGTCCTCAAGCAACGACATCCCAGCTAGTCAAAGGCCCGATCTAAGTTAAACCATACAATCTTAAGGACTTGCTTTAAATCAAACTAAAACTTGGGTTTGGTACAATTGTCATGACATTAGAAATTTAGAACCTCAAAAATATTCATAACCTCTCCCTTGAACAATTTATTCACCACATGATTGACCTCATTGTGCATTCCTTAGAAAAATTACTCTCAAACAATTCACTTTACAAATATCCCTAAATTTGAGAGTATTAATTTCTCCCGTAATTATAAACAGACCCTTTCCAATCAATAGGAATTCTAATGATATAAATTTTGATTTTCTTTCCTAATTGATTGGAGCAAAGTATGACAACTAAGTGTGTTGGTACTTGTGACAATTTTTGAAAAATTAATATGCACAAAATTAAAACT
Organism: Carex kokanica; assembly: GCA_025461125.1. NCBI lineage: Eukaryota > Viridiplantae > Streptophyta > Magnoliopsida > Poales > Cyperaceae > Carex > Carex kokanica. The sequence goes on along the minus strand of JAJGRX010001215.1, from coordinate 25,855 downwards.
TGAGAGGTTTTTGTCGAGCATATTGGTAACCAGTCTTACGTAGGCACCCGTACTCTTTTTTTATCCTCCATCTTTTATTCTATTTTTCTTTTTTTCTGAATTTTTCTATTTTTTTGGATTTTTCTCATTTCTAATTTTTTTTGTATTTTTTGTTTTTAAATTTGTAAAATATAAATATTTTTGTGTCACAAGTACCATGATTACACACTATTCCAAGTATTCATTCTAAGGTTTGTGGATTGTGGTCAACATTCATGGTTAGCAATCGATTGTTCAGTTTTGAGATCACTAATTACTTTTAAAAATTATGAATTTTTGTATCATGGCCAATTGTCTAAACCCTAGACTAACTCAATTAAAAACAATTCCTTATTTGATTATCCTACATGCAAGCTACTCCTAAATTAAATTATATGCTCCTATCAATGCAAATGCCTACATGCACGCTAGATAAAAACCTTAATCATTCATCTCATTTCTCTCGGTTAGGCCTTAAGAAACGATCCAGATTAAGTAAAACTGCTAGCGAAAAATAAAAACAAGGGTCCTACATGCCATGATCCTAGATACAATGCAAAACTAAGTTTTTTCTTACCCCTACCCCCATGCTTAAAATTTGCATTGTCCTCAATGCAATTTATTAATCAAAAGAGATAGAGATAAGAAAGATCTCACAGATTACTCATTGGAAAGGGGTGGTGGTGGGGTGAATGGAATCGGGGTGGTGAATGGAATTCCTTTGGAGAGGCAATACTCGTAGAAGTTTTCATGCGCCTTGTTTACTTTCTCCATGTAATCCTCCAAGTACTTAGTGTGCTTTTTCAGATTTTGTTCGCTATGAAATGTATTGGCTTTTAATACATAGTTCTCCTCAGTTTAGTTGCAAGCTTACAACATAAGTTGGGTATAGCTGAGTATCAAATCCACAGGAACGGTTTGAATATTACCGAACTCTACTTAATTTACTGAAAATTCAAGAAGTCTGCAAAGGTTGTTTTGGGGTATTGCGTATCCTAACAGATCAATAACAATGTTCAAAATCAGTAAAGTGGTTTTTGATTTGGTTTTAATATAAGTAAAAAGGGGTTTCTGATTTCATCTCAGCTTAGCCTCAAGGTGCCTGGTCCGTGCACTTTCATGCACGGACCGTGTGTAATGTGCACGGGCCGTGTACTCGCATACACGGTCCGTGTGGCCCTGAAGTTGATACAACAGCTACTGGGTTCTGTGTTGTTTCTCTATGCAAGGTTCTACTGACCGTACCTGAGTCCCTAAACCTCAACTCTCGCTTGTTGGCTTAGGTACTTAGTACGGAACTCAATTTCTGCCCTCTTAGGGTTCTTAAACCTCAACTCTCGTTTGTTGGCTTAATTAACCGAAGTTACTTGTTGGTTTACTAAAGATATTCTCGATCTCTCGACGCGAGGAAAAGTTCACTTCTCGGCTACTACTTGATTTCACCTCTCGGTTCACAAACCTATCTCATATACCTAGTTTGGTCGAGTGAATGTCGAGGTTATTGGATCACCATCTAGACGAGGCCTTTCATCTAACGGACTGACCGTTCAATTCAAACAAATTCAACTAAGCAATAGAATACTACACAACAAGCAAGCACAAGATTCAACACAAATTCTAAGTAATTAGCAAATAAAACTAAGCATTCGACTACATCATAACCCTAGAAACAGAAATGTTTAGCCTAACATAGTCAAAAAGCTAATAAAACAAATAACAATAATGAAGTTCATGACAAAACTCAAAGAAATAAGAAGATTCGTCGCAAAACTCACGTTTTCCTCCTCTCTTATTCCTTTCCAAGCTTAGCCGTCTCTTCCAAACCCTAGGTTTTGTTCTCAGCTCCAGAATTAGCTCTTTGTTGCTCAAAATCCCGCTTTTATGCCTTTTCTTCACGACCTTCCCCAGCTGGCCTCTATTTCCATCTTTGGATTCTGTTTCCAGAAATGCCAAGCACGGTCCGTATGTATGGGTGCACGGACCGTGTGCCTATGTCCTGGTGAGGTGGATTGTGCATGGTCGTGTGTCTTCAGTTTGTGGTCGGACAGAAGGTGTACGGTCCGCATGCAGATGGTGCACGATCCGTGTATAGGCCTTCAGATTCCAGATTCTTCCTCAATTTCGCCCATTTCTTGCAAAATAAGAACAAAAGCGCAGCAGTACCACATCCTACAGATATTCAATGAAATAAACACGATTTCAGAGTTTTAGACACAGGTTATAATGCAAGGTTCGGTCGAAATATAGACGAAATAGCAAGATATGAAATCCCCCCAAGCTGAAATCTTGTTTGTCCTCAAGCAAAAATCCCAACTTAGGCATCGGGCCGGTCTTTAGGCTTACCTAAATGCAAATTAAGTTCCTAAATGTGAAAAATTTACATGATCTTGCTATTATTAAGAACTCAGAGAATCCTTTTGGACGACAATTTGGACTTTCCGTGATCAATTTTGATTCACCCCACAACTTGACTAATCAAACTTCATATTCCAAGATGCTTTAATACTTGCAAAAACTAATCACTTGAATTGATCAATATTTCATTCTTTTACCGAAACTATGCCCTCATTTGTGGTGATTTTTTTCATCTTTCGCCCCCCAAGCTTGGAACAAGCTTAGGTCAAAAAGTTGTGGACTTCGTGTGTTGATATCATGCAAATTTTTGTTTGTTGCTTCAAGTTTTATGACACTTTAATCTTTATCCTTAGTACAAAACTGGCTAGTTATAGGTGGTTAACCATACCCAACCGTTTTAATTCAAAAGTGCATTTTGCATGCTCTTGGTTCAACCCTTCCATGACACGAGCTCACACTTGTGATGCAAACTCAGCCACTTTATCGGGCAAACTAGCGGAGCAGAGTGTCAAAGACTCATTACCATAAGTACATCATGTCGCCGTAACATAGGTAAGCGGAGTCCTTATTTATTCTCAAAAAATTTCAATTTTAATCATTTTTCAACAGTTTTGCAATGATATCATGAATACACTCATCCAAAGGTATTCTTTCATACCGATGGATATCACAATCTTTCTATTGTTTAAAATCCCCAATTCCCTATTTTAAAAGACACAATTCGGTTTCAAATGCTTTTTCGATACAATTCAATCTTTCATTTTTTTCAAAATCTCAAAACATCCCATCCTATGCAATTCTTTGATCAACTATGGGGTTATTTCCAATTTTTCAAGGTCATCCAAATTACAATCAAAAATTTTCACAAAAGTCCCTAACTCTAGTAATCACACAAATTTATCGCCTAAAAGTGCAAGAAAAAGTAAACATGACCTAAATACAAAGTTCTCCCCCCAAGCTTAGTCCGAGCATTGTCCTCAATGCTTCAAGACAGATAGATAGATAGAAAAAGGCAAAGCCTGGGGAAAAGAAAACAAACTTGATCAGTAAATAGAAAAAGGCAAAGCGTGCAGATGACTAGGTTGATCCCTTTGAAGTCCTTGATTGAGTATCTGATCGCGCCTTTGTGAGCTTTCAACTTCTCCAAGAGCTTGGCGGTCTGATCAGGGTTGAGATCTGCATTTATAATCACATGACATGATTTATCTGGGTGATGTGTATTTTTGGTATTGGATTATGGGTCAATTTGTAATACACCTTTCACTTTAAATTTATAAAACCTTAATACACAATGATAGATTGGTTGCAAGCATACAACCTATCCTTGTAGTAAAATAGGTATCGATTCAAAGATAACGGGAGAAATTAATTTCTACTAAACTAATTAATTCTAAAATAATTCAAATTTAGTAAATGGGGGGGGGTTTGTTGTAAAACTGAAATTGTGGGTTCAATACCCGAATTGGAGTTGAATTTAAACAAAACAATTATAAATAAACAATTAAAAAGGGTTTGTAATCAAGGAGATGGAATCTAAGGGCTATCGGCACACAATCACTTGATCAAATTCACACTTACTTGGTTTCTAAATTCATGTTTGTAAAATTGGGATTTCTAAACCTAACATGTCAAGAAGGGTCACTTTCGTGAATTAATGACGTATCTAAATAGTTCGGACTTCACGATTAAGTCCTCCACCCTAGCTATGTAGATCATAAGCACATGATTAGCCTAATTTATTTCCAAATATCGACACTTCACGATTAAGTTCTTCACACCAAAATTCGGTTCAATTTTAGGAGTCCCAATCGAATATAAGGCTTCACGATTAAGTCCTTCACCTCAATTCAACCATTGTTCTTGTGGTTCCGGACTAAGAAATATATTTGGTCATTTCTAATCTCAATTCTAGAGTTATTCATGCAAGTAATTTGGTTCTATCAATTCTTTGATCCTAACACCTTAAGTTGGTTAAACCTAACCGGGACACTAATTAACAAACCACAAATTACTTAAGCACATGAATTATAAAATTAACAAGACCAATCAATCAACAAACAATTAGAAATATCATCCAAGTAAGTTAGAATCTAATACAAGTTCATGATAAAGCCTAAGCCCCTAGAGAGGAAATCTAGCCTCTCATGGGTGAACTAACATCCAAGAGAAAATAAAGAGAAAACATGATAAAACCTAGGAAAACAAATAAGAGATAAGAATACACCAATCTCCTAGTGTGCTGCCCCTTGTCTTCAGTGTTGCTTGCTCGAAAATCCTTTCCTTTAATCCAATCGCCTTTGATTTTTGGGGAAGAGAGCAATAATAATGGAGAAGTTTGGAAGAATAAAACTTAGATGAAAGATGGATCCACCTGCTGCCTCCCTGCCAATCTATAGCAATTTTTGTAACTTTGGAAGCAAGTAAACAAGATCTGGAAGTGAATGGGGCGAAGTTGGCAATAAAATATGTCCAAATCTAGGCTGGTGCGGCCATTGGTGTGGCTGCACAAAATTCTACATTTCGAATTTGGATTTGTTTCCTTCATGAATTTGTAGTTATTTTTGTCCTAGTTCTGTCAAGCTTTGATTCACCCAAATCGGAGTTCGTATGACTAAGATATGGCCAAAATACGAATTGTACGTCGGCAGCTGTAATTTTGTGCGGCCCGCACGGAATTCTTGTACAGGCCGCAAAACTCTCTGGATTTATGTGAAACTGAACTTCAAACGGGCATAGATCATGATTCGTAACTCTGTTTTCAGTGTTCTACCACTTTTCAGAAAGCTTGCGAGAAGATCTACAATTTGCTCTATTTCCTGTAATTTAAATATACTTTGGCAGTAACTTGGTTCTTGGCATATTTTAACACAAAATTACACTAAAATACAATGGCCTAGTTTTTTAGGTTAAACCTTAGTCAAAAGTATATATAATTGAGACTTATCACTGGGCCTAGGAACTCATACCTGAGGTTAGCTGGAAGAGGCTTAAGTTCAGGAGTGGGCTGCTCTACCTGGGCTGGTACATGGTCCGTGTGCTACCCCCGTGTGAGCTCTGTGCACCCCGTGTGCCTCCTCATTCTCCAGTTCCTCTGACTATAGTGCACAGTCCGTGTGTGATGCATGCGGTCCGTGTGTCAGTTCCTCCAGATTGTCAAATGTTGCTTCTGCTGCACATATTGACTCCAACTCGCTTGTTTCAACCTGCAATTCAGACAAAAATTCAGTGTGATCCCTTAGCGAGCTGTTGAACTGCTCACGAAAGTTCTCTTCGACTAATTCTTCGATCACATCAACCATGAAGCAAGTTTTGGCTTGAGCAGGGTATTTCATGGCTTGGTCGATTTGGAACCGAACTTTCTCATCTCCTATGTTCAATGTGAGAATCCCTTTCTTAACATCAATGATTGCTCCAGCCGTTCTCAGAAATGGCCGTCCCAGAATGATAGGGACCTCCTTGTCTTCCTCCATCTCCATGACAACAAAATCAACGGGTACATAGAACTTGCTAACTTGAACCGGCACGTCTTCCACTATGTCGAGTGGTAGTATAACAGAAGAGTCTGCCAGCTGCAGTCATTCGCATAGGTCTGAGCTCGCCTACACCCATGCGATCAAAGATTGTGCGTGGCATGAGACTCACGCTGGCCCCTAAGTCACATAGGGCTTTCTTGATCGTGGCCTTCTCAAGATTCCGCTGCACTGCTCTGTGAGTTTCACCGTCTCATGTCCCCCCAAGCTTTGCTTGAGAAACTTGGCATAGGTTGGCATTTGGGTCAAGGCTTCGGTGAATGGAATGGTGATGTGCAATTGCTTGAGAACTTCAATGAATTTGGCAAACTATTCATTGAGTCTGGACTCAGCTAGCCTCTAGGGAAAAGGTACAGGCGGCCGGTAAGGTGGTGGTTTCTCGGCCCCTTTCTTTCTCTGGTTGTCAGCCTCTTTCTGCACAGTCCGTGTGCTTAGTAGTCTTAGTGTTTTCTGTTGGCCGTGCGGGCTCTGCACGGTCTGGGTGTTCAGTTTCTTTAGCAGGTGGTGTCTGCACGGTCCGTGTGCTTGGCAGTTGGGTCAGTGGGCATGGCTGGTCCCTGGTAATGAGTTCCACTCCGCAATGTTATTGCTTTAGCCTCTCCTCTGGGGTTGAGCTCTGGTTGGCTGGGCAGTTTTCCAGGTTGTGGTTGGCTAGAGGAGGCTTGGTGACCCAATTGCGTCGCCATCATCTTGTTTTGAGCAGCTAAACCGGCTAATTGAGCACTAATTGCTTGCATCTGCTCGAACATCATCTGATTCATCTTCCCTTCCTCATGCATGAAATCGCTCACAGCGGGAGCAACATATGGCTTGGGTGGACTGGATTGAGGTGCGCGGTTGTTTGAGTTGTTGAAGGAAGCATTGTGGTAAGAAGTTTCGGTTGTTGTTGTTGCTGCTGCTCGAGGAATTGTTGAATGGGGCAGGGTTGTTCTGTTTTCACCTTCAATTCTGTTGCTCAACCGGGTCCTTGGAGTAGGTTCGGTTGAATGGAGGTTTTGGGAAATAGGGTGGTTCACTGTTGAGAGAGTTGACTTACTCGTTTTCTTCATCCCTTTGCGCCAATGGACAGTGCTCATAAGAGTGCCCTTCATCCCCACACATGACACAAGACTATGGTTGATGGTTGCCAACTGATTTCACGCTCATCTGATCGACCTCATATCAGCCACCTACTCCTATCAGCCACCTACTCCTCGGTGATCTGATCGACCTCATATCAGCCACCTACTCCTCGAGAATTTTTGCGGCCGGACCACTGTTGGTTTGTCGCCATGTTGTCAATCAAATTCATGGCCTCTTGAGCTTCCCTGTCCATCAGGGCTCCACTTGCAACAGCATCAACAGAGGTAGAGTACTGTTAGTCAAACCATCATAAAAAGTCTGAATAAGTAAACAGTCAGGTATACCATAGTGTGTATTGCAACTCCCTAAACCTTTCCTACGCTTCATTCAGTGGTTCATCAGGTCTTTGCCTGAAACTAGTCAATTGGGTCCTAACCTTGGTAGTTCTTTTGTGAGGGAAAAACCTAGTCAGAAACAGTTTAGACAATTCCCTCCATGTGTTTATGGAATCCCTTGGTAAAGACCCCAACCATTTTTTTGCCTTATCCCTAAAAGTGAAAGGAAACAATGCAAGTCTAATGTAATCAGTGGTTGCCCCATTAGTTTTAATGGTGGTGCAACACTCAAGAAATGTTTGAAGGTGGGCATGTGGATCCTCATGATCCAGTCCATGGAAAGTGTTGTGCTGCACGATGTTGACAACACCGGGATTGAAGTTCGGTTGGTTTTCGACAATCCTTAGTAGCCTGATTGCTCCCCACACATCTCCAGCTCTTGGCACATGATCACTCAAAAGAGAGCGGTGTTTCTTTTAAAATTTATAAACTCGAAAATGCTATCGGTTCAGATCGCAAGCGCATAATCCTTATCGAGTAGTATAATCGAGGTCGATCCACAGGGAATATTGGTCTACAGTCTTGAGCGATCAAATCACAATCTTTCGAAAGGCTAGACAAAATCTAAAAATTGAGAGTTTGGAATTGTGATCAATGTAAATTTGGCAACAATTAAAAGTAATTAAAATAAAGATAGAGATGAGAATTCCTAGGGTTTCGACACAACATTGCTACTCAATCCACTTTGATATTCTACTTCTGTCGGGTCTGATTACCTGTTGTTGTTAATGGAAGACACTACATAGGACACTGCGAGTCACTTATGCAGATGACGGGACTTCCACCGGGATACTACATAGGACACTGCGATTTATCTTACGCAAATGACAGAACTTGGTTTGCGTTTTGTGGTTCTGATTTATAGTTTCCCCGCGAAGGTTTTCTTCACATAAATCTAATGGCTCCCAATGAGGTTAACTCGTTCATCATAGTTTTTCTACCAATAAAGTACTGTCACTACCCTAGGATTAAACTAGATCATCGAAATTACGTGAAGGGAGAATAAATTGCAAAAGCATTTCAATCAACAACAAGAAATCATAATCAATAGAAAATATATATGTTGCACCAAAAGGTAATGCACAAAGTTTCAGTACAGTAAACTGTACTTTTTAACCTTCAATACACTTTCGGTTCAGACTGCAAATGCACAGTCCTATCGAGTAGTATATATTCGAGTATCGATCACAGGGACGGTTCAAGTCTTAACTAGAATTCTACCTAAATTAAATAAAGACTAGAAGTTCGAAAAGGTTGGTTTGGTGTTTTAGGTTCCTAACAGTTCAATGACAGTAATTAAAAACAATAAAGTAAACTTTGATTTTGTTTTAATATAATTAAAAAGGGGTTCCTAGGGTTTCTGATTTCATCTCAGCTCAGCCTCAAGGTGCCCGGTCCGTGCACTTTCATGCACGGGCCATGTGTAATGTACATGGGCCGTGTACTCTCATACACAGTTCGTGTGGCCCTCGAGTTGATACAGCAGCTACTGGTTTCTGTGTTGTTTCCTGTGCAGGGTTCTATTGGTCGAATCCAAAGTACCTAGACCTCAACTCTCGCATGTTGGCTTAATTACTTGGTATGAAACTCAATTTCTTCCCTCTTAGGATTCTCAAACCTCAACTTTCGCTTGTTGGCTTAATCATCCTAAGTTACTTGTTGGTTTACTAAAGATATCCCCGATCTCTTGATATGAGAAAAAGTTCACCTCTCGGTTACTACTTGGTTTCACCTTTCGGTTCACAAACCTATCTCAAATACTTAGTTTGGTCGAGTGAATATCAAAGTTATATAATTTCCATCTAGATGAGGCCTTTCATCTAACGGATCAACAATTCAATTCAAACAATTTCTACTAAGCAATAAAATACTACACAATCAAGCAAGCACAAGATTCAACACAAATTCCAAATAACTAGCAAATAAAACTAAGTATTCGATTACATCATAACCCTAGAAACAAAAAAAGTCTACTCAAACATAGTTAAAAAGCAAATAAAACAAATAAAGATAAAGGAGTTCATAGAAAAACTCGAAGAACAATGAAGATTCATCGCAAAACTCATGTTTTCCTCCTCTTCTTCGCCTCCTCGCTTAGCCGTCTTCTCCTAACCCTAAGTTGCTCTCCCAAAAGCCAGCCGTCCTTTCGGTCTGGAAATCCCCTCTTTTAAAGCCCAAAATCACGTATTAAAAGCCTTCCTTTTTGACCTCCCCAGCTGGCATCTCTTTCCATCGCCAGTCTAGATTTTCCAGATTTTTTGTGTACGATCCGCACACAAATGTGTACGGACCATGTGCCTGTGTTGTAGAGATTTAGCCTCTTGCGTGAAACTCTATATGTGGTTGGGCAGTTAAGATACGGTCCGCACACAAATGTGTACGGACCGTATGCCTGTGTCTTTGGCTCAGATTGTATATCTTCTCGCAAGCTTTCCGAAAAGTGTTTTCCCCCGCTCGGTCCGTGTTCCCCCCGCTCAGTAGGCGTCGCCTTTTACCTTTGGTGGTCGAGGGTTATGTCAGACATATCGTATCAAATAGAGTGAGATTACTTACCGATGATTTCCAAAACAGTTTTGGGCTCGGGACAGAGTTTTGTTACAACATACGATGTTTAACGAAACCAAGAATCATATGAGAATGTTTATTAGCAAAGAGTTGATTACCTAAAATAGCTAATGGCCGAGTTTCACGCCGACGCAAGCTTGTGTCTTAGTAAAATAGGGATCTTGGACCTACTACAAATCGGGTATAGAACAAATTTGTAGTGAGAGTTTCATTAATGTAATGAAACATATACATGAACAAAACCTAAATCTTTACTTTTAACAATGTAGAGCATGTCTAAAGAAACGTCTTTTTCATTACGTCCTTTACTGGAAAGGAAATAATACGTATTAACTAAACCCATCCTTGAAGAGAGCAGCTCCATCAGTGCTCACATGCTTCGTATGACGAGCAATGTGGAGCAGATGGAGAAGCTTAAATGTTTGTTGGGCAAAGAGTTGGCCACGGACATTATCAGTGCTCACATGCTTCGTATGACGAGCGATGTTGAGCAATTGGAGAAGCTTAAATATCTGTTGGGCAAAGAGTTGGCCACGGACATTATCAGTGCTCACATGTTTCGTATGACGAGCGATGTGGAGCAGCTAAAAAGGCTTAACTGTCCGTTGGGCAAAGAGTTGGCCACGGACATTATTCTCAACTCACAGAGTTTGCAGGAACTCCAAGGGATGCTGAGGATCGCTGATGACGACATGGAGAAAAGTTCTCATGTCCTCATGATACGAGAGAATGGGAGGAAGATAAAAAAGGCGAAAGGGAAAAAGACTACCAAGTACAAAGGCAAAGGGAAGGTTGTTTTGGTAACAACCACTCCCAAGATAAACATTTCTCCTAACAGCAACTGCTATTATTGTAATAGCAAGGGTCACTGGAAGAGAAACTGTCCGAAATATCTTGCAGATCTGAAATTTGAGAATGTCTCAAAAGCTTCAGTCTCAAGTATTTTTGTTACTGAAATTAATGTTGCAACTTCTCTTAATGACTAGGTATTAGATACCGGATCATGTGCTCATATTTTTTGAGAGAATATGAAGGCACTAAAAAAATGAGAGGAAGTTACACAGTAAGGAAGTACAACTCCTAGTTGGCAATGGCGCAAGTGTTGCGGCCTTAGCTATCGGTAGTATAGAGTTGTATTTGTCCAGCGGGCTTGTAATGGAACTAGAAAATGTTTATTTTGTTCTTAGCATTTCCAGAAATATCATATCAATCTCGTGTTTGGAGATGAATGGTTTTTTATTTGTTATAAAAGACAAGTGTTGTTCGTTTTATAAAAATGATTTATATTATGGATCATCTTATATGATAAATGGTCTTTATATGCTGGAAATGAATAAATTCGTATTTAACATCAATAACAAACGACTCAAAATGTCTCATGAAAGTACGACTTACATGTGGCATTGTTGCCTAGGTCATATAAACGAGAAACGCATCAAAATGTTGCAAGAAGTTGGACTTCTTGGTAAATTTGATTTTGAATCAATTATTACATGCGAATCATGTTTACGAGGAAAAATGACCAAGGCTCCTTTCACCAAGAAAGGTGAAAGGACAAGTGACTTATTAGGTCTTATACATAGTGATGTATGTGGACCAATGAGTACTTGTACAAGAAATGGTTATTATTACTTCATCACGTTTGCTGATGATTTCAGTAGATATGGTTATGTCTACCTGATGAGACATAAGTCTGAGTTCTTTGAAAAGTTCAAAGAATTCAAGACTGAAGTACAAAACCAATTCAACAAAAAGATCAAGACCTTACGATCAAATCGTGGAGGCGAATACTTGAGTCTAGAGTTTAAAACGTACTTGAAAGAATGTGGGATTGTCTCACAACTCACGCCTCCAGGAACACCACAATAGAATGGTGTTTTCGAGAAAAGAAATCGAACCTTGTAAGACATGGTTCGATCTATAATGAATAAAGCCACCCTACTAAAATCATTTTAGGGCCACGCACTAGAAACTGCCGTACTAACGTTAAATAGGGTTTCATCTACATCAGTAGAAAAGACTCCACACGAGTTATGGTATGGAAGAGTTCCAAATATATCTTTTCTTAAAATTTAGGGTTGCGAAGTTTTTGTCAAACGTATGACGTCTGACAAACTTGAACCCAAATCTGATAAATGTTTTTTCGTAGGATATCCTAAGGAAACGAAAGGATATTACTTCTATCACCAATCCGAGAACAAAATAGTTGTTGCTCGACATGGTGTGTTCTTGGAGAAAGAGTTTCTTGCAAGAGGAAGTAGTGGGAGTAATGTAATACTTGAAGAAGTTCAAGATACATCACACGATATTATATCGAATGATGATCAGATAATCCCACCACTTGATACTTCGGTTAATGAGCATTGGGAAGAACCAAATCCACAAAGAGTTGTGGAAGAGGTTCAAGTCCCAACCTCAGAAACTTCAACGCAAGTTGAAGGAGAACTAAACCCACAAACAGTTGTGGATGAAGTTCAAGAACCGGAAGTACAAGTCCTACGTAGGTCAGAAATGATAGTACATGCACCTGAAGGGTACATGGGACTTAATGGAGTCTCAGTGTTTGACACTAAATATCCTTTGACTTATGCGGAAGCATTGGATAGGCCCGACTCCAGTAAATGGCTTGAGGCCATAAGATCCAACAATTCATGTACGACAATCAAGTCAAGAACAAAGAGTTGTTCCGCTTGAAGGGGTAAACCCATTGAAAACAAGTAGGTTTTCAAAAGGAAAACAGACATGGATGGTAATTTGATTGTTTACAAAGCACGGCTAGTTGCAAAAGGTTTCAGACAAATTCAAGGAGTTGATTATGATGAAATATTTTCGTCTGTGGCTATGTTTAAGTCAATTCGGATTCTCCTGGCAATTGCCGCATTTCATGTTGATGAAATATGACAAATGAATGTCAAAACTGCCTTCCTAAATGGTAAATTGGAAGAGGACATGTATATGATACAGCCTACGGGTTTTTGAAGATCCAAAGAATGCTGGGAGGGTGTGCAATCTTCTTAGATCCATTTATGGATTGAAGCAAGCATCACGGAGTTGGAATCTTCGATTTAATGAAAAAGTAAAAAAGTTTGACTTCGTCAGATGCGAAGAAGAACCTTGTGTGTACAAGAAGACTAGTGGGAGTGCAATCGCTTTTCTGGTCTTATATGTAGATGACATACTCCTAATCGGGAACGATATTCCTTTGCTAAAATTAGCCAAGTCTTCATTAAAGAAAGTGTTCTCAATGAAAGACTTGGCGAGACTGTCTATGTACTAGGCATAAAGATCTATAGAGATAGATCGAAAAGACTTATAGGATTGAGTCAAAGCACGTACATTGACAAAGTGCTGAATCGGTTCAGCATGCAGGATTCCAAGAGGGGATTCCTGCCAATGTCTCATGGTGTTCAGCTTAGCAAGACTCAGTGTCCTTTGACAACTGATGAGCGAAGCATGATGAGTAGAGTACCATGTGCTTCGGCTATTGGGTCTATCATATACGCCATGTTGTGCACTCGCCCTGATGTCTCGTACGCTTTGAGCGTGACAAGCAGACATCAGGCTAATCCAGGAATGGAGCATTGGAATGCTGCAAAGAATATCCTTAAGTACTTAAGGAGGACTAAGGATAAGTTCCTCGTCTACGGCGGTGATTCTGAACTCGTTGTAAATAGTTACACCGATGCAAGTTTCCAAACCGACCATGACGACTCGAGATCACAGTCAGGATACGTATTCATCATCAATGGCGGTGATTCTGAACTCATTGTAAAAGGTTACACCGATGCAAGTTTCCAAATCGACCATAACGAATCGAGGAGGTAATTTAAATGTTATCACCTAATACGAGAGATCGTAAACAGAGGTAATATAAAGATTTACAAAGATTGACACAATAAGCGACAGCTGATCCACTGACAAAAACTCTTTCCCAAGCCAAGCATGAGATGCATAATTCTTCTATGGGTCTATGACACATAGGAGATTGGCTGTGAGATTTTCTTGGGATCTACGAGATCTTTGTTGTGTATTTTAGGTATTGAAATATAGGGCAATTTTAATACACTTTTAACTTTTAAAATTTATAAACCTTCGTACACAATAAATAGGTTAGTTGCAAGCGCACAACCTATCGACTGTAGTTTGTAGGTGTGGATCCAAAGGGAAGTTGGGAAACACTACTTTTTATTAAAGTAAACTACTTTTAAAACTAAATAATAAAAATAAAAAAGGGGGGTTTTGTGTAATTTCGTTTTTTATAAAAATTAAACATAAGTGTGAGATAATATGCCAAACCTAAACCAAAACCCTACGTAATTCATCATCATTTTGACTCTGATCACGCCTCCCAACTTGAATTGTTGCTTGTCCTCAAGCAACGACATCCCAGCTAGTCGAAGGTCCGGTCTAAGTTAAACCATACAATCTCAAAGACTTGCTTTAAATCAAACTAAAACTTGGGCTTGGTAGAATTGTAACGACATTAGAAATTTAGAACCTCAAAAATATTCATAACCTCTCCCTTGAACAATTTATTCACCCCATGATTGACCTCATTGTGCATTTCATCTTGTCCGGGTTGTATTTCATTTCTATTGGTTGTCTTCTACTACTTGTATTTTTCATCTTCTTTTAGTTGTCTTCTACCACTTGTATTTTTCATCTTCTTTTAGTTGTCTTTCATCCTACTGTAATTTATTTACGAAGAAAATTATCTGGGTTTAAAGAAAGGGGAATTTTGGTCATTTCATAGGCTGTTTGATGTTTGGAAATGTTTAATTTTGATTTAGAAATGTAGGGGATTTAATTTGGGTTCATTTGGAGGTGGTTTGAGTCAATTTGGACTTGAAACGAATAAGTTATGACCAAAAATGACTTGTTTGTGAAGTTTTCAACTTTTCAGGGGCTTGTTTGTAATGTTTGAGGGACTGGAGATTGTAATTTGGGCTTTTAACAGGGTCTGGAGTGCAATTTGGGCTTCCAAGGGCTTATTTGTAGGAGTTTTAAGTCGCCAGGGACTATTTCATAAACTTCCAGGGACTGCGCTGGAATGCAAAAGGGATTTTATTTAGTTATTTTCTGGGCTTGGAGATTAACACTGGGCTTTAGGATTTGTGTATTGGGTCTTCAAGATGTGTGCTGAACCTCTGAGATTTATTCTTGGACTTTAGGATTAGTGTTGGGCTTTAAGATCTGTGTAGAGCATCAGATTTAAGTAATGGGTTTAAGATTGGGTTATGGGTCTTGTTCATCAGGCTTTGAGATTTGTGCTGAGGGATTTGTCTTATTTTTAGGCTTACTGACATGCGGGCCCATCTAGCAGAGATCCGTTGAACTTAAGTCTTTTGAATATCGGCCTTTGGATCAACTATATATTTTGAGAATGTTTTATCGGGTATTTTAGGAGGTATTTGAGGTTGTGGAGGCTTATTGCACTTAGCTCGGGTTGTGGTTGAAGATGGCATTTGGTCCATAGTTTGTCAAACTTGACTTTGTAATACCTTATAGATTTTGTTGATAAATGCATAGTATCTTGTCATATTATCATAGATATGCATGTGAGGTTTAATCATGCTCATTTTTACAATTTTTGGAATTTTTCCCTATTTTTAAAGCTTTTATTTATGCAGAAGGGTATTGAGCTCATTATTCCAATTTAATTTAACAGATTTTTCTGTTTTTAACCTGAACTTTGAAAAATCATATAAAATCGAAATAAAATCCAATTAATGCAAAATTTATGTCCATTCTGTGTGTTTTGGAGACCTCTGTCTATTGATGAAGTCCATTTTTCACTTTTGCCCCTGTGCTGATCTGCACTGATCAAATTTGCCAGCAGAGGTCTTTTGAGCATTTTTTAGAGTTCCCTTTTTCCCAGTAGTACTCTCTTGTATTTTCTTGCTGGTACAGTATACATGAGCATATGAGGGGCTGGTCTAAGTGTTTAGTATCATGAACCTTGACTAATTATTCATTAAGACAGATTTTTATGGATTTTAAGCTACTACTTTAATACTAGTAAACATGAAAATGAGATGAAAGGCATTAAAATTTTACATTTTTACAACAGCATGCCGACAAGACCAAGGGCAAAGAAAATTTGCATAAAGGCCCACTGGTTTCCCTTTTTATTAGCATGCTTCAAAGGACAAATCACTGAAATATCATGGGCTTAAAATGTAAAGGAGATGAAGGTCCCAATTAAGAAGTTTGAAAGGAAACTATACAGCTCAACCATAATCAAACTCCATTTTTATTTTTATATACATTTTTTTACCCTTTTGATTCTTTCTAATAAAGTAAATAAATGACTTGAATGTGGGTGGAGCTGTATAGCTCAAACACTCATATCCTTACCACTTAATTACTTCATACAAGAATTAAAAGAGATATTAAAGAAGAGAAAAAGGGTAAGGGACAGAAATTGCACTTTTATTCTATTTTAACTTATTATAATTATTTTATTTGAAATATAAAGGCAAAAGGCACAAGAGTAATACAAACTCTGTCATCTAAAGCAAAACAGTGTTTTTATTATATTATATTATTATTTTTATTTAAAACAACAGAACAGTAATCAAAAAGTAAAAAAAATCATCAATCAAAAGCTTTATTTCGAATAAGAACATAGGTACGTGGCTCAGCTCCTTAGAGCTTACATATTAAGGTACTAATTACCTATATATCTGCTGAGATTAAGGGCGCATGCTTTCCATCACACCCCTCAACTGTTTGATCAAGGGCTCTGATGGCTTGGCTTCATTCCACGTACACATGATGTAGGGCTGTACCCAGAATGGTTTCATCCCAGTATTATTTTATTTGTAGAAAATTAATTCCTTCATGATTTTTGTGTTTTGATCTCTCCATTTCCCAAAGTAAAAATGGACCCATTTTTTACCTATCTGAGAAACTAAAAATGGATTTCGTACAATCCGGAAGTACAAAAACGATCCACACCAAGCAGCAACCATGGAAAGCGGAAACGGCAGAAATTCGACAAGTTCCGTGTTCCTCAACTGTTTGATCAACGGCAGAAATTCGACAAGCGGAAACGGCAGAAATTCGACAAGTTCCGGAAGTTCCGTGTTTCTCCCCCGCTTGGTCCGTGTTATTAAGCCGCTGGGTCCGTGTTTTTCCCCCGCTTGGTCCGTGTTTCTCCCCGCTCAATCGTGTTTTTCAGCCGCTCGGTCCGTGTTTTTCCCCCGCTCAATTGTGTTTCTTAAGCCGCTCGGTCCGTGTTTTCCCCCGCTCAATCGGGTTTTTTCAGCCGCTCGGTCCGTGTTTTTCACCCGCTGGGTCGTCTTTTTCAGCCGCTCGGTCCGTGTTTTTCCCCCGCTCAATCGGGTTTTTTCAGCCGCTCGGTCCGTGTTTTTCCCCCGCTCCATCGTGTTTTTTCAGCCGCTCGGTCCGTGTTTTTCCCCCGCTCGATCGTGTTTTTCAGCCGCTCGGTCCGTGTTTTTCCACCGCTGGGTCGTGTTTTTCAGCCGCTCGGTCCGTGTTTTCGACCCGCTCGATCCGTGTTTCCGACCCGCTCGATCCGTGTTTCCGACCCGCTCGGTCCGCGTTTATCCCCCGCTCGGGCCGCGTTTATCCCCCGCTCGGGCCGCGTTTATCCCCCGCTCGGGCCGTTTTTTCCCGCTGGTCGGGGCCATGTACACCGCTTGGCATGTACATGAGGGGGCGCCCCTTCCAAATATCCCTCCCCCTATAGGGGAATACTGGATTTGGGTCTCCAGCCACGCCCAGGGTTACCACCCCCTGGAAATCCCCCAGGCTCCCCCCCATCTTATGTGGATGCACTAGCGCAGAGCACCCCGCTGGGCCCTTTTTCCACCGCTCAGCCGACTTCCCCCCGCTTTTGCGTGGCCGCCCCCACGCTGGGGCTCCCCGCTCAGCCGACTTCACCCCGCTTGGGCTCCCCTCTCAGCCGACTTCCCCCCGCTTTGCGTGGCCGCTCCCACGCTGGGGCTCCCCGCTCAGCCGACTTCACCCCGCTGGGGCTCCCCGCTCAGCCGACTTCCCCCGCTTTTGCGTGCCTTCCCCCCGCTTTTGCGTGGCTTCCCCCACGCTTGGGCTCCCCGCTCAGCCGGCTTCCCCCACGCTTGGGATCCCCGCTCAGCCGGCTTCCCCCCGCTTTTGCGTGGCTTCCCCCACGCTTGGGATCCCCGCTCAACCGGCTTCCCCCCGCATTTGCGTGGCTGCCCCCACGCTGGGGCTCCCCGCTCAGCCGGCTTCCCCCCGCTTTTGCGTGGCCGCCCCCCCGCTGCGGCTCCCCGCTCAGCCGACTTCCCCCGCTTTTGCGTGGCGCCCCCACGCTGGGGCTCCCCGCTCAGCCGGCTTCCCCCCGCTTTTGCGTGGCCGCCCCCCCGCTGCAGCTCCCCGCTCAGCCGACTTCCCCCGCTTTTGCGTGGCGCCCCCACGCTGGGGCTCCCCGCTCAGCCGACTTCACCCCGCTTGGGCTCCCCGCTCAGCCGACTTCCCCCCGCTTTGCGTGGCCGCCCCCCGCGCTGGGGCTCCCCGCTCAGCCGACTTCCCCCCGCTTTGCGTGGCCGCCCCCCGCGCTGGGGCTCCCCGCTCAGCCGACTTCACCCCGCTTTTGCGTGGCTTCCCCCACGCTTGGGCTCCCCGCTCAGCCGACTTCCCCCGCTTTTGCGTGGCTTCCCCCACGCTTGGGCTCCCCGCTCAGCCGACTTCCCCCCGCTTTTGCGTGGCTGCACCGGCGGGGGCATGTACACCCTTGGGCATGTACATGGCAGCACCGACGCTGAGCGCCAGCAGCACCAGCGCAAAGCACCGGCGGGGGCATGTACACCCTTGGGCATGTACATGGGGGGGCACCCCTTTTGAAAATCTTGCCCCCCTATAGGGGAATACTGGATTTGGGGCTCCAGCCACGCCCAGGGTTACCACCCCCTGAAAATCCCCCATGTCATAAACGGTCGTGTTGCACCGTTTTTTTACGCGATCTCACCAGTTTTGCACGCAACTTGACCCGATAAACCGATTTTTTTTTAAATTTCAAAATTTTTTCAAATGTCAAATTTTTTTTCAAAATTCAAATTTTTTCGAAAATTCAAACTTTTTTCAAATTTCAAATTTTTTTCAAATTTCAATTTTTTTTCAAATTTCAATTTTTTTTTCAAAATTCAAAATTTTTTTTCGGGTTTCAATTTTTTTTTTTCAAACTTGGCCGCCCCCACGCTTGGGCTCCCCGCTCGGCCGACTTCCCCCCGCTTTTGCGTGGCTGCGCCCACGCTTGGGTTCCCCGCTCAGCCGACTTCCCCCCGCTGGGCTCCCCCACGCTTGGGATCCCCCCGCTGGCCGACTTCCCCCCGCTTTTGCGCTGCCCCCACGCTGGCGCTCCCCGCTCAGTCGGCTTCCCCCCGCTTTTGCGTGGCCGCCCCCCGCTGCGGCTCCCCGCTCAGCCGACTTCACCCCGCATTGGGCTCCCCTCTCAGCCGACTTCCCCCCGCTTTGCGTGGCCGCCCCCCGCGCTGGGGCTCCCCGCTCAGCCGACTTCACCCCGCTTGGGCTGCCCGCTCAGCCGACTTCCCCCGCTTTTGCGTGGCGCCCCCACGCTGGGGCTCCCCGCTCAGCCGACTTCCCCCGCTTTTGCGTGGCCGCCCCCACGCTTGGGCTCCCCGCTAAGCCGACTTCCCCCGCTTTTGCGTGGCTTCCCCCACGCTTGGGCTCCCCGCTCAACCGACTTCCCCCCGCTTTTGCGTGGCTGCACCGGCGGGGGCATGTACACCCTTGGGCATGTACATGGCAGCACCGACGCTGAGCGCCAGCAGCACCAGCGCAAAGCACCGGCGGGGGCATGTACACCCTTGGGCATGTACATGGGGGGGCACCCCTGTTGAAAATCTTGCCCCCCTATAGGGGAATACTGGATTTGGGGCTCCAGCCACGCCCAGGGTTACCACCCCCTGAAAATCCCCCATGTCATAAACGGTCGTGTTGCACCGTTTTTTTACGCGATCTCACCAGTTTTGCACGCAACTTGACCCGATAAACCGATTTTTTTTTAAATTTCAAAATTTTTTCAAATTTCAAATTTTTTTTCAAAATTCAAATTTTTTCGAAAATTCAAACTTTTTTCAAATTTCAAATTTTTTTCAAATTTCAAATTTTTTCCAAATTTCAAATTTTTTCAAATTTCAAATTTTTTTCAAATTCAAAATTTTTTTTCGGGTTTCAATTTTTTTTTTCAAACTTGGCCGCCCCCACGCTTGGGCTCCCCGCTCGGCCGACTTCCCCCCGCTTTTGCGTGGCCGCGCCCACGCTTGGGTTCCCCGCTCAGCCGACTTCCCCCCGCTGGGCTCCCCCACGCTTGGGATCCCCCCGCTGGCCGACTTCCCCCCGCTTTTGCGCTGCCCCCACGCTGGCGCTCCCCGCTCAGCCGGCTTCCCCCGCTTTTGCGTGGCCGCCCCCCGCTGCGGCTCCCCGCTCAGCCGACTTCACCCCGCTTGGGCTCCCCTCTCAGCCGACTTCCCCCCGCTTTGCGTGGCCGCCCCCGCGCTGGGGCTCCCCGCTCAGCCGACTTCACCCCGCTTGGGCTGCCCGCTCAGCCGACTTCCCCCGCTTTTGCGTGGCGCCCCCACGCTGGGGCTCCCCGCTCAGCCGACTTCACCCCGCTTGGGCTCCCCTCTCAGCCGACTTCCCCCCGCTTTGCGTGGCCGCCCCCCGCGCTGGGGCTCCCCGCTCAGCCGACTTCCCCCCGCTTTGCGTGGCCGCCCCCCGCGCTGGGGCTCCCCGCTCAGCCGACTTCACCCCGCTTGGGCTCCCCTCTCAGCCGACTTCGCCCCGCTTTGCGTGGCCGCCCCCTGCGCTGGGGCTCCCCGCTCAGCCGACTTCACCCCGCTTGGGCTCCCCGCTCAGCCGACTTCCCCCCGCTGGGCTCCCCCACGCTTGGGATCCCCCCGCT